>JBAMAV010000370.1:0-527162 GCA_037043315.1 Amiota communis
GGCATTGCATATGCCCAGGGGCCCATTTCCGGAACAGACAAATTTGCTTCTTTTAATATTATAACAACTTATGTGACAAGTAATGCCTTGTAACTTGATGCCATTCAATACTGTTAAATATTAGAAAGGGGTATGTTGCAGGTAAAGCTTTTTAACTTAAAGCAATTTAACACGCAGTTTGCAAGTGATATGTTACTTTTGCATATCAAATTGACCAAAACTTCAATTGTTTATATCTTGAAAACTATTTATCCGATTCGAAAGATATCTACACGGTTGTTTAGATAAATAGTAGGGCTTTATTGTGAGTTCAGTTTGGAACAGAGTCTTAGTATTAGAAGTATTTTTAATCTTAATAAACGTATTTCGAAGTCAATTTTTGACCTTTCATAAAGGTCAGATCTAGGTCAAAGTTTTATAGCAAAAAGTAGAACTTATGACCTTTTTTATGACATTTTTTTCATTGAAATCGGCCCACTCATTCTCGAGATATGAATTTTTAAACATTTTTGAATCGGCAATATCCACCTACTGTTTTCTGTGCACTTCTGTTCGCCTGGTACTTGGTGGAAAATTTTGTAAAAATTTTGATTTTGCAGAAAATGCATCGTCATCTAGCGGCAGTTACATTTTGAATGAGATTTTTACACTTAACTTCAAATCTTTATAACTCCAAAAGGAGTGGGCGTATCTGAAAAAAGGAAAATTATTGTAAAATTATATTAAATAAAAAAGGAAAAAAAAAAGAAATGTTCAGAGCACCACCAAGCGCACCCTGTAAAATTCTATTTAGTAATCAATGGAAACAAAAACCAAATAAAAAAATTTTATTATAATTAAATCATATACCAAAATATTCTTACAAACATAAATACATACTTATGTATGCCAAGCTGTCTTTGATATTTATTATCTTAATTATGAATATAATAATCGATAATGATAAATGAGAAAATACTGAAAATGAAGAAATCTATCTGGCATGAAATGAGTTTATTTCTCTAATGGGATAAACAACTCTAATAAAATAAATAAAAACAAAAATATATACATTAATATAAACTAATATATGAAATGGAAAAATGTAAGCAAAACAAACGAAATGAATAAAAGAATCTTAAGAATGGCAAATAGAAGATATTTAAATATTTAAACAGTCACAAGTAAAAGTAAATTATTGTAATTAGCCAGCTAAGTATGCATTACAACATCATCTTCAATGCTTAGTTTAATTATAACATATTAAAAAAAATAAAAAAATATTTAATATATGTGAATGTGTAAAATTATGCGTTATTTCCATATATAAAAAGAGTCATTTACTTACTACTTACATATGATCCATGATGAGATCCTCTTGATTGATGATGATTGACGACCCATTATGACTTCTTAACGCCATTTAGAAAAAAGAAAGAAGGAACATAATAAAATAACAAGAAATTAAAATTAAATTATATTAATTAAAACAAAAACAAAAAAGAAGAAGAACTCATATAAAAAATATCTAAGAAAAAGAAAAAACATGAAATGACACTAATCGATATACTACTTATATACAAGTAAGTAATAAAGATATAAAAATATAAATATATAAATGTGCGTGTGTAAAAGCTTTTACGTTTCTCTTAACTTAATAATTTTTTTTTATTTTCATTTTCTTTTAATTTTAATTTTAATTGATTGATTGATTATGTTTTTAATGATTTCATGATTTTATTGAATTATAACTTTTAATATTTAAAATATACAAAAATTTATTTTATAAATAAAAACCAAACAAAACAAAAAGAAATACATAATATACAAAATAAAAGAAAGCAAAAAAAGAAACATTTTTAACAACTAACAACAACAACAACAAATAAAGTCTATATTAACATATAAATGTATAAAATTGAATTTTTATTTCTCTTTCGATTCGATTTTATCTTCTTTGGTAAGTACTTTTCTTTGCGATCTATGCAATATAAAAAATTAAGCAATACGTGGCGTGGCTACTATTCGGATGGGTGACCGGTTGAGTCACTGTGAGTATTGAAACATTTTTGTATTTTATAAACACTATTTGTGACTACATCGTCATATGCTATTTTGGTTAGCATTTTTAACAACTAACAACAACAACAACAAATAAAGTCTATATTAACATATAAATGTATAAAATTGAATTTTTATTTCTCTTTCGATTCGATTTTATCTTCTTTGGTAAGTACTTTTCTTTGCGATCTATGCAATATAAAAAATTAAGCAATACGTGGCGTGGCTACTATTCGGATTGGTGACCGGTTGAGTCACTGTGAGTATTGAAACATTTTTGTATTTTATAAACACTATTTGTGACTACATCGTCATATGCTATTTTGGTTAGCACTTTTCTTTGCGATCTATGCAATATAAAAAATTAAGCAATACGTGGCGTGGCTACTATTCGGATGGGTGACCGGTTGAGTCACTGTGAGTATTGAAACATTTTTGTATTTTATAAACACTATTTGTGACTCTAACAAAGCTCATTATTTTAAAGTTTAATAAGCTAAATAAAATATGAATTAAAATGTGAGTGAAGCACGTTGAATATGTAACAAAATGAATGTTTATTTAATTAGTCATAAGCATATCGATGTGTGCCCTTGTGTCAGGCATCTGCATGTGCATAGTGTTAGACAACTGCAGTCGTTGGTTCATTGTCAAAAGCTCAGAAAGATAAGTCAGGTGCTTTTTTCTTACTATTCGTCATAAAATCAGTATCAAGCTTATATCAATGCATTTGCTACAGATCTTACTAAGACCTTAATGGTCTAGTGTGTCAAGATGCTTAAGCACCGGCTCGCGGTAGAAATACGACGGCGGTTCGAAACTAGCAAAATTTAGAGTTTTTGTGTACTTTATTAAAATTAATAATTGATTATGCTTTTCATTATTATTTGTCACAAAATCAGTACCAAGCTTATATCAATGCATTTTTGCTGCTGATTTAGTAAGACCTTGATGGTCCAGTGTGTCAAGGAGTTTAAGGCACCGGCTCCGCGTTACAATAACGACGACGGCGGTTCAAAACTAGCATATTAGACTTTTGTGTTTACATTATTAAATTTAATAATTTATTATATGCTTTTCATTATTATTTGTCACACAATCAGTACCAAGCTCCTTATATTATGCGTTCGTTATGAAACTTGATAACACCTCGATGGCCCAGGTGTGCAAAGCGTCGTGTCGCCATGCTGCATCGCGGATCATCAGCATCGCAGGTTCAATTCCTAGTCCCGGCCTTTTGGAAATTAAATTAAGTAAGTAGAGTTTTTCAATATATAAATAAATTTAAAGTATTCATTCATAATGGGGTTTGGTTGAGTGGGTGATTGATGGGGATCGTGGGAGGGGTGGTTTTGTTGTGTGTGTGTTGTGTTGTGGTGTGTTTCAGAGCTTTGACAAGACAAGTCCATCTTGACAGATGGCTGGTAGTCGGTCGTTGGACGGCGGGGGAGGGAGGGAGGGGGATTTTTGTGGTGGTAGTTGTGTGAATCACACCTCACTTACACGAATACACAAATGAGAAAAAACTGCGCCGCGCCATTGAATAATGAAATTGGCAAAAATATATATATAATACGCATAAATAAATCAAATGAAAATAAATATAAACAAGAAGGTAAACAAAAACAAAACCTTTAATGTTTATAACAAAATATAATCTCTAACAGCGTCGTCCTCCTTGTGAGCTTTGAGATTGAAGTGTTTACCAGAGAGGCAAAATGTAAAAAGAGTAACAGCGGTCAAAGCCAAAGCCCCTCTGTCTGTCTGGGATTTAAAACCAAAATTCAATTAACAGAGCAAAATAAGTGAGTGGTCGTCATATAAACAACTAAATTCCCCCACACCTCTCTGAATTGTGATTTGATTTGTAACATCAGATTCAAAATGAATGAACTTTAACAGCGCTCACGACGCCTCTGTCTGAATTAGGTTTCAAACAGATTCAACAGAGCTACATCATGTTCTGTTACTTAGCAGCGTTCACGATCTGCTGCTCAACCTCAGTGATCCCGAGAGGTGTGTTTGTGTGTTGAGCAAAGCACGAGGAGTCAGTCACACACACACCACCACCACCACCACCACCAACAAAAAATACACATTTTTTTTTTAAATTTCTCGCTCGCAGTATAATTTTTTTTTTAAATAATTTCCGTGCGAGCACATGATCAATTTCAGTGATTGTAAAAGTATGCTATACTAAATTTAAATCGATCTTTGCAACGCATACAAAAGCTGACAAATGCAAATGATAACCTTTTTTTTGATATTTTTTTCATTAAAATTGGTCAAGCGGTTCTCCAGATATAAGCCTATAAACATTTTTGCACAGGCAATATCCATCTACTGTGTTCTGTGCATTTCTGTTCGCCTGGTACATGGTGGAAAATTTTGTAAAAATTTTAGTTTTGGCATAAAGTGCATCGTCATCTACCGGCAGTTACATTTTGAATGAGATTTTTACACTTAACTTCAAATCCTTATAACTCCAAAAGGAGTGAACGAATCTGGATGAAATTTTATCCAAGGAAAAGTTTAAGAGGTTGGCTTTCTGATGCAATCCTTAAGAACTCCTTCCAGGATCAGGAAGTTTGTCAAATAAGGATAAACGCAAACATGTATTTTATGACCTTTTGTAGAGGTAACACCAAGCTCAAAGAACAATCAGATGATAGAGAAACTCTTAAACTTTCTAGGGATACTTCTATCATTCAGATCGGCCTCTACATTCCCGAGTTATAAGGATTTGAAGTTTAGTGTAAAGGATAACGTTGAATTTGCTTGTTTCAATATTGTAACAACTTATGTGACATGGCATTGTTTGGCGCATAAGTAGTTATAATATTGAAAGAAGCAAAATTGTGTGGCGGAAATCGGCCCCCGGGCATATGCAATGCTTTTTAGTCCGATATCGATAACGATTTCAGTTACATTTTGAATTCAAAATTAACTTTAAAACTAAACTTCAAATCATTTTTGGTTGCTCCCTAAAGTATACAAGCAATACTTTTTGTGACCGTTAAATTTAAAATTTAAATATAAAATCATATACATTTATTCTTTCATAAAAAATACAGTTTATTCCTTCAATTTTAGAGATACAGAATTGCAATTTTATACAGATTTACTGCAATATATTAAGCTTATAATTAATGTATTGATAGAATATTAAATTATTGGGTTACTAAGATTTCTAATTTTATTGTTTTGTTTTGTTTTCCTTTACTACTCTTTGATCTCTGATTTGCTTACGTATCATCAAATTTAAAAGATTAGATTAGTTCTAGTCTAAGGTATTCAAAATATTAAATTACTGGGCGTGCCTGATGATGGATCTTATCTAGAGAGACTATGCCTTATTCTTTATTGTATTTGTCTCTGATTTCACCGAGTTCATGCTCTCGATGATCTATCAATTCATGTTGTAGAGTCATGGTCACAACATCACCACCAATTTTATTGTATGTAGTTTCGCACTTGTTTCTTCTTCTCTTGATGTCGGTCGGCGGCGCATTTCTTTTCTACTTTAATTTGTTTATTATTTGTGTTTGTGACTTCTAGTCGAATCTGTTATCGCAAATTAGTACAAAAAAAACCTCATTATCATCATCACCGCCACCATTACCTAGAAGCAATTATAAACCATATACCAAGTACTATACATGTCATAATCTCTAAAAACAAGTACTCAGTACTTTAGACTGGCATACATATGGATGGATGTTCGTTTTGTTATTTTGTGTTTGAATTTAACGACGCGTATTTAGTTATTGATCAGTTGACCACGAATCGTCGGAACTTTAAGTTGTCTCAAGTTGTTATACTTTTGGTTTAGAATCGAATTTAAAAATTGCCCTCATTGAAATGTCGCAGCAGGTTGTGGATCAGTCAAATGGTCAGCCCAATGGCAATGGCGAAGTCCAACAACAACAACAACAAAACAAACAAAATGGAACACGTTCTAAAAAAATTTCCCTCAGTGTTCATGAAGAGCCTGATGAAATATTAGATCCATTTTGTGATCCAAAGAATCCACAGAAAATATCATTTCATGATATAACATCAGCAGCATTTATGATTAAAGGTGGCATTGAACGTACACCATGTCCACGATCCACATCATCCGAAAGTTATGGCATGGATTTATATTTAAAAAAGGATTTTCTGCAATACACTGGCAGGTGAGCACAAGCGAAGCATTATGATTGTTGCATAAGTCATGTAGAGTTGAAAGTCTAGCAATGAATGATGATCTCTTAATTGCTCATCGTCTCTATCCATCCATGCATCCAGGCATCATCATTATCTCGTCTCTTTGAATGTTGATAAGATTCTATGGCGGCTTGTAAACATTTATTTCGTCTCATTACAAATGCAATGGAAAGTTTCGTCATGAATTTAAATGCATTTGCCTGTCTGTCACTGACAGTTGCGATTGATAAGAATGAACTGTAAAAAGAAATTAATATTAATTATTAGGCGGCATAAGATGGTGACCTATTTGTTAGTTTGAGGAACTCAGTCAACTGAATAACTATTAAAATTTACCATTTCCCATAATTATAAAGTATAGAGATGTCATAAAACAACCAAAAATAGCTTCACTTGATCGATTACAATCGAGATAAGCTTAAATGGTTAATTGATCGATAGATCGGCTGATTATTTGTTTATTGTTAGTGTTTTTGATTACTTACCACAGTATATTGTGTATTGTATATTTCCCACCATAGTATATTGTACATTGTATAATTTCCCTTTTAGTTTCAAAGAGCGTGGTGCTCGCTATGCTTTATTGTCGTTATCCGATGAACAAAAAAAGACTGGTGTCATTTCGGCTTCATTGGGTAATCATGCACAAGCTTTAAGCTATCATGGTTGGAAACTCAATATACCAGTTACGGTTGTGATGCCCTTGACGGCGCCCATAATGAAAATACAGAAATGTCGTAACTATAAGGCACGCGTTGTTGTTGAAGGCCGAGATATGAGTGAAGCCAAATCAATGGCCATGCGTATGTCACGCGAAGAGAATTTACTTTATATCAACGGTTATGATCATCCTCATATAATGGCTGGACAGGGAACAATTGGTTTGGAAATTTTGGAACAAGTACCGGAACCAGATGCAGTGGTGATACCTGTGGGTGGTGGTGGTCTCATAGCAGGTATAGCTACAGCAATTAAAGCTTTGTCACCTAAAACAAAGATCATTGTAAGTAAAATACATGTGATATAGAATTGAATCACTACTACTTACTATTAAATGTGATTCATTTTAGGGTGTGGAATCCGAGAAATGTGCTAGTTTCACCAGAGCCATGGCCAACAAGGGTCCCATTCATACTCCCATTAAAAACACTTTGGCTGATGGTTTGGCTGTGCCCAAAGTAGGTTATAATGCTTTTGCTACTGCTTTACCACTCATTGATAAAATGGTTGTGGTCAAAGAAGAATGGATTGCTTTGGCTATATTACGTTTGGTTGAAGAAGAAAAGATTGTTGTTGAAGGTGCTGGTGCTTCCGGAATGGCAGCCATATTGGCTGGACAATTAAATGATCTGAAAGGCAAAAAGTAAGTAGTATGAGAATCAATAGATATTATAGAACAGAATACTTAACTGACATTTCCTGTTGTTGCAGGGTGGTGATTTTATTGTGTGGTGGAAATATTGATACCACAGTGTTTGGTCGTTGCTTGGAACGTGGTTTGGCAGCTGAAGGACGCCTGGTTAAATTCAATGTGGAAGTCAGTGATCGTCCTGGTGGCATCAATGAATTGTGTAATATCCTAGTTAATCTTGGTGTATCCATTAAGGATATTATGCATGAAAGAGCATGGCTACGTGATATTTATACTGTGGAGGTAAAGTATGATTAGTTTTTCAACACTTTAATCACTAATTTGCTTCCTTCCGTTTCCTTCTTTGTTTTAGGTGAAAGTGGTTTGTGAAACTGTTGATTGGGAACACAGTTTGCAGTTGAAAAATGAATTGAAGAAATATTATCAAAAAGTTGAATTCTCTGATGTGCCGCTTGCCATTGATAAGAATTTAATGAAAATCGGTAAAAAATTCTAAAATATTTAAATTTAAATTATTTATTGCATTTTTATAATTTTTCATTATTCGTTTCGTTGTTCCTTTTCCTTTCATTCATCGTCTTCTTGTTCTTCTTTTAATATTCTTAATAAATAGCACAAAATATGTATGATTTTTCTTATATTCAATTAAAATTCTACAAGGACACATGTGTCGCTCTGCCTGTGTGTGCTGTAAAATGTCCTTGTCACCAAATTCGTTTCATTGTTTAAAGTCTTTACAAATTATTGTATACTTCTTATCTTGTTTTTTCTTCTTATAAGCTATAATAATTAATTAGAATTACAATCAATCCATTGATTTGTTTTTACAGAACTTAAGAGAAATTAAAGTTTTGAAAACACAAAATTACAACAAAATAAAATAAAATAAAATACAAACTAAACATTTCTTCCTTCTTCTTATGCTTCTTCATTCATATTTCTTTTTCACTTAAATTATCGTTCTTATGATGATTTTTTTTCTTATAAATATAAAATTTTCACTTTTATAAAATTTATTTCCTTGTTTTCTTTTGTTTTGTTCCATTAAAATGATGAGATTTCCTTTATTTATCTTTTCTTATATTTTCCTTTCTTGTTTTTTATATCTGTTTCTGTTTTTGGCACATTAAGGATTCCTTTTCTTTTTTTAGCAAACACAAACACAAAATTTTTTATTCTTAAAACTATAAAGAGCACTCACACACATACAAATACACACATAGATACATCACATTTACGCACACACACACTTAATTAATTCTTATGTATCCAAATTTAAAAATTTAGTTTTAAAAACAAAAACAAAAAAATAAAAAAAATAAAAATCAAATAAAATTCATCACTCTTATACTACTATATATCTCCTGCATTCATTCAATCAATGACTGCTGCTACTACTACTATTCTCTAAACGTAAGATCAATGCATCAACAACATTATAGATTTCATCAAAATGTGGACGTGCTTCAGCCTCAGCAGCCCAACATTTCAACATTAAACGATACATTTCAGGCGGAGTATTTTCTGGTGAAGGCATACGATAACCTATGGAAAGGTGAAGGAATTTTTGTTCCATATATAAATAGAATGATCTTTTGGCGGATAATTATAGAGTTTAGTTCTTACCGGTATCAATGCGTTCGCGTGCCCGTGAATTACTCATGCCAGAATAAGGTGTATCGCCCTTTGAAAAAATTTCCCACATTAAAATGCCATAAGACCAAACATCACACAGGGAAGTATATTTGCCAAAGTTCAAAGCTTCCGGTGCTGTCCATTTTACGGGTATTTGCTTCATGCCATCGGAGACTATTAAAATCAACATAACAGACAAGCAGACATACATATTTGGTATATGTTCAACAATGTTAAATTGAGGGAGGAGGGAGTACTTACCTATATATTCTTCTTCTTCTCGGGACATACCAAAATCAGAGATTTTCACGCAATTTTCAAAATCAACAAGACAATTACGTGCAGCGAGATCACGATGTATACAATTCTTAGATTCTAAGTAACGCATGCCTGTATCAAAAGAGAGAGAGACAAATTTATAAGAAATCTTTATATGAATAATTTGTTTTGGAACTTACCAGCAGCTGCATCTCTGCACATGCCCATTTGTTGACGCTTTGTTAAAGCATTTGAATTCTTACGTAGATTATTAAGTAGAGAACCACCTAGAGAACAATGAGTTTATCATGATATTTATATTGATGATTATTGTGATATGTTGTGTTCCTTTTACCTGGTACCAATTCCATAACAATCATAATGGGTTGCTTTTGCACACAAATTCCAATCAATTTAACAATATTTGGATGATCATATTGCTTCAGAATGCGTCCCTCTTGAAGGAATTTACGTTTTTGTTCTTCAGGTAAAGTCATGCGGCAAGTTTTGACTGCAACATCTTGCATGGTTGACTTCAATTTGGCCTTATAAACATCACCAAAGTTACCCTGCAACATATTCGGTATATAAATGTAGAACAAATTGGTATTAACTTCTTTAGTACTATAAACTTACGCGACCAATTTTCTCTAGTAAAACAACATCATCATTACTCAATTCCCAACGTTCACGGCACACAGGACGTCTGAGTATGGCTCCTGATTTAACAGTAACCGGTAATTCTGAATGATATTGATGCATAATCAGCTCCTGTATACTGGGAAATGGTGGGCCTTCGAAACGGAAATGCCCATCAACTGTTGTCTGGACAATAAAATGTTTGTGTCCATTCCAACAGACACTCAACACAATTTGACTTTCCTCATTGCGTATGGTTTCGCGTACAAGAAAATCACCATCATTATTCAAAAGACGTACAACTTCTTCACGTGGCAAGACACCATGAAACCATTCTTCTTCATATAATGGACGATTTGTTGATAGAGACATCTAAAAAAAGTGAATGATAAAATTAGTAATGATGCCATTGACACTGACTGATAAAGGTGAGTAAGTAAGTAGACTAGTAGAATCTTTCATGCATTCTACAAAACATACATTATTTAAGCAAATTAAAGAATACGAGTATACTTAACAAAAAATAATAAACAAAACAAAAATATAATATGTGGAAAGGAAAAAAAAAGAAAATTATTTAAATCTAAAACGTAAATTCGCTACTCAAGCGGAAATGCGTGGGATCAGATCAGAGTAAATGAGTTTATTATGATGCAGTCAGGCAATTTGAATACACTGAGGCATTCCAAAAACATCATCATCATCATCAGCAACAGCATCCACCATCAGATAGAATTAATAAATTATATACAAAATGGAACAAATTTATAATTTCGAAACTCTTCACTCTTGACAAGGTCAAAAGTTAACACACAAACACCACTGATCATCAACCCCACCCACACCTGTAACTTACAGTGTATATTGTAGATTTGGGACGTTTTTTACGTGCCGGTGGCACTGGGCGTCCACTAAAGACAATTGTCTCAAACACTGATGAATTACTGCTACTTTGACCGGAAGTACTCATTTCAATTTTTGTTGGATTTCTTGCGCAATTTGTGGTAGACAACAACATTCAATATACAATTCAATTAGTTGCTTCGATTTATCAAATCACAAACAAACAATGAAAAAAGAAAATTCCCGGCACTCAAATTTTTTAGCTTTTGATTTTGGGCACAAATATGACATACACACACACACACAATAAACAAGAACAACAATAAGAATAAATTTTTTAAAAATGGCCAAGGAAATTTGGCTAATAACAAAGCGCTTCACTGTTGCCAAAGCACTGAGCAAAAGCGTCTTTATTAAAAATGAATTAAGTAAATTAAGCTGCCACTGCTGCTGTTGTTGCTGCTGGCCGGCGCCAGAAATGATCTCGCTGTTGCTTTCAAACAGAGAGATGCTACTGCTGCTGTACAGTGGGATAGAGAGAGAGAGTAAGTTTAATGTGCACTCTCACTCATTCAAGTTCATCAGTGAACTTTGGGGAGAATTTCCCTTTTATAAATTTTCCCTCTCTCCAACAGGTGATTGTGATGTTTGCTGTGTGCTTTTGCTTTGTTGTTTGTGGGTATGGGAAAATGCAACCCTGTGTATTTTTTATGTTTTGGCAATTTTCACCGGCATACATTTTTGTTATTACTAAAAATGATAATTGAACATTTAAACAAAAATCATGCAATACTAAAAATAATCAAACGGAAAAAACATCAACATCATGCAAATTATGTGTAAAAGTGTTTTGAAAAGCTTCTCAACTATAATTGATATTGGATTTATCTTCACTATTGCGAAGCTTTTTATAGGTGCAACACTACTATATCATTTTCATACAGATGCAATGCATTAAGGAGTAACAGCTCCTTTTGTTTTCTTTTTGTTCTAGTGCACACTACTCACACTCGCCGCTAAACTGGGCACGCAATAGCAATGATCCCTTATGCTCAATACATCATCACTACTCTCGCCTTCATCTTCTGCATCAGCTGAACTTGTTGACTCACGGAATGGTTGATCGGTATTCGTTGCCGTATGAATCATTTTGGAATTTGCATTTGCTGTTGTCAGTGTCATTGGTGGACATGAGCAGAATTCTTCGGCGACTTCTTCGGCACTCATATTAAATTCTTTGGCAAAATCAAAGACACTTTTACTGGGATGGATACGACGGCGTTTAGTGCAAGTCTTGCACTGTTTGGCACGTTTCATTTGAAAGTTCATCAGCTTGGAACGGAATGTATTGCGTATGGCTTTGGATTTCTTTTGTATTTTTGGCACTTTAAATTTCAGTCTTGATGGATTGCTTGTTTCCTTGGACGGATTCGTTGTTGATGTTGTGGACGTTGATGCAGATGCAGTTGTTGTTATGGTTGTTGTAATGGTGCTAGTAATCGTAAGATTACTGGGCGTATTAACAGTTTGTGTGTGACTTTGGCATTGACTTGATGGTGATTTAGTGGAATCATGTGTAGTTGGTTCATGGCAATTATGCTCCGAAGAACATTCATCAGAGTGTTGAGGAGGAGGCCCAGCTCCCACTATACCATTTTCATTATCCTCACAGAGTGGCGGAGTATGATGGTTGTGTGTATGATTGGCGGCTTTGTGTATGCGTGTAAGTGGACTTTTGGAGAACTCCTTGATATTGGTTAAAATACTCGTTATGGATTTCTGAGTGAAGGACAAAGAACGCTTTTTCCCATCCTTTGATAAAGCAGCAGCACCACCAACATTACTTCGGCAATCAGAACTAGAACTTGATGCACGTTTGGGTCCGCCATGCATATCCACTGACTCACAACAACATTGACTTAGTGGCAGACTCAAGGGTTCTGCTGATTCAATGATATCCAGATCCAGTTGATGCTGAGCAGTTGGACGTAAATTCCGTTTCAAACGATCATCCAGAACACGATTTAGTTCATCAATGCGATCTAAATGAGCATCAATTGAGTTCTGTATGGGAGGTCCTGGTGGTAACGGAGGTGGTTCCTCTTTTGGTGGTGGATCTGGTGCTGAAATGAGTTGTTCTTGTTTTCCCTTCAACATGCTGTCAACGCGATTAATTTCGATTTCAATTTGTTGCCTTTTGCCGGATACTTCGCCACTCTTGATGCTGTCCGTATCTGGATTCACTTTAATGTTGCATAGTTCGAGATCAGCATAAATGTTGTTGTTGTTATTATTATTGTTGTTGTTGTTGTAATGAAGGTGTAAATTATTGTTGTTAGTGTTAGTAGTAGTAACATTTGGAACTTGAACTTGACTTAAAGCACAGGCATCATCGGTTAGTTTTGTCAATGGCAATGGCGGCGGAGACACAACAGTTATAGCAACAGGATCATCTTCTTCACGCAAACACAACATGGAACGCTGAGTACGTCGCAATTTGGTAAGCGTCGGCGTAGTGACACCAACAAAGACGATTTCTTCCTCAATTTCTTCGTCTTCGTAGCGACCCAGACGGTGTAGGCCACGTCCGTTGGTTGCCTCTACGCTGGCCGCCATGCGTAGTGGATGCAACAACAGGTTAGTAGAAATGGGCTCATAACGTGCTTGATAGGCAGGACTGTTTGTATTTACCGATAGTGATCCAAGACTCTGGGAACGCGGTTGCATCTTGGGAAAACGAGCAGTGCGCGCTCGTGGTGT
Organism: Amiota communis; assembly: GCA_037043315.1. Taxonomy (NCBI): domain Eukaryota; kingdom Metazoa; phylum Arthropoda; class Insecta; order Diptera; family Drosophilidae; genus Amiota; species Amiota communis. The sequence continues at coordinate 13,757 of JBAMAV010000370.1, forward strand.
TGTTGGCTGTGGCGTTGATTTGCGCTTGAAATTGCGACCACGCAAAAGAGTAAGGACGCCACCACGACGCCAAAGTTCATTCATTATACTTACACTGGCCGAGCTAGTGGAAGCGTTTGAGTTCTAGTCCATAGAATTGGATTTGCAATTAGAGTTTTAGTAAACCACAAGAATGGAGAATGGTGTTAGAATGTAAAATTGGGAAGAGATTGAAAGAAAGAAAAGGATATAAATTATGCTGCTGGAAGAATTTGAAATCTTTAAAAGTTAACCAAATGTCAATTTAATAATATTTCACTAAAATTTTGTTCTAATTTGAAACTCTTCCCCTTTGCGATACCATTTGATTAGACTATAATAATAATTTCATTAAACCTACACCAAGACCAAACCAAGATGCCTAGGTGGTTAGTTGTCCTTTTATCTATCTTAAACTACTACAAATCTGCCAACACCAGTATAGATTATCAAGCATACGCACCTGTTGATCATTATTAAAACCATTTTCTATGAAATTCTGATCCATAGTCAAGTGATCATCACAGCCCGAGGGCAATTCCTCGCAGCCAACTTCATTCAGAGCGCATTTTATCATATCCACCAATTTCTGCTTTTGTTTTTCTACACAACGTAAAGCATTCAGATCCTTGGATTGACGACTGAAACAATAGACAACATTATAACAATTTTCACCTTAATTTAGTGTCCACTTTACTTTTGGGCATCCTTGCATGATTGCAAACCATTTGATGCTGTACTCCCATTCGATATAATGCTGCCATTAGCTACCGGTGAACCACCATTTACATGTTCGATCATCTTGTATTGTTTCTCTTGGCTTTCCTTTACGGAAGCTTCCAATTCGTTTAGACGTGAACGCAGCCAATCCACTGTTAGATTATCTACTGTCAAAGTGCTTGATTGTAATTTGCCGGGTATATCTTCGATGAGAGCATCATCAAATTGAAAGACGAGCGGAGTAGTCGGTGAAGTTCTATAAAAAAAAGAAAAGGGTAAGACAATGAGAAACTTCTGTATATTGTTAATGACTTACTTGTGTTTCTCAGTAAACTCCCGATACTCTTCGCTCGGATTAATGCCATTTATCACAGTATCAATGCGTTGCTGTATCTCTTTAAATTTCTCTGAAGTCAAATCGCCATGTTGGCTTGCTTCTTGTAATATATTCTTCCATAACAATATGAAACTCTCTTGCACAGACTGCTGATGCTCTAAAAGACCTGGCAATAGAACTGTACGAAAGTCTTTTTCCACTTCGATGGCCTCTGTTATCGATAGAACATATTCATTGTGTGTAAGATGCAATTTGCGACAAGCCTTTTGATATTTATCACGAACATCATCTAACTTGCGACCACTGCGACCAGCTAGGAAAAAGATAGATAGATAGATGAAAAAAAGAATTATCACAAGAAATTATAAAATAATCAATTGAAAATTGTCTTACATTTGATGTAATGTTCCTCGAAACGTGTACGCAATGCTTTATAGCCTTCAAGATGCTTTTGATATTCGGATTTCTTACGAACAACTTCATCTGTAAGCTGAAATGAGAACAACAAATAAGAAGTTTATTAATATATTTTTATTATTATGATGATGATGATGATGATGATATTAAGATTAAAATATATCAGAAGGTGTACTATGGTGTACAATAATTGAAGGAGGAGAGATCTTGCAAAAGGAATACTTATTTGTCTGATTGCCATATGGTTCTATGAAATGATTGAAGGATTTTTGGATATGAATAGTCTGGATTAGACGGAATACTTCACCAATGCTGTAAGTATTTTCGGAATAAAGTTCATAAATAGATTAGGTATCGATCATAACTTTTAAAGATCATTAAGATACATTTTAGAAAGCTGCCACAAATCAGAAACTAGTCTAGAGAATGTATCAATTTTGTGGGCACCGGACATTGAATTACATACACAGTGTTTACCAAAAATACTTTCTTCTGAGTAGAGAAAAACGCACAGATCTGCCAATTTCGTATCAATTTGTTCAAAGAACATGCCATCCGAATCAATACAATGTTTTGCACGGTCTATTAAGGATTCAAAGCTGCTGCTGCTTGATGTTCTTCATCGGGATTGAGCAGAGGACCGACGTCACAGCTTTCTCGCTCGCTTGGGTAATAGGAAATAATCACACGGATCTAGATCAGGCGAATTTGGGCTTTGGTTGATGGTTGCGATGCTTTGTTTGGCAAAAAAGTCACACAAAAAGAATGATCGGTGGGACGACGCATTGTCTTGCAAAGGTGAACAGCTCACGGCTTCGCAATATTCCGGTCACTTTGCCGCAAACGCTTCAGAATGCCTAAAATACAATTCGCCATTGATTGTAGTGCCTTACGGAAGGAATTATGTGTGAATAATTACTTTGTAATCGAGAAACACAGCAACACGACTCCCGACTTTTCCAAGTGCTTTTTTTGTGATCTTATCTCCTCTGTCACCTTCCATTCGACACTTTGATGCTTAGTTTCAGGATCGTATTGAAAACACCACGTTTCATCACCAGTAATTTCGGCAATGAGGTCTTTGCAGTGCTCAGTGCGATAGACTTTTTGCTCCTCTGTGAGCGTGTATGGCACAAAGCAAGCGCAGATGTTCCTTGTTCAAAATAGGATAAATTGTGTCATACGGATCCTCGTCTAGCTTTCTCATTAATATATTCGAGCACTGGACGATCGCAACCGGTGTTATCGTCGAACCTCCCCGATTTTGGGCGGTCTGGCCTCTCGACCATCTTTGAACTGCTTGTATATTACTTCGGAGATAATCAGATGCATGACGAAATGATCTGAGAAGAAAGTTTTAGGGTATTTCAAAGCTCTTCTGTGTTTGTAATAGGAGAAATCTATCAATTTGGGTAACTTGATTAGAAAAATTAGAAGAGGAGCCTACTAAATTGGGCACCCCACAAACTTTTAAGCTTATATCAACAAACTAAGAGGTCAATCTGGTGGGGATAAAGAACTGAGAACTCTCACTGAACTGAACTAACTCTCTTTACCTAGGCTAGGCTAGTTTGAAAAGAGAGGGTCACAAAGTGTATTATGTCTTTAAGCTTGTGGCATAACAAATTTCTTTATTGTCTAGGTAAATCTATTGTATCTATTATGATTAATGCACAAAAGATAGTTTATTATGAAGGCAAAACACGTGTTCGTTTTGAGTGTTGTTAGTTACCATAGTATTGCGTCATAATATAAACTCTTTTCATTTTCATTCACCGATTGTTTGATGTTTGAAACGTAAAAAAGGGGGGGAGAATTGACAACTCATTTAAAATGTCGTTTACCATTTTTATTAACACTCTCCCGCCTCTTTCTTTCCCTTTGTCAACTTGTCTCTTTGTCATATGCCTAGTAACATAGCACCCAGGCATATCTTTCTTTCTTTACATTCGCCTGTCTGTTATTCATTCAAATAATTTGTTGCTTTTGTTTTTGATTTTGTTACACATTTCATTTTTTATGATTTCAATTGAACTCGTTTTCTTTTTGTATCTTTTCTTTTTTATTAATACATATTACTGTCAACTGAGTTTTTTAAGTTGTCTGCCATTCCAATTTATTGCCACCATTCGTTTGCTTTTCTTATGGTTGTTGCAATGCATGCGTAACGCATTTTCTAGGTTTACGGTTACAATTTTAGGTCATTTCAAGTTTCAGGATTTCTTTCAGACATTTTCTCACGTTTGTCACATAAAATAAAAGACAGAAAAAAGAAGATAGAAATGAAAGAAAACCAAGAAAGAAAGAAATAAAGAAGAAACACCTCATCAGTAAAGGTTGGTAGACTTTGGAATTATGCAAATAGTATTTTGTTTCTTTTTCTTCTTTTTGTTTTAATGAAACATTCGCATTTTGGTTAAAACAAAGTTAATACTTTGCAACATTAGTAAATCTTCTTTCTTTTGAAGCTTCTCAAGTGATAATTTGTATTTGAAAGTCAAGAAAGAAAGATAGATGGAAAGAGAGACAGACAGAAAGACACAAACATAAATATAAAAATCATTCAAATATGCGCCCAGCTGCATAAGTTTTATGTTATTTGCTCAAGTCATTGGTTCTTTATACCATATATTTGAGATGTAACCAAGGGGTCCGGAGCCAACATGCACTGAACCATTGCAGCATTTGTAATGTAATAACTCAGCAACTCCGTTACTAGCAACAATACTAGCAACAACAAGAGTCAGCAACAAAAAAAACCAATTGTACAGGCAACTCATGTTGGTAAGAAAAACTAACAAACATCAACATCAACAATTTACTCATCATGAACACCTGAGCGCAATGAATAAGAAAAATTGAATGTTTCTTCTTTTTTTGTATGTGTTTTTCCATTTTACTCATAAAATGAATTTTCTTACAATTTTTTTGTCCATAAAATAAATTTTCTTCTGTATTCTTTTAGACTTTAAGCATGAGTTTGAAGTTTTTCTTTTAAACTTTTTTCTATTTACTTCATTTCATCTCATTTCATCTTTATGCAGAACCGGATATATTAAATGATATGACCAAAAGAATAAGAAAATAAAAAGAAAAACAGGGAGAAAAAGTGTGAGAGAAATGAAGAAACATACCAAGAAAGAAGGACTGAGAAGAAAATAAAGGATGTCCATAATCTACTAAAGATTAGAATTTTAAGTCATTTGTTTAAAGGTGTTTATTAAAAATGGAGAGCTAAACAAGTGAAAAATGCATATTCATTATTCATATTCATTCATACTAAGTATTATTATAATTGTACAATTTTGAAGGCCACAAGTGAAACAGTCCGAGTAACAGTTCATTCATTAACTGCATAAGTTATTTCCTGGTCGTTTAATTTTCTACTTTCATAATATGAGTTAGCCTACTACAACACGTGGTTAAGGGTATTGAATTTTGTTTCTTTGAGGCTTTTTAAAGTCTTAGGTTAATGCCAACAAGCTCATGACCACCTACTCACTCTTTCAGGGAGTAAGGAATTGAGCACGAGCACTCTCTGTATTAACAAAATTCACTTACATTAATGCCAAATGATTATGGAAATGTTCAAGAAGAGAATGCATATGAACCTAAAAACCAGTTAAAGCCATTTGCCCGATATGCACATACTCAGTACATATGTAGCTCCATCGATACTTCTATTGTATAACATTATTATAAAGTAGAAAGGATTTTTTTTGTGTTTATTTGTAATCAATAAGATTAAAGTCAACAATATTTTGGAGTAGATAACTATTGAAACATACTTTGTTTTTGACCTACACTATCTCTACTTTATGAATCAATAAAAAGATTAAAAATTTCTAATAAAAAAAATTATCAAAAATACTCCTTCAAACTTCGAGATTTTTGAGACACCCTACATAATCTACCAGCTGTTTTTATTCCAAAACAAATGAAATAATAATCATTTAAATTAAGTACAATTGAAATAGAAATTCTTAAATTAAATCCATAAAAATCAGCATCGAACAACAACAAACAAGGAATAATTGAATTGATTTCTTCATCATCATGTTGTTGTTGTTATTAATTATAATTGATTTATAAAGTAAATAAACAAAAACAAAAAACAATTCAAAAAATTAAAGACAGAAATAAAGAAAGAAATCTATTGAAAAATTAAATTGACCCACTTGAGTGAGAGAGCATTTAGTTCGTTGTTGTTGTTGTTTACTACCAGACAACGGTATTTTTACAATAACAATGAGAAAAACAACATGAGCATTTGATTGGTGCTTGGTGAAATAAAAATAATAAATAAAATTTCATCATTTCCAGTAGCAGGCAGCACTAACAGCAGGAAGGCAATTCTTTGGAATATAAATAAAATTGTACAAAATATTTGGCTAAAACACGTAACTAAATATAGTTTAGGTCAAATTTATTGTTGTTATTGCCAATTTTTGTTGTTGTTTATTTTTCAAATATTTTTTCTTCTGTTCTGTTTTTTTTTTTTTATTTTGTTTTAAATTTCTCAGTCAAAAACACAGAAGCACATAAAACACACACAGCAAGCAACACAAAAGTTGTTTAGCAACTTTCAATGTCTTTGCGTCTGCGTTTCGTTTGTTTATTTCTAATTCTTGTTGCTGGTACTGGTGCTGCTGCTTGTTGCTGCCAATATCAACATCAGCAACAGCAACATTTTTTGTTGTTGACGTCTTAGATAAGTTGAGTTGGGTTTGAGTAGTTGCCCGTCTAATGGCCTCCTCACTCACACAGTTTTCTCTGTTGTTGTTGTTTATTTTTGTTAATTTGCGTAAAATAAAAGTTTTATTTTCATGTTTTTTTTTGTTTTTTTTTTGCAAATTAATTGAGAAACCTGGAGTCTGTCATTTGATGATGATAACTGGGTCATGATTATTTTTGTCTAATTAGCAAACGAAACAAAACAAAACCAAATAAAAAGGAGTGTAAAATGTTCTTATTGGCAAACAAAGAAACAGACTAGAAAAATAAAAACAATATGTAGTATGTATGTATTTCTTAAAGAAACTTGTTCATTTTGTTTCTATTTATATAATTTTTATTATTTTTTTGAATTCTTTTATGTATGATATTTGTTTATTATGTAAATTTATTCCACAAAACAACACAAATAATAACATAAAATTGACTTTTAAGACTCTCTCATGACACATCAAACGAAGAAATACACTTAATTTTTAAATGTTTTTATTGTTATTGTTGTGGTTGTTGGGGTTGCTGTTGTTGTGGCTACTGATTAGAGCAATAACAACAAAAAAACATTGATGACCTAATATTGTGTTGATGAATGTTATAGTAACAAGTTGTTCTCAAATTCATCACTAACCATCATCATCATCATCAGCACCACCAGCAACAGACAACATTTTTCTTTTGAAAATTTATTAATAATAAAATAAAAAGATACAAAGAATTCAACATAAATTTGCTCGTATTCAAAGTCAAAGTTTGAATATTTAATTCAATTCTGGCAAACTACAAGAAATTTTAGTCAAGAAATATAAATGATATGAAGAATTTTGAGCTTATCAAAATCGAAACCAGTAAAACTAAAGGTTGAATGGAGTTTTTGATGCTGGTTAAAGTAAAACAAGACTATGAGTCATGGTCAGTTGTCTAAGTTATTAAAGAAAGTTAAGCTGGTTATTCTCATTTGGCATTTCCAAACACCAAGACCAAGACTTGATTTAAGTTGAATTGTATTATAGTACGTTAGTTGAAGACTACAGCATAGAAACTTGACAAATTGATTCTGATACTAAAATAAAAATTGGTGAAATCTTCGTAAAGGTATAAAATGTATTTATTGTAGTTGTGGACCAAAGGTGGGAGGCTGTCTGAGCTAAGTCTCCGGTCGAGGGAGACCTTCCAATCTCAAGAATTGTATCTAGAAGGATTGAATCAACAAGTTTCCAGTTTAGATAAAGAATCAAAGGCATCAATCCTTCCATCTTCAGTTCAGTTTATAACTAGTAATAAGATCATATAATTCTGAGACGTCTAAGGACTTCAAAGGAGGGAAACTGTCTGAGGCAAATCTCCGATCGAGGGAGACTTTCTTATTTCGTGAATTGGATCTAGAAGCATTGAATCAACAAGTATCCAGTCTAGATGAAGAAGGCATCTATAATTTCGTCTGGTAATAAGATCATACAAAGCTGATTCAACTTAGCATTTCATTTAATATTCCCACTCCTTTGTTTCCAATGTTATTTATTGTAGATACTTTTCTAACTAATTTGCATTTATTTTCTGTCAAATAACATTATTCAATCATTCTTTATTAATTGTTTAAAGACATAGAGACTGAAGAAGGCAGATAGAGGAAAAGAGCAAATTTGTTTATTAACTGAGACAATTCCATTGCAAATTCATCATTTGTGAGTAAACTAATAAAAGCTCATTGAACTCAATTGAGATTGCTTACTTTGCTTATTTCATTGCTTATTTCTTTGCTTGGTTTCTTGCTTAATTTTTTGTATGTTTCAATTTTATGTATGGTATGTTTAACAATTTGCTCTAAAGCATTTCCGGACTTTTGCTCAACTGATTGATCAATTGATTATTTGCGTTTGTTCAATCAATTAATAAATTTATTTCAATCAAATTACTTTCAATTGATAATGGCGATGGTGATGACGATGATGATGTTGATTGACAAATGCTTAGTTTGCATGAAAATTAGTTGAAGTTTCTTTTATTCAATTCAATGCAATTCACTTTCGATAGATGATGATGGTGGTGGTACCGTTTAACAATAACAATAGCTAATAATCATTTGCAACAAAAGAAATCAACAGAAAATAAAACAAACAAACAAAAATATTTAAAAGTAAAAATGATTTGCAAATTTTTCTCTTCTTTTTTATTAAACTACATACATATTTATAAATGTAAATGTGTAAACTTTTTTTTATTTGTTTTTGGGTGTGACTTCAACAAAAGGGGACAAAGGGAAAGAAACAAAACTTCACCAACCAGACGAAATCAAAATGTGTATAAAAAGAAACCTTAAGTAACAAACAACAAAAGCTTTTTTGATTGACCATTAGATTGAAGGTTGAATAACATTGAACATTGTTTGTTTGATTGAAATTCGTGTGCACTTTCCATTTCATCATTTCAATGAAACAACAACAATAGCAACTCAAAAGACCAACACATTAAAGTTTAGAAAGCATCACAGCAAACACAAGAGTATGCATGAGAGTGAGGAAGCATCAGAAAAAAGAGAGTCAGTGAGTGACTAAGCAAAGCGGGTGGCTTACAACTTTAAAATGTTGGTGGTCTACCTTCTTCATATGAAAGCTAAATAAACTGAGTCTACTCCTTTTGTGAGTTGTGAGTGTGAGTGTGATTCTGCTTTAAGCACCTCTTTAATTCAGAATCAATAAGATAAAGAGAAAAAAGATGATGGAGAGAAGAAGGCGTCTAAAAAACATGTTTTATTCTTATCCTGTCTGCGATTTTATTCTTAAATGCAAAAATTTATTTTATTTTTTATTTCCTTTTTGCAACAAAAACAGGAAATTTATGTGACTCCTCTTCCTTTGCCTTTAAGTGGCCAGTAGACGTAGTAGAATATTATTGTCCAATATATAGATGGGTTCTTGCAATAAAATTAATCATTTTTAAGTGAGATTGGCATTGGGAAATATTAAGAAATTTAGGTATTGTTACGAAAAATCATAGTGATCGACAGGTGCTGATAGATGTGCAGTAAGTCCCTGGAATGAGCAGTTAAGGAAAAAGAGAAAGACGCTAGGTGATTGTTGAAGGCAAAAACCCCACCGATAGATAGCAAAAACGGAAAAGCATAGAGAAGTGGATAAATGGAGGATATCTGCAATGAAACTTCCAGAGATCTATTGTATTTAACTGTGATAACTTTAGAAATTCAGGATTTTAATGAATTTAAGCACTCTATTTGGTTTCTTATACCATATCAGAGATGGAGGCATTGCACCTAGAATGTTAGGTTAAACAGGCTGCTCGCGATACATTTAAGGAGTCTTTGAACAGAGACAGGTCCCCCAATGGATATTTTGGCAAGCTACCTAACTCATCGAAGAACGGTTTCTCGAGAAGACGGGTTCATCTACCAAGAAGAGCAGAGCAGTCACATAAGAGGAGTAGGATACACTTCGATTCCTCTTCATCTTCACAGAAGTCATGATATGGAACTTGCCATCAGCCCGATTGTGCAGTGGTCCGTTAGTACTCCCATCAGCATCCGAATCCTTTTCTTGTTAAAGTGTGGAAACTCCGTTTTGGTTGGCAGCAAGTGTCGTAGCGACAGTGAAGCCAGGCTCATTCACCCACTTCATGTCTGCTAGCTCCTTGGTTTTTGCTGCCAGTCCTGATTGAGTTCTGCCGAACTTGATTGAGAGCCTCCACCGTACTACACATGGTTTGATTTGCGTCTTGAATAGAATGGAAAGTCTTCTCGTGGCAATTGCAGGACATTCACATACAATGTGTAAGAGAAGATGTTTACAAAATCAGCAATACTCAGTGTCTATGAGGTTAAAATGATACCTAGATGCCCCTAGATAGAGGGGCATAGCTTCGAGAATATATGCCCAATATTATTGTACGTCTACTGGCCACTTTCAGTTCAGAAACTCCTAAGGAAAATGGGAAGAGGCAAAGACAAGGACAGAGACAGAGAAATGGAGAGGTAGAGTAGAGTTATGGTGTTAGAATGAGTTTTATCAGCTTATTAAGTGTTGGGGAAGCTGCAACAATACCAAAACCATGAAGATGGAGTGAAGTAACAATAATAACAACAACAACACCACTGACACCAAAGATTGCAGCAAAATGTCAACTATCATCGCTCCCCATCACTTTACTCTCCTATTCTATTCTCTTCTCTTTATTGTTTGTCGTCGCATTTAGCAAACAAATTTTTGCTTAAAGGCTTAAACTGGCTTTTTTCTTTCTCATTTTTGGTTGATTTGTTTTTTCTTGTTATTGGTATTGTTGGCTATTGTTTGGTGTTGTTGTTGTTTTTTTTTATGTCAAGGGAACTTCAACTTTTGCGATTATAATTTGATTTATGAAAATTAGTGTTTGTTAAGCTTAGTTGAGTTGCTAAAACATTTTGTTTCGTTTCGGTTGCTGCTCAAACTCCAACTCCATCGTCATCACCATCCATAGCCATCGCCATCATCAACAGCAGCATCACCATCACCATCATCGCCATCGTAGTCATCATCATCATCATCGGAGATGATAAAAAAGATCATAGGCAGACCACAAACAAACTTCAATTTAAATCTACTCAACTCAACTCCACACAACTGAAACTCACTTTTAGTACTAAAGCTTTAGGTTTTTCCTTTAAGTTTTTTTTTTTTTAAATCTTGTTTTGTTGTGTTATGTTTAGTTTCGGCTTCGGTTCAATTTTTATGGCCTCGCGCACGACGATGGAGATGAAGATGAAGTACTTAATTTCTGACTGAGATTCTGACTGAAGATGAACACGACGACGACGATGACGACAAATAAACAAGAAAAATAATATACAATATAAGAAAAAAAAAAAAAAGTCTACCGAACCAACTAAAAGGAGTTCAAAGAGATCGAGATCTCAACTCATTTAAAGGGAAAGAAAACAAAAGGAGCGATGAAGTACATAATGGGAAGGGGAAAGGAAATCACACAAAAACTTAAACCATCGGCCAACTGAGGTAACTGAGGTAATGCTGCTGGGTATAGTGAAGTGATGTTGCTGGTGCTGCTGATGTTGATGGCGTTGCCGACGATGGATGTAGGAGTCTTAGTCTTAAAAAACAACAAGCAACACTAAAGAAGAAAAGGTTTTTTGCGCGTTGAAGTCAGTCAGTGGCATTGGTTATTTCTTCTTTTGTTGTTGCCTGTTTATTGTTTGCGCCTGTGCCTTTTTGTTGTCGTTTGTATCTTTAGTTCATGTAGTTTTTGTTGTTGTTGTTGTTGTTGTTGTTGTTGTATCCACGCTCATGTTGTAGTAGACTTGTTTCATAACTGGTCCACAATTCTTGGAATTACGACGACGTCGACGACGACGATGAACAAAGCAAGTTGAATTTATTTTTCTTATTTTTATTTTTACTTGATTTTGACCGACAAACGAACATCGAAGGAGCGGCAACAACCAGCTAAAAGACGATAAAGTAAGTGTGTAAAGAGCACCACAGAGGAGGACCGAAGAAGCAAAAGAAGAAACAGACAGGCAGGCAAGCAGGTCTTTCTTTCTTTATTTATTTGTGTAGACAACAGCTACAACAATAAGTTTGAAAAAGGGTTTTAATTTTTTTCATTTTTTTTTTACTTTTTTGGTAGTTTATCATGAATAATGTACTGATGGATATGAAGAGAGGGGGCAGAGGGGGAGTAAGGAAAGCGTATGTAGTTTTTAAAAAGATTTTCTTTATTTATAATTTTTATGTTTCACCATATGAGCATGCGCAGCACAACGATTAGCAACATTACAAAGATACAGAAATACATGCATAGTACATACATGTTGCCAGCTGCATGTTGTAAACGCTTGGCAACATTTGTGTTTCAAAAGCTAAGAGCTTTTTTTTTTGCGTCTAACCAAAGACCATGAACAAACATCTAAACCAACTTATACAACTTAAAAGAGATGAAAAAATGATGCTAATCTGCAATTAACCCGTTGTTAAAATAAAATTTGACAACAACACAACAATGGCAACAAAATCAGCAGCAACACCATCAACAAAATATAAATAAACAAGTTAAAAATCATAAAAAAAAGAAACATAATGAATAAACAACAACGAAGACGTGTGTAAAAGAGCAAATATAAAATTTAAGATTATCAAAGAAGATAGAAGTCAAAAGAAGTCAAAAAACTAATTAAAAATTTGGATAACAATAAAAAATCAAAGCAAAAATATCGTAGTTTAAAACAAAACAATAAAATTGATAAAAAGGTTGGGTCTAATTTATGTAGACAAAATTAAAATAATATTATTTGTAAAATAAATATAAAAACCAAAAAAAAAATTTAAAGAAAATATAACAATATTTAAATAGAATTTAGCAGTTTAGTTCTTTACATAAACATATTTTATATTTAGAGAAATACTCAATTTTTGATTATAATCGATCGACCTTTAAGACTAACCTACTTATTGACAAATTGGTCAATATTTGTTTTAGTAGAAGCAGCAACCTACGCCATTGACATTGTAGAATACTAGTGAGAATTTGAATCATATGTTTTACCAGTTTTTGCAATTTTATTATTTCATTTGCTTGTTTTTATCACTTACCATATAACATATAACGCCTTTAACAAAGGTTAAACTAAGCAACGAAATTACAACTATAAAAATTATGGTGCTTTCAAAAAATCTTGAAGAATCAATCAATAAAGTTTTGTGTATTTACAATCAGTCACTATATAAAAGTGTTATTTATAGATTATTGATTAAGATGATATTTCAATTTCTTTAGAAAGACTTGCATCACCAAATATCATATTTTGGAATGATTCAAATGACAAATAGTTTAATAACTTGTCTTATAAGCGCTCTTCATTTTCCCTGCAGAATATGCCATTAGAATCTGAGGCAATATTTAGCTTATTGAAATGGTGCAAGAAGATAATATTACATGTAATAATACAGTACTGTGCAAAACAAACACAACAAATCAGTAAATTAGTGGCATATTTGTACACTTATTTCCTAAAACTGTTGTACATCTGAGTGGGATTGATGCTTTCAAACTATAAAAAGAAAAGAGTGTTTTAAGGAATACTATTTCCTTACATTTTCATAGCTTGGAACAGATTTTCCTCGTTAGGTTAACAAAGACCGGAAGTATGCCAAAAGGGTTTGTCGATGGAATTCAAGTGTAATCAAGAACTTGCACCCCATTGTCCCTTATTTAAACTTCAACTAGCATAGATGTAAGATTTAAGCTACTTTCATGCAAAAACCAATCAAAGGAGCGGCGGGTGTATTCCACACTGCGTATTAGCAACATTTTTGACTCCAATAAGGAAATATTTGTGAAATATTCAGAAAAGATAATTTTCTCAATTCTATTAAAGTAGAGAGGGCTCTCCAATTTGATATTCATGAGAGACGTGCTTTTGAAAACGAAGGAGGCAATATCCAGTTTAGATATTGAAATGGTACTGTGAACTCTCAGCTGTTTTTTTGTTGTTGTGGTTTCTTTATTTATATTGTAGTGTATTCTTCAAGTAAGTAATCTTTGTATCGTCATTGTCTTTATAAGTATTATCGTCATTGTTAATGGTACCAGTGTCTCCATTAAAACAAAACAAAATAAAAATGAAATGAATTGATCAAAAAGCGATGCCATCGTGATCGTGAGGGCGATCAACTTTTATCATCTCAACTAATAAATTAATAAATACAATAGCAAGAACAACAATAACATTAAGTAAAATAAATGTATCTGTATCTTATTCAAACTACTATACCATACACTCCTATCGAAATGCAAATATTTGTATTTGTATATAGTATTTTGTTCTGTTTTGTTTTGTTTCTTATTAAACAAGTTTTATGGAGCAAAATTTAAGCATGAAATTCTATTAGAAAAACAAACAACAATAACAATAACCATATTAGATGACGTTAGTTTTTAGTAGCGGAAATACTTTTTTAAATTAAATTGAAATTTTAAGAAGAAAGAAAAACTTTATTCAATTCAATTAAACAGAAAAAAAACAGACTTTCACTTATAAATACAAATGACAAATACGATAAATCAACAACTAAGATACAAACATAGTGTTGATGTTGTTGTTGTTGTAGTAGTTGCTGTTATTGTTAATTGATTTAATTTCAAATTGAATTATGAACAATTCCTCATAAAAAAAAAGTAAAGTAAAACATGAAAGAAAGGAGAGAAAACAATTGATAATAAAATAAAATCAAGTAAAATATTGGAATAAGAAACTTTCACAAAAATTGACAAAAACGAATTGAGAATCTACAATGAATAGATCCGATCGATCGACGGGACTACTTATAAAACCAGATGACTATGGTGATAGAGATGGTGCAAATGGCTTTGAGACTGCTGCTGCTGCTATAAAAAATATTGAAAGCGCTAATTTCGCTTTAAAGTCTTTAAGAATTTCTCTTTCGCTCGCAATAATTGACGCAAATCGTTTCAATTACGAACGAAATCAACGAACAAGTGAATCAGCGAGGTGGAGGGGAATGAGAAGAAAAAAAAAACCCAATAGCAAAAACCGCAAGAAGAACAACACTCACTTGATAAACAAGCGACAGCAACAAGTGGCATAATCTGCGCGTGTTGAAAAATCAAACAAAAAATTGGAAAACAAAAAAATAAAGTAATATGTTGAAAAAAGCTGACAACGCAAAGTAGATGATGGAGATGGGGGAGAGAAGACAGAGAGAGAGAGGTTACAAGGAGAGTATTTGTCTAAAAGAGGAAGAGATACAGAGAGGGCGGTGTAAGAAGAATAAACACCTAAGCTTACGCTGCGTAACAACACCAACAACAAACTAGTAATAAGCTTTCCACATTTAAAATATTAACAATAACTAAAGCAACTAAGTAAAACAACTAAAAATGCCAAAGATGCAAAAAAAATTAAAATATAAATCACATAAGCAAAAAGGAAAAAATAAAAATAATAATTGCATTGGCAACACTATTTCAGTATTTCCTCAAAAGCAACTTTTCCATATGCGATGCAAAACAACTTTGTTGCTGTTTTTAGTTATACGAAATTGTTGTTGTTGTTTGTTCTTTTTTTTTTTTTTGTTACTAACTGGGGTCCAGTTTCGTTTTTATACCCTTCACAACACAAGTCCATTAGGTTTTAAGAGAATGTAGGTAAAAGGAGGAGGTGTGTGAGCTTTCAATCACTGTAGATATGATTAATAAAAGGTTTAAAGCCTGCTTAGAAACACATAAGACTCTTCAAATTGAGTATTGAATATTTGTTTGCATAATCATTTTTGAAAATTTCATTTGCTTTTACGAACGACTGCAGGCATCTTCAGCCTAAGACAATAGCCCTGGACTGGCTTACTAGCCATTACTGTGTTAGCCAGTTTTCGTGTCACATCTAATCACAAAATAGATATAAGTTCTTGAAAATTGTATTCAATCAATATGTTATTTTGTGGGACGATCAGTCCCCCGTTTTTTGATAATCGGGTATGGGGTAACCTCATTTTGATACTTTTTCAGATTGGATCATCTTAACAGATAATATATTTGTTATATAAACTGAATTTTGTAAGCCATTTCTATCCTTTTATTAACTGAATGCCAAATTTAAAATTACTGCATAAGCAATTCATTGATTTGTTAGACTTAGACTAATCAATATCACTCATACGAATTACTTAAAACTTTCTTCTGTACATTGTAATCAGTATTACGAGATCACTAGAAAATATAATTATAAGCATAAATATGAGCAAATATGTATCGGTTTTCATGATGTGAAAACTCCATTTATCAAGGGTATTCAAAGATTGCTCAAACTGAAGTTGATTTTGCTCTTTTCTTTTCGTTTCGTTTCTTATTACCAATCGAAATGCTTATCAAAACAAAAACAAAAACACAAGACTGCCTAAGAAATGCTCTACTTTCAGTTATTATTGTTGTTGTTGCTGTTGTTGAAGACTTGTTTTCCGCACTCTAAAAAAAACTCACTTAGACGCTGCTCCAAAAGCGGATACAACACACTTTTGTTGCCAAATACGTTAAAACTTCCACAAGTAAGCGATTAAGCCAAGTTCAACTGACAAAGACAAACATAAGAAGTTGGTATTAGCAACAATAACAACAACAACATCAACATCATCAACAACATATGAGACAAGTAATTAGATTGACAGTCCGGAAAGTCTTGCTTAAGTGCTTATAACCTCTAAATGTGCGCGACGGACTCATTACGTTTGTTGTCATCAATGTTACTTGCTGTTTGTTGAATATAAAAAAAACAAATAGACAAGTAAACACAGAGAGGGAGAGAGAGAGAAACCAGACCCATCATCATTAAGATCATGATGAATAACTACTCGTATATTGAGACTTGTTAGCCAAATCAAGTTGAAACAAAATCATTTGTGGCCATTGACATGATGTGAAAGATGAATAGTAGTATAATAAAAACGCGGATGTTGTTATTGTTACTTTTGTTGTAGTATTTCTTGTTGTCAATTGCTTGTTTTTTTCGGTTGAAATCATACATACATCATTGTCATCATCACCATCATAACAATCATCATCATTATTCAAGTTAGTTTAGTATTTGCTTCTGAGCCATGGTCAAACAAAGTTCATTGGCATTTTTTGCAAATAGTTTTTAAGTCAATAATTTGTCTTGTTTGGGGGAAAAAAGTGAAAAAAATCAAAAGTGTTTCGTTAGTTTTCTGTGTTTCTCCCCATTTTACGTGAAGCATGCATCATAGGTCAAATAGAGCAGGGTCTTTGTTTTCTTCTTGTTTTTAACTTATTATTTGTCTTTTTATTTCACTTTTTTTTTTTGTTAATACTCTTTACAAGTCTGTAAGGTATTAAAAGCAAGTATTAACATTTTATTGTGATTTATGTAACGCATTGGACAAACAAAAGATTAAGTCATACCAGAATTTAATAAAGATTTAAAGAACAAAATCATGGGAATCATTCAGTCAGTATATTTGTGTTGTTTATGTACTATGGGCAATGATTTCTAAATTAATCAATAAACACATAGAAACTAGTACCCAGGTCGATACAATTTGAGGACATTTGTGTAACTAAGACGCCCTAGATAAAATGAGACAACTGTAGGACACATAGTAGACCATTGGAGAAACTTTCAAAACCATTTAGAACTAATTTCCTAAAAATTCCACCTACTCAAACTAGTATCACTACAAAATCAGTACATTGATTAAAAATTGTCATTTAAACCAGTGTATACAGTATGTAACTTATTAAATCCAAGGCTCATTCTCAAGTTATAGGATAGATATTGATTTGTATATGTATACTAATATAAATCCTTAAATAAATAACATAAGTTTAATATAAAGTTTTCTGAACATTATAATTTAGTCCACCCACCATTTTATTCTATCGACAAAGAACTTTTATATTTATTTAAGTGAATCATTCCATGTTTTTTGATAGTTGAATTAGATCAATAACATATAGATATAAGTACCATGTTATAGGCAACCAACCATATACAATATGATATATGAACCCCGACCCTTGTTGTTATGTTAACGTGAAGTGTATTAAATATGCATTCGAACCGAAGGTTAAGAGGTTCTTCCATGTTTTTGCTTTTCTTTATGCTTTCCATTTTCTTTTCATTTCTTTTCTTTTTTTTCTGCGTTTTGCCTGACTTAAGATGTCCCTGGCCTGCTGCGTATGGCGAATGAATGATGTAATAAAACATAACAAAAGCTTTAAAGGGCACCTTCTTGCACTATATCACTTTCCCCTCCTTTTCTTTCACCTACTCCCTCTCTCTCTCTTTCTATACGACGATTTTGGACCTTTAGCAATATTATTTTCCCTGGTACATATTTCTATCGACTGTTTTCTTTTATTTTAATTTTCAGTGCGTTTTGAGTTGGGTTTTCTTTCTGTTACGTTTTTTTTTTTTAAATTTTTTGAAGGTTGACATTCTTTAAAAATCGATTGATTCATTGCTTGACCAACGACAATAACAACAACAATAAATAATAATAATAATGACAATAACAACAACAACAACAAATAACATTACATTTGAATGGTTTCTGGAAAAAAAATATATAAAAAAATATAATTGATCTTTTCTTTGAAATGGAAATTAGTTGTCATGCTGTTGCTGACAGTGTCGCCGAGCCGCCTTCATATGCATAAATGAAGAAAAATCTTTCTGGAAGAATCATTTAATGTGATTCATACATTAAGAAAAAACCAATTATTACACAGACGAATTAATATAAAAATCATTACAAATTAATTGAAAAAAATAAACCGAAAGTATTCAATATCATCTTTTAAAGATATTGCTTATTAACATGTAAAGACACAATATAAAACTATCACTTTAGTCTGAACACAGCTTTCATAAACAATTCGCATATATATACTTATATCTTATAAACTCCCACAATTGTAAAGAAAATTTGAGTTTGAGTGATCAGTTTAGTTAGCTTTTATCAAAATGAAGCTCCTCCACTTTAAGATTATGGGTTCTAATGGTGACTCCCATGTCACACCGTCTTTTTTGGATATGACCTTAGATGACAATGTCAAGAAATGTCTAGAACTTCTTAATTGTATTGTAAATAAAATGTTCTACCATGCCAAAGCAAGTAGTTTACCAATACCAAGAACTCTGTATAAAGAAGGTAGATTAACTTGTTTACTTAAATAGACCCAGGCAAGAATATATGCTCACCTAAGATCTCCCTGCAATTCATGGGAGATTGTAAGGCGAATGATCGGTAACAACGGCGCCTAACTAATATAATATAACATATCGAGAGAGACTTAGAAAAGTTTGTAACATATTGTCCAACCAGTCTAACCAGACAAAAGCCGGGTCTTCCGCCAAGGATAACTTAGTCGCGACACTGCGTGTATTGTATAAACGCATACATTCCTTTTTGCTTGAAAAATGCAGATGTTACCAGCTCATCTGCTCAAAATATTCTTAATCTGCGCTGGTATAAAATGAAATACAGCTCCTAAAATCTTGTTGTGCATAAAAAAGATTGGTAAAAACTATGTCTGTGGATCTCGTAAGCTGTGCGGTAAAGTGCAATCTTCCATATCTCTTTATGGAAAAACAAATAGGAAATGTCAAAGGAAAGTTTGTGTTTATACTGCTTCCAAGGCCCTGAAATCCGACAGTATTTAGATGTTTATGCTCAAGAAACTGAGACACAAAGAGATACAAGTACAATATATTTATAAATGTATTTTCCAAGCAAATAATAATTGTTGACTACCAATCTTGAGTCATGAAATATGTATAATTTTTATGGCAGTTATTTAAGCAAAATCCTCTTACCAAGTCTAATCTAAACTTGTGCCTTCACATTTCTTCTTGTTTGTTATCAGGTTTTCGCCATGAGTTCGTAACTATTAAACTCACTGAAACATAGCGAATACACAATACTTTATGAGGTCTCTAATGTAAAATGTACTCACCAAACTGAACTGTGATAAAACACATTCAATTCACGCTTGTGAAGTGTATAAACTTTATAGTGTTGTGTTTTGTTTTGTACGATAATTTATTTCCTTAATTGTTTATTTTTATGGAAAATCCACACACACACACACACACACTCACACACATTTCAATTTTAATTAGTTTAGAAAAACAAAAAAAAAAAAGTATAAACTATAAAATAAAAACCAAATAAGATTGCTCGATATACTATGAGAAACGCTTAAATAAGCGTGAAAATGATAAATGAAATGCATTTCAATTGAGAGGCAATGTGGCGTATGCGTAATCATTTCGAAAATAGAACCATATTCAGATGCGCTGGCGATGCGATGAGATGCTGTTAAAAGACATTAATTTTCACGTTTAAAACAACAAACAAAACAACAAAATTAATAAACAATAACAACAATAAAAACCAAACAGCAACAAAAGATATATGGTAACAATAATAATAATCGTACATAATGAAAATGAAAATTTATCTTAAGCAAATTAAAATTTTTATTTTATTTCATGATTTCATTTGAAAATATTTCACTTTTCTTTTGCTTCATTTCCTTTCTTATTCTCTCTTTTTGTTTTTATTTGTGCAAATTTTGGCAAATTTTCAAAATTTCAATTCAAAATAAATAAAAGTATAAACTTTTTACGAATTTTGTTTAGTAAAAATTGCGTTGTTGCTCATTTAAATGGACAACGGGGCGCATGAGCAATGCCAGTTTTTTAATATATTGCGGGAGTTGATTGGGAAAAAACAATTTTTGGCCAAAGATACCATAATGCCAGATGTGTACGATGAGCGAATTGTCAAGTCATTTAGACAAGTGAAAATTACAAAACACTTTCACAATGCTATTTTCATGAAAATGAGCAAATAAATAAAGAAAGAAATTTGCAAATAATAAAAACAAACCATTCCAAAATGGCGCCACATCTTGATTGAAAATGAAGAAGTTTATTTGTTAGGGATTCAGTTGTCTGTGGCTGCTACCCCAGGGAGTTTCATTTTTTCACAAACAACAACTTTATATTTTTGTCGTCGTCGTCTACTCTTTTGTCAAGCGGTGAGGACGAGGGTGGTTGGGTGATTGAGGCGCCCCCTTAATTGTTGGTAGTTTAATTTTTTTTTTTTAAGTTGGGAGCAGACAAAACTCCAAAAAACAATTTCATTAACGTGCTAAGTGCTTTCGTGGCGTCACTCAACACACTATACACGAAGTCATAGTGCCCCACAAAGGTCCACATAATGCCCCAATCCCGCTCTCTGTCTTTGGTACTATGGACTTCAATAGACAGACGTCATGCTCCGTCGCTTTTTAACCACAAAAATTTCAAATTGTTCGCAGCATGGAAAATTGTTATTTGCGCCAAAAAATTAAAAAATAAAATACAGAGAGGAAAGATCCTTTTAATCAGAAGCAGAAGCTAAACCAGAACCCGGAAAACAGGGAACAGGAAATTCATGTACGTGGCGTCATGCAACAGCAATTTATCCTTCCGGCGCCGCCATCGTTGTACTCCTTCAAACAAATGCGTTGCGAATTTGTTTTGGGGGCTGCTGCTGCTGAACAAAAGGACATTATCGGAATTGCTGCCAGCATGCGACCGCCAAGTGAGCGACTAAACAAAACCAGACAAAAGCCACCCAGACTAACAATGGAAGGGGAAAGGGAACTTTAACTGAATTGAATTGAAGTGAGTCGCCCTTGCACTTTTGACTGAATTTTATTGATTCAAATGTTCTTCGTCTGCGGCGCGTGTTTGTCTGTTTCTCATTCTTCAAAATGACGTCATTTGTGTGCATACAAATCCTAGCCCTGGTTGACTAGATTTTATGTGCCTTTACCGTATACTTAAATTGTTCCAAAAAGGCAATCTCTAATATTTGCTTTAAAAAATCATTAAACTTGCAATGAAATCGTAAACCATTTTATAGATACACAGAAATAGTTTCATCCAGCATCACTATCATCATCATGATGTTGATGATCTTAATTATCATCACACATAGTCATTAGCATGCAGAGTTCATCGGTAAATTACTCTTTGAAAACCATTTGACAACGGAAGTCATTTGCAACGTCATGGCCGTCGCCATTTTAGCTTGTCAAAGTGTCAACAAAAAACTCAGTTAGATTCCATTGTTGTTGATGCTGCTGTTGCTAAAACAAAATGGCAATCTTAGAGTCAGATATCCTGGGTTAGAAACATTTAGACTTGAACTAGACTATCGGTTTCTCATCATCATCATCATCATCATCGTCGTGTTGAGTTAATAGTTCCGTAATCATTTGTGACACCGGAATAAAGACAAAAGACAAACAAAATGTGTGTGTGGTAGACAATAAGAGAAAGGGGATCGAAAGGACTTAAGGAGTTCAAACGATAGACAGACAGACAGATAGTCAGTCAGTCAGTCAGTTGGATGACGACAAAATCCATTAAAACGCAATTATTTGCTATGCGCACACAACAGACACCAACCGAATCGACTTAAAAGTCATGAAGGAATCGAAACAGCAACGAAAAGACGCCAAGCCAAGCCACCAACCACTTACAAGTGTTGGAGTAGAGTTTAACTTCACTTGGATGCCATCATTGTAAATTGTGTGTGTGAGACTCTGTTAACTGTTATGGGTCTACGTGTGTTCTTGTTGTGTGTGTAACTAACTGCCAAACACGTTTGCGTAAACATGACAATGTTTTTTCCAAGAACAATATAACAACAATAAAGACACTTAAAAAAAAAAAAATAAAAACAAGTAAAGTCATTAGCCTCGGTAACACCGAATATTGATTATCCTATAATCCTATCTAACAGATTTCAGTATCGTATTCAGGATACTTGAAATATTTAAATGAAATCATGCATCCATTTCATACATCTATATATTTTCTTCCATATATGTAAGTATATAAAATTGGAAGTATGTATGTGGATATGTTCCCTATGGATTCCCAAACTGCTGAACCGATTTTGATTGTAGCATAGTGTGGAGAGTGTTCCTGTGAAATTTCGTGCGTATCGGACCCGCAGTTGTCAAGAAATTGGTGGATACAATTTTGAATATAAAGCTTAGAGAGATATTTTAAAATCAATCTAGTCGCCTTTGTCAAATATGTCAGATAATTATGTCAATATTAATAATTAGTTTGTCTGGTTTTCCAAAAGTATGTCACTAACATCACGTCGGGAGCGTAGCAAAGCACGCTGGGCTCGCTAGCTTTCTATAATTTATAAGGAAACTTTCCTCATCAGTGTCATCTAGTTTCAAATCAATGGTATACAGTGAACAGTAAATAAGACACCAATTGGTTTAACAAGCACTCGATATACAACATCTAGGACCTAGGTTTTTTACGAAGGATGGTTTTATGGTACTACACAAAACAGATCTCTGTTGGTCTGGTCCACTCTTTTTTCTTATACATTTGTATTGACATTGAATGAAGAAATTTATCCTGGTTTAATTACTTTGGAAGCTATACTTATTTATCTATCAGTAATAGGATACTATTCTGAGAATAATAGTTACTCATGAATAGAACAATAATAATAGACTCCTTTCTAATGTAAGCACTTAATCCTTAGTTTTTTTGCCATGCCTTTAAGTTGTACAACAATTACTTTTTCTCTACTTTCAATTCTATTTTTTTTTTTGCCATTTTCTGACTTTATTTAATGCTTTCGCCTTCTTTATTATACTAGTGTATTCCACAGTTTTGTGGACTTGTGGGCGTCTCGACACTTTGATGAGGCGTTTCCCAAATAATTCGCCCAAATAAATTTGCTTTTATAGTAGTTGTTTTGTTGCATCTTCTTATTCCTCTTTCTCTCCCAGTCTCCATCAACCTCAAACATTTTTCCCATTTTAGTTCAACACAATTTTCCAAAGGATAAAAATGCTTAACGCTGCTCCTTGCCATATGCCATATGTTGTCATCGTCGTCGTTGTTGTTCACGAAGATAAAAATCACAATAAACTGTCTCTAGATACATATATGGTACATACTACACATGTGTCTATGAAGATGTAGTTACTTTTGTTGTTGTTATTATTGCAAATGCAACAGCGCTTGCCACGAGTGTGCGAGTTCGACAGAAAACTTTGACAATCTTTTTTTGCGTTTTGAATGCGCCAAAATTGCTCTGCGCTGTTGCTGCTGCTCCTGCTTCATTTCACCTCCCACCTCCTCAAAAAGTGTAATTTCATCCTTTTCAACGAATTACTCTCTCGTTTTTTGTCGCAATGTCAACAAACTTTTTAAACTCCCCTCCCCAGACCATTCTTCTACCCAAATCATTTTGTAAAAATAGCACAAAATATTTACTTCAACGATTGGTTGGTTGTTGGTTGGATGGAGTTGTTGTTGTTTCTGTTGTTGATATTATTATAATCTTTTTACAAACGTCGCCATCAAATTGCAATTTACAAAAAATACAAAAGCAAATCAGTGTGTGTGTACGGTATCTTCTTATGAGGCGACAACTTTTGGTTATTCGAATTAAATTTAAGGGTAAAAGGGCAAGAAGTTGAAAACGTTTAAATATCAATTCAATTTACAGAGCACTCGTCTTACACTGATTTCCATAAGGTTGAGAAAAGATACTTTAAGCTTTAGGTGTATGTAGAGATTAACGAAAATAATTTTGTCTGGTGTCTGCTAATGGATTCTCAAGTGAAAAGAATCACAATAGGGAATTCCACCCTTTTTCGATATTTTTAGTTTTTTCGTAAATCTCAAATTGTTAATTTATTCAAGAAGAAGCGTTTCAATAAGATACAAATGAAGATTATCGTAGAGAAATTGGGGTACATGGCGCCCCCATTAATTTGCTTAGACTCTGACGTTCAATTTTGTATATGTATGTGTATAACCCATTCCAATAATTCCCCACACTCTTCCCAGAGAACAAAGTTCACTTAAGTGTGTGTCTGATTTGTTTTCATTCGTTCGATATCTTATCGGTTTATCTATGAATCTTTCTAGTATATTGTACTACATATAAACATGCCTGGGTATGGTTTTTGTTTTCAATGAATGTGCTGTGTTGAGTTCATTTGTCTGTTTTGTTTTTGTATGTGTATCTTTCTGTATCTGTAATTAATCCAATGCAGTATTGTATTAATTTCAATGTCGTTTTTAAGCAAACTTTACTTTTTCTTATTATTTTATTTTTCTTCTAGATTTTGCAAATTTCTCGGTTCTCGATTTTTTTCTGCTTGCTGAAAATATTTGCGGTTTATCTATGACATTCTCAAATATGCTTTAAAGTGACGTTTTTATTTTTATCTTTATTTGTTGTTGTTTTCTACCTTGCATTGTATATTCGCATTGCGATTAACAACAATTGAAATAACACAGAGATACACTCCTAGACAGATAGACAGACATACAAATGGAATGCCTTTAAAGTGCCATTGGTTGCCTTAGAGATTGAATGATTGAATGGATGGTTGATTGATTGAATGAATGATATATAGAATGAATGGTTCAATGAAAGATGGCACATGTACACTGAAGCCATAGAAATGTGACACGCCAATGGGCAACAAAAACAAATCACAAAAACACTGAAAGAAACTGAAATGACATGTGAATTCTCTGTTGAAATGCGGAAATAAGAATAGAAGAAGAATAGTTTAAGTCAGGGGTTCTTAAATTGTGGTCTATCACTGAAGGATCTGCAAACAATTTTCCCGTTATATCTTTATCTTTGTCAATGTTTATTGATTTTATTACATTAGTGTTGTCTGGAGATCACCAGTCCCTGAGCTTCAAGAAGCTGTACTAGTAGTGACTTTGCCACGCTGTCTGGCCACGGATAAGTAGCGGTGGATAAGTAGCGGTGTCAATTGATAAAGGCCTTGTGACAGGGGTTTGACAGATCTTTGATCACATGAATGCTGTCTGTTTGGCGGAACAAGTAGGAATAGACCTCGCTCCGAACAGTAAGAAAGCTAATACATGTTGTGTGCATTCTAATCCAGAGAGCTATGTTTTGACTTTTGAGCCACCAACCTAAGAACTGTTTGAGGGTACGAAGTATGAACAGAGGTTCTTATCTGGTACGACGGGTGACCGAGCCCATGGAACTTGTTCTGTCGTGGCCAGCGGGTACGGCCCCTTTTTGGGAGTATCGTGGTGGTTGTGGTTATTACAAAGATGCAAGTAGAGTGTGAACTCGACATTGAGTTGCGTCATACAACAAGGTGTTGTGTCCCATAAAGCAACAGAGATTTAAGTTTGGCTTCGTTCCAGACCAAGGAGTGAGTCATTTGAACAAAATAATACTATATACAAGGGGTTGTTGATTGACGTTCTTCAATCTTTGTGTGCAGCATTGTCTTCCATGAGAGGTGTTCACATAAATAAATTCGACTTCATTACATACATTAAAAGAAATTAAAAGGAAAAGATGCATTTCACTTGCCGATTGAAGAGGAGCCAAAGTTATGACATGAAAATCTTAGTGGTTTGATCAAAATAATCATTTTTGTTGAAAAATTGGGGCTCATAGATAAATATAGATCGGGTATCTGTGGCATGTGACAATATTGATTCAGAAATATAGCTTTAAGCAAGTCCCAAAGTACCTAGAATTGAATAGGGTCCACAAAACAAACGTTGTTCAAGAACCTCTGGTTAAAGGTACAAGAAGTTTCTCTTTCATCATACGATAAACATTTACAATAGATTAGAAATAATGTCCAAAAGATGTGAAATCGGAAAATAATTTCAAGAGATTCATAATTTGATCGGTCGGTAGGTCGGTCAGTTAGTCAAGTCTGAGTAAGTAAATAAATATAAATTGAATCTCCCATTAATGATATACATATGTATAAAAGTGTATGTGCCTGAGTTTTTAATTGAAGTCAATTGGTCGGAGATACTGAGATACATTCTTCTTATTTTGTTTCGCTTTTTGTCTTTGCAACGTAGACAATAGCTGAGTTTCTGAATGAGTGAGTGAATGAATAATGATGAGGTCAAAAGGGTTGTTTAAACCATAAAACAATAATAAAATGATAATAAAGTTTAACAAGAATGACAACAACATCAACAGAATGTAGAAATGTGCATCAAATGGCATTTCATATTTTCATTTTTCCATGTTTTCCCTTCATCTTCCATTAGTTTATAAACATAATTTACTGTAATAAAAATTGTCCAATATCTCACCCTCATGTCTGTTTGAAACTTTGTTGCTTTTTGTCTTACGATAGTATTTTCAACAACATTTTCATTCTTCACAGTACAGTATTGTATATTGTAGAACATTATTTTTCATGTTTTCTTCTTCTAACTTCTCCTCTTTGTCTTCTTTTATGTATTTTTCTATATATTCGAGAAGCTTTGCCGCCCTACATGTTCTTCTTCCATATAATAAATCAAACAATTTTTCTCTTTAGTTAGTTCATTCATTGAGTAAACAAACCGCGTTTTGCTTACAAGTGACTGTAGTGGTGGCAGTGGGTCGGTGGGTCTCTCGGTGGAATTGCAGAAGTTGACTTCTCTAGCGACCAAAGTCCAATACCAAAGTCTTGACACCGCAAGCTTTGTCTTGTGGTCTTTAGTGTCTTCGGTCGTCATTATTCTTCTTGCATGGATGGCTGAGGTTGCTTGCATTTCAACGGTTTTCTAGAGAAACACACACACGCACATACGTTTCTCTTCTATTTATTCTAGTGGTCACAAGTGGTTAGAAAGGGGGTAGGGTGGTGTGTCTACAGATGGAAATTGCCTTATTTCCCCCTTATCATACATATGGTATTTGCTTTTGAATTCTATGTCAATAAATTGACTAAAATTGTATGTTTTCCACTAAGTATATTGAAGTCTCAAAGTTATTGAGTTATTGAACCCCTCATTCACCATTATCATCATCATCATCATCATCACTTTTAACTTCCATGTCCTCTATGTCTGTAGTTTATTTTGCTGTCCTTTATACACAATAGTTGCTCCTTTACTTTATCGTTATTAAATTGTGGTTTCATGATTATTTATTGATTGATTGGAACAATTTTCCTTTGCCAACATTGTTCACCCTTCCTATATTTCTTCTCCTTAGATTTTAGTATATTTTTCCCTTATAATGAAAAACCTTTTAAAATTATTTCGCTTTGTGATAAAATTCAGAAGTTCATGAAAAACATGTCAATAAATTTTGTCAAATAAACAAAATCAAAAGCATTAATGAAACACATGAACATGGCAAACTAATGATTTCAACTATGATCATTGCCATAATGATGATGATGTTGATTTGAGCTTATTTCATTGAGTGATTTTGTTTAGACAATAAGAAATAGATACAGCGATACATATGTGTATGTATGTTGATACATTTATGCATGATTGACATGTGTTATACTTATTTCTATTCTTGTTTATCTTCTTTTCTTGTGTTGTTATTTTGTGTTTAGCTATTTGTGTTGTTGTTTTTATTAAATACCTTTCAGTTTATAAACATTTTTATTTTTGTTCCGATTTGATTTTATAAACTCAAGAAAAATTGTATGTCTCATAAAATACGAGTATATGAGAAAACTCAAAGACGCAAATTTCATGTTAGCGAAATAAATTATAATTTTTGTTCATGTTTATACAATAGTATATTAGAAATATGCAAAATCAAAGATAAATTAAGAATATAAAATAGAAAAATAATACAGAAATTTAAGAAAAGAAATAAAATTGAAAAAATATAAAGAATAAAATGAAAAATATTGAAATAAAAATTTTAAAAATTTATAAAAAATCACATGGAATCAAGGCAAAGAAAATGTATAATTTAAAAGAAAATGTTTGTTGCCGAAAAAAGAAATCAACAATAACAAATAAATTAAAATAAAACAATATATATTAAGATTAATGGGTCACCATGTGTGACTTAAAAAATATTAATGAAAACAACAAGAAATTATAGTCAACTTAAGAAAATTCACGCAAATACAAAAAACAAGCATTTCTTTTATTTTTCCAATTTTCTCATTTCCTAATTTTCTCAATCTCAAAATTAACTAAAAACAACAAAAAAAGTATGTAGTGCAAACAAGTTGTTTAAGTTTAGTTTGTGTTGGTTCCTAACATTTTTTCTTCCACATGTTTTAAGCAACATTTACTTATAAACAAAAAATGTTTACACAAGTTGTAGTGACAATATGGTACAAGTAAATACGCAACATGTTGCCAATGAAATGTTGCTTTTATAAGTTTTTTCAATAAATGTTATAAATAATATTAGTATTCTCTCCTATCATTTATACGAAGTATCAAAGGCTCTATCAACATCGTGTATATGGTAGTATATGCAATTGTAGAAGAGTCTTCTAGAGTATCTTTCACATTTGTTGCTGTATTTGTTATTGCATTTTACTTATAAAGCGTGAACATTATTTATGAATTTATTTATTTCTTTTCTCATTTTTGTTAAATTTTAATGCGCAAATTAGACAATGATATTGATGATATTGTTAATGATGATGATGAAAATACAATACATGTATTGAAAACAAACAGTTTTTAACATCTCTATCTTAAGTCAGGTTGATAACCTCAACTCAGTTTGGTTTGAATGTTGGGCCCACCTTAGTAAGTTAAGCACATGAGTTTGAGATGTTGCTCACACTCAACACATGTCACGCACTTTAAGCTGCTTAAAAATACTTTGTGTGTGTGTACTTTTGAGTGTATGTATGTAGTATATGTTTGAGAGTATCTGTGTGTCATGTCACAGTTTTATTGACTCTCTTTGCTTGAGGTAAACAATAACTTTATTAACCGAGAACAATGAAATATTTACAAATCCATAATGAAATCAATGAAGCAGTCAAAAATTCTTTAAATAAAAATTAAATATCAAATAATATACATAGTAGTATATTAAATCAGTTATAAAGAATATTTTAAACCCTTTACGGAAGAAGTTTTGTTGATATGTATGTACATACTTATAAAGAATATAGAACTGATCTTATAATCGTCCAATTGATAACTTTGTTTGTTGTTTATTATAAAGTTATTGGTGGCAATTTGAAGTTCTTGATTCCAAAAATAAGGAAGTAAAAATAAGTAATAGTGAAAGATATATAGGCCTTTATATAGAACGATGTTTGTAGGTATGTATATTTGGTGTAAGAGTTTTAAGATCATTTTCTTTTTAGGGTGTTTAATGAATGAAATAAACATTTTGTTTAGTGTCCATAATGAACAATCGGTGACTAAATCGCATATTAAATTGTTTAGACCAATATTATTTAACAAGATAAAACTTATTTAGCCGTTTCTAAATATACTAAAATGTCTTCCTCAAGTATGTTGTTCTAATCTATCCATTTATAAATTAAATGGGAAGATTCTTTTAAAACTTGCTATCTCAAAACATCAGCGACTAGTTCACTAAGAGCGCCTACAAGCACATGCCTTCGGCTTGTATTCTGCTGAAAAATATCGCTGTGTGGATGGAAAACAATTGTATGATTGAAAGACAAATATATTGAACTCTGCTTCTGAACTTTCCTTTAACATTTCCATATCTTCTTTAATATGTCATAGTACACACATAAACTAAATGTAAAGGGTATCTAAAAATTATAATTATTTTTACTGTCCATGAAATGACGAACAACAACATGACAATAAAACAAAGCAAAAGAGACATAGACAGAGAGTGGAGAAGGTTACGAAGGTAGGTAGGATGGATCGTGTTGGTATGTTTTGTAATGGAATGGAATGGAATCTAAGTGCGTTTGAGTTCTTTGTAATTTCATGATGAAAATCAATATCTTTTTATTTCGTGTTTTTTCAGTTTTTCAGTGTTTTTTGTTATTCTGCCTCTTTGCGCATTTTGTGTCATAAATCAAATTGAAGAATATAAAAGACAAAAACAGAAAAGCAGGGGCAACAACAGGGGAGAGGTAGATACAAATTTTTTCATGCGTTGCTTGCAGTGAAAACCATAAAGATTTTTATCGTTATAACTACTACTAGTATATACTACTGGCAAAGGCCTGATGGCAAATGACCAGTACCCTAACTCAACTTGAACAACACCATTCTGCATAACAAAAAATCGATGGTCAGTCTTTTTGTTCACTTGCGAACCTTTCCCCCAAAATGTTTCTCTATTCTTTATTATATAGATAGAATATTTTTTCAACTTACATGATTTAAACGTGCAGCAACCTTAGCATGTTCCTCTTGATAGGCTTTGCGGGCCTTACGTTTATCCTGTGAGAGATGTGCTAGTTTTTCACAAACAACATCCAATAACTCGGCACTATTACGAAACTGTTTTGCCTGATGATCCAATTCATCCATATAAGAGCGCCATGATTTCAATATTATGCTGCCTGCAAATAGATTAAATAAATTACAAGAATCATTAAAGAAAATTATATATCTTTCTCAATCTTCTTCACACTTGACAATAAAAAATAATAATTTAAACTAAAGTAAACTAACACACATTTGTAAATACACGTACTATAGTTAATCGTTATGCTTTGTTAATTTTTGCTTTAGATACTTGAGGAAACTTAATGAAAATTGGACCGAAAAATGAAATATGTAATTTTTGATTTTGGTTTTTGTTTATTTTCTTTTTACTTTTCTTTTGCTTTTTGTTTATATTAAATAAATCTTTTTTTTTTTTGGTATTTCAAGTTCATGGACAAGGTTAAATCTTTATACCATAGTAGTAAAATGCACAATTATTTTAATTTAAAACAGAAAACAGAAAATGAACAACAATGAACAGAAACAACTTCAAAGTCAAAGAAGATAAATTGTGAGGTGCATCAGCTGCACTTGAACTTTCAACATGAAATGGAGTTAAGTGAAGTAAATAATTTGCAGTAATTTTCATCTAAAATGTTGCTTCTTGTATCTGTCGAAAACTATTTCAAATGATTGTAGTTTAGTTTAGTTTCGTTTGCTATGGTTGGATTTCTTGTATGCATCCGTCAGTTGCAATAATATCTCGTAAACATAAACAAACAAACAAATAAATAAACAACACAAAAGCAAAGCAAACACAAAAAAACAAAAAATGAAAAAATAAAGAAATAAGAAAATGTTTTGCTTTGTGGCTGACATTGATACTGAAAATTGCGCACAATCGGCAATTATCTAAATGCAATGCGCGGTATACTCGTACAATTTGCAATTTTATAACTTTAAGATACAAAATTTTCAAAAATGACGGCAACAAATCAACAACAACAACAATAATAAAACAATAGAGGCAGGTAATGTTTTAAAAAGAAAAATGAAAACAGACAGGTGAAGATAATTAAATTGTGGGAATTTTTTAACAAAATATTAATATGTATCTAAATACAAGTCAATTGTGTTGAGTACTGGCTGCACAGGCACACGTTTGGAATGTGTTAAGTTGTCATCATCATCATCATTGTTTTCAGTTTACTTAATTCATTCATTTGCTTGCTAAAATCTTAAAAATGCATTTATTTGTTTTTATTGTTAAAATTTGTTACACCTCACGCTATAGATACGCGCTATTCAACAATGAATGAATGACATTAGGCATATGCCGTCTTCAATGCCAACAATTCAATTTAATGGCAATATTCCAAAAACCAAAACAAAACAGAAAATCAACATTTTCAATAGTTAACAAGTATAACGAGTGTATCTAATCAATGAGATCATTAAATCAATTGAAATGTGTTAAACCTCTTTGGCAGTTGCAATTAAAGAAGTGACAGTGAATTCACTCATTTCTGATAAGATTAGCCAATTTCATTGACAGAACTTTCTTTTACATGTAATGCATTTCAAAGTGATAAATAAGCAAGTGAAGCCGTAAGGCAAGAGAGAGAGAAAGAAAGTTAAAATGATATTAAAACATGAGGGTATTTGTCTTCTTTAGTATATAAGTTGAAACTAAAAATAAATCATTAATAAATCCCAAACAATGCAACATTTTGTTTTACTTTTCACAACACAGTTGAACAAATGAAGAACGAACATGCTTTTACAGAAATTATAATATTTAGGGTAGTTTATGTGGTATCTTTATCATTATATTGATTCGAATCATCCAATTTTGGAATTAATAATTCATAATTGCAAAAGATTTCCATACAAAAACTCATAAAAGTTAATTTTTATAGCATAAACTTACGTGGGATTACATCCAATATTGGCCCATTCGATATACATAAGTAATATATAAGATAAGTCATTTCCCGGGTGGGAACTTTAAATGCAACACTGCTTTTGTCAATTACCAACTGTTTAAAGACTACTTTCAAATTTTGATCAACTTACGTCATTCAGTTTGTGTTTGACAGCCATTGAAAGCAAGCTTCCTTGTGAATTTCGACGAAAATGGAAATAAGTGAATAAAGCATTAAATTTTGCGTAAAAAACCAAGGAAATACTATGGAGATTTTGCACCATTCATTTCAATAGTAATGAAGTGATTTACTTAATTCGATGGTAGTCGTGTCAGCACAAGTGACGCCTAATGATTAGGTCACTCAAGAGAGTTCGTCACGACAGAAATCATCGATAAAATCAATGAAATGATATATCACATTTTACATGAATATTTGAATATTGACCATAAGCGTATTGTGTGGCCACTTCAAAGGGGTGTTTAGCGGTTTTCAACCGCAATCTGAACAAGTTTTTGCCCAGTTTCGTAACCATGGACACATCACAACATTCCAGAGAGCAAGGAACAGTCAAGGCAGTATACTTCTCCGGGTGAACTTGCACCAAAGAAGGACAAGGTGGGTGTGTCGGTCAACAAGGTCATGACGACTGTTTTTTGGGATTCTCACGGTGTCATTCACATCAATAATCTTGACAAGTCGCCATGTAAAAAATTCATATTAGGCTACGAACTGCTACCCCATTCAGCATATTCTTAAAATTTAGCCACCTAAGAGTATTTCCTGCTTCCAAGCTTATAGAAATGGATCGGAGGTAAGAGATTTGGATCGAATGAAGACAATGAAGACTATTGTAATTTGTGATACAAAACTTAAGAAAACTATGGTTTGATAAACAAAAAGACAGTTTGCAAAACAAAATTTTATTGGTTTTTGTATGGTAACAACTTCATCCAGTAAACGGTGAGATTCAGGTGAAGCATATTATCTGTATCTATGCCAGAAGTGTCTTTTACAAATATCAAGTCAATAGTTCAAAAACAGACGAATACAATTGTACATAAACGGACGAACGAACGAACGAACGGACAAAAGGAAGAACCTAGAAAACCCGATTATTCTTGTAGTTAACTCTTCAGTGCACAATTTTATGGCACTCAAGCCTACTTACACTGTATAGTATGGTAGGCATATAAATTATGATTGAATACGATAAACTTTTTCTCATTTCCAATTCACTTTTCTTTTCTAATAAATAATTAACATATTTGATTGAGTATCTTTTGCTTACCTTGCATATCATCAACACGATCAATTTTTAATCCTTGTTGAGCAACAGCAGCCATACTGAGTGCGTATTCCTTATCGCATTTGGCTTTCATTTGTATGGAGCGTTTCATTGTCTCCATTAGACGTAATTCAGCATCTTGACGGCCAATGAGTGCCTCATGTGCTGCTCGTCCCTGCAGCGCCGATGAGAAACCCATCGTTCTGAAGATTTTTATTTCCGTTTTTTTTTTTCTTATATTGCTTAGTTTTTATTTTGTTCTCTTTCTATTTTTTTTCACTTAATTTTGTAGATTTTTCTCAATTTTATTATTTAATTTTTTAAAGATTTTTTTTGCGCTTTTCATGCGAACTCAATGGTGGAGGAGCTCAATGGCCTGCAACAAATCTCTGCCTTTTTCTTGTGGACACATGTCGAACACTTGTTGCGTTTTATGTTTTTGCACATTTATTTTTAAATTTCCTTCTATATATTTCTTTATATCTTTCTTTATTTTTTGGCGTAACACACTTTTGAGATACTTTTTCATTTATTTATTCATTGCTTTCGTTTTATGTACATATATTTGTAAATAAGTAGCTGTGCTGTAATTTCACTTTGCTGCTGCAAAATAAAATAAAAAATAAAGGGACAGTTGAGTTGAAATTGAGAGATTGAGATTAAGTGGTTTTACATACACATGCACATACATATGTATATGAATAAGACAAAAAGGAAAAATCAGAAAATGAATGTCTCGGCAGCCTTTTGAAATTAATTATATTTGACACTTTAAGAAGCACACACACACACACACACACACACACACACACACACACACACAACACACAGACACTCGCTCTGATGCTTGCAGATACAAAACAACACTATTTAGATACATTTAACATGAAATATTGAGACAATAAAAAAAAAAAAATCAAATAAAAGATAAATAAATATATATAGTATAAAAAATACACAAAATATTTTGTGCCAAAAAGTTTTTGGTATTTTTTTTATGTTTTTGTGATTTCTTTAAAAATTTATTATGTTGAGAAACTTTCACATTCTTTTTCTGCTTGTGCTTCTTCTCCTTTTGGTTGGTCTTTTCTCATGTCTCTGTGACTTAAATTTTTTTTGTATTTTTCTTTATTTTCTTTGCAGATATTTGTTGTTATTGTTTTTTTGAAATTTTTATTAGTTCTTAAGAGATTTTGGGCATTATACTGCTAATTTATGAGTTTAAGATACTTTTTTTCTCACTCAAAGATAGTTTATATTGTATCTTAAGTTAATTTTTCATTTAATTAGTTCAATTTGTTGCCTTTTTTTTTTTTTGTTATTGCAAATGAAAATGAATCTATTACACAATTTTGTATATTGTGGTACTTCAATTGAACTTTTCGTTTTATGTTATTATTATTATTTTTGTTGCTGTTGTTTATTGTTATTGTTGCAGCTGTACACTTTATATTTCTTGCTTAAAACTTGTTTTTCCTCATCAAAGATACAATAAGAGAAAACAAAAACAAAATGTTTGTTGTGGACCAACTCAAGTTGGGGGAACAGAAAAGTAAATCAGAAACAAAAAACAAAAACAAGAAAAAGATATTAAAGGAACTAGGGAGATAGAGATATACAAACAGACAGACAGGCAAATGCATTGACGCAGTTACATAGGTACTATTATTTTATGTGAAGCAAAGTCTTGCATCTTTAAGATACTTGTTAAGCGCACACACTCCACTTTAGGATCTATAAGTATTGTGACGTAGGTAGAGGTATAACAATAACAACAACAGTAACACCAACCAAGATAACAACAAATGCGCTACATAAACGAGTTAAGAAAAGAACAAAGAAAACCAAAGATGCGCAACAAGAGAATAAAAAAACGAAGCAAACAGAAAAAAAACAAACGAAGACGCGGTCAAGTTGAAGAAAGAAGCTGAGCTCAAGAGTAAATCAAACTGAATTGAAGCCAACCAAAGTTAATGGAAATGGAAGCATGTTTAGAACAGCTGAAGTTGATATTGGTTTAACTGTTGGTCATGCTAAATGTATCTCTATCTTTTTCTACTATTTACTAACTGTGTTTATGTGTCTTTAGTTCGATCCGTAAACATTTAGATAAAATGATACAAAAATAAATAGATTTTCAATCCAGAAAAGAGGAGAGTTTTATTCGGATTGATCATTGATAGTGATAATGATGGCGCGCTTCTTTTCTTATTGGCAAGACACACAAAGTTAGTTGATCACCACTGATTGTCACTGATGATCAAAAGATATTACTAAGTTAATCCACACAACTTTTGCTTGCATTGCAATTTATAAGTTAACACGCAATCATCACTTGAAAGTTATGCGATATTTTTTAAGTTTATTTATTGTTAATATTTTATTTAGCTATGCCTTCTTTTTTTGCTGCTGCTTCTGCAGCTTTTACCGTCGTCACTCAACACACATAAACACACTCGATTTACTGCTCACACATAGTATAATCAAATTGATAACACGCGCTCATAGACGTCCGACGATGGCGACAGTTTAAACGAAACTAAATACAATTTTGTTATTTGCTGCTTCTATTCGGATACAAGATACTTTACAGTGGAACTCATGTATGAATGAACTTCAACGTATTAAACAAGTTTCGTCATTGTGGCATTAAATGAAGACTTTCCAAGTGTTGTTTCCTGTACTTTATAGTCTTATAATGAAATGGTCATGCTTCAGAGGATTTCCGGTCATGTTTTCGAAGTGAAAACACTCTTAAGACCGCGAAAACTTTTGGTATTTGTAAATTACTAAACAAGAAATGAATGCTTTCAATGACTAAAGATTCTTCATTTTCATCTTTATACATATTTGCTGTTCTGAACTTTTGTAATCATACTATAATTTCTTTATTTAGTTTGTCTATCTATAAACCATTAGGAGATACATTCTTATAGTCGCCCGCTGTTGTCTTTGATGCTTTATTAATTCACTATAATTAGTTGGACTCTGTGAAAAGGTTAATGAATGATTTTCATTTAGTTTTGCTTAACAAACCAACACAATTAAGAAAGATACTTTCTCATTCCATGACAATTTTTATTATGTATAAAAATAAATCAGCAGCACCATCATCATTTCAGAATCATTCGGATGGCACAGTCTAGGCCACTTGAATAAACAACAAACACATTTTGGCAATAATAATAATAAAAACCTCGCCAAGTGGCTATACGAAGAATAAAGAAAAGAACAATGAGCGAGCGGGTGCTCTTGAGATCGGAATGTTATACGAAATAGTATTACACAAAGTTTGGTTGCATTTCGAAATTGTAAATCTAAATTTGTGAACACCGAAAGCCAATAAAAATGATCACTTCATAGATATTTTTAGCAAGAAGGCGCACGCCAAAACATAAATCTTGATAGCTTCAGTCAAAGCAACAATCCCCAGCAATCGTTCGGTCTGGTATTTTTTGAAAAATGAAAATATTAAAAGAAATTTTGAAAACGGAAAATAAAAGTGAACTAATCTTAAGAATATTTAATAAATTTAAAAATGCCATCATGCTCTTGATTCTTGATAATCATCACAATAAGAGAAGTATTGTATGGTAAACATGAATGAATTTGATCATGATTTGTGTAGATGTGTTGATGAGAAGATCAAAGTTTGAACTCTTTCACTGTTTTCTTAGTGGATAGTAAGTAAGTAAGTAATTCATTCAACATCAATCATTCCCTCTACAATGATTTCCATTACTTGAACAGAATAGAAGAACATTGCACTGTGTGGCACCAACAACAAATAAACAAATGATTGTGCAACGCATACTCGACCAGCTTCAGCAAAATGAAGATGGGGGCAAATGAAACGGAACGTGACGACAATGGCATCTTATATGCGTGTGTTGGTTGTACTCCCCCACCCACAAGCACTTGTTGCTCTCAAAACATAAGAAATTCCTTAGCGTCGTCGTCGGCAATTGTCTGTGAGACTAGTTCATAATTACAATAATATTATTATTGTTGTGTGGTTGTTATCATCATCGCTTTTTATACTGTTGTTTGCGTACATCATTTGCATGCCGAGCATGGAGATGCAAGTAATAACAACAACCATAGCTATAACTATAAAAAAAAAACATAAAAAGAAACCCTTGCACTTACTTGTTTTTTATACTTTGTTTAGGTGCAGTGTAGTGTAGTGTGGAGTAAAGACTCATTAGCCTTAAGTAAAATATAGTTCTTTGTTAAAGATGATGATGATGTTGGTCCAAAAGTCTTGGCATTCCAATGCATTCATGTCTTCAATTGATTTTAATTAACATTATGTCAATGAGAACGCGCAATAAACCTAAATGTGCGTTTTCTCAGAATTATGTGATAATTAAACAATGAATTTTTATGGGAGCAAAATTCCTTAAAGATGAAATGAACTGCTTTTGTATGAAGAAGAAGAAATATCCATTATATTTCTTTTTTAGTACCATTTAGTGTTTGTATTTAATTTACTATAATTTAACTGTATTTTTTGTTTTGTCCTCTATGTTTCGTAGACAATCCAATAACAATTCGCCTCTTAAGCTAACGTCGCATCACTTCGTCCCTCCATTTATCTATCATTTAGTCTACTTATTTAGGATCTGTGGGTAGTTTGAAACCCACTAAATCAGCAGTATCCCTGACACTACGATCACCGCGTCCATGATATTCTTTGTGGAGCTCATTGGAACGACGTAGACTTTGTAAGTAAGTGAGATATGTTTCACCCAAGAACTGAGCCTCATTCCGTGCTTTGCACAATTGCTGATCTGTTGTCGAGTATTTTTTGTATTGAGCCAAAATGTAGCGTGCCGCTAGCGAGTCTTTTATGCAACCATTTGGTGATGCATTTCGCAGCTCTTGCAATAAAGCTCGTAGCACTTTTGTAGCAGCCATTCCAACGCTAAACGAAGTAATACTTATTAGTTTTTAATTTTAGAATGAAATTTTGAAAATGACATAAATACTTACGCTTAATTTTTATTACAAAAGTTATTTCAAGTCTTATGGCATTTGTCAGAACAGAACATATGATGGCGGCACAACGGCGCTGCCAACTTGTTTTTTTTTAGAAGATGTGATCCACACGAAACTTGAACTAAACAAAAT
Source organism: Amiota communis (assembly GCA_037043315.1). Lineage (NCBI taxonomy): Eukaryota > Metazoa > Arthropoda > Insecta > Diptera > Drosophilidae > Amiota > Amiota communis. The sequence goes on from JBAMAV010000370.1 coordinate 53,065, forward strand.
CCGCAATGATAAAATTCTTGTTCATAAGAATTAATAATAAATAATAATAGAAATTTTTGAAGTCATTTACAGAATGAATAATAAGCAAGGCAAAAGACCTAAATCAATTAATTTATTGCAATTAGTAATATGAAAAAGGTTACAAACGGCACTCACTAATCAGATGGTAAACTTTCAGTGTTAGAAAAGCTCACTGTTCGCACTAAATGAAATCCACATTTCAAAAGGGTGTCTCAAAAACAAGAAAGATAAAGAGGGACTATAAAATCAAATCAAATAAGAAAATTTAAAAATAAATACCGATGTCTGTTTGATTTCAAACAGTAACACAACACAACGAAACGGATTATTTTAAATATTGAAATTATCTATTCAATATCTTTTCCTAGAGCAGTGCAAAATTTATAAATATTTAACTGCTTTAACTTACACTGATTTGCTTCAAGCATAAGCCAATGAAATTAACCAAATATGACACAAATGAAAATGAAACGCGCTGCGAGAGCGATTATTTCTATTAAATTTCCTCTCTCAAGGTTTCTTATTACTCTCTCGAATTCCAAAATTCATTCATCCAAATTGTAACGTGTGTACTTTGTCCTTCCCAAGCTTAGAAGGTGAAAGAGAACAACGAGCTTTCGTTTTTCTTTCGTTCATCTTTCTTTCAACTCAAATCACTCAAGTTTCTCACTCATTCAGTACTATTCGACGGACGGTTAAATTAATAACAAAACGGAATGAATAGAAAACTAAATTAAATTATGTGTCAATGATAAATACAATGTTCGAGAGACGACGACAATTTGCGGATAATCGGAAAATATTTTTTAAAACTAAATAAGAAAAAAATTAACAAAAATTAAAGAAACGAAAAATACATAAGAATAAATTAAAAAGTGAAGAACAGATAAGAAACCGAGTGAATTGTGACCAGCGCCGAGGTCATTTCGTAGTGTCAAAGACTGTGAAACATATTTTGTATTTAGTGTACTATATTGTTGTTGCTGTTGTTGTCGTCGTCTTCTTCGTTATTTGCCAAAGCCAAAGAGATAAATTAATTAAAATTAAGTTTAAAGTTCAAAGTGCATCACATCACATTTAAGTTTTCGTTCGACCTTCTTTCGCTTTATGTATTTCATTGTTAAATAAACAAATTTCGTGTTTTCGTTTATCGTGCGATTTTTCAACTTGTTGTTGGTGTTTTGTTTTCTTTTCCATTATTGTTGTAGTAGTTGTTGTTGTGTGTTGTTGCGCATATTCAATTTTCCGCCGTTTTCGTATTTTGTGGGAATATTTAAACGAAGCATACAATAATTTGTGCGGTTAATTGGCTTAAATCCGCAGGTGACAAAAATTAATGCCACCAACAAAGAAAACAATTTGTGTTGGTGACTAGTATAACAAAAAGAGGCAACTGATTGCTCATTAAAATCTAAAGCTTAAGCAAAAGTAGCAATACTTATAATAAGTTAAACAAAACGACGATAATTATTCCAGACAATTGACTTGAAGTTGTCACCACCATCGTCAACAGAGATCCTTAGACGACCACAACCACAATACTAAATACAAAAGAATCTTTTGTTGTTTGACCTTCTTCTTTATCAATTGCTTAAAAGTGCCCGACGACAACGACGTGGCTTAAGCATTCAAAATGACACAGTGGGAGGATTTCTACAATACTCATTTGCCACCAGCCGATTTTGAAGATAATCGTTCATTGCTAAGGGAATTTTGTGACCGTCACAATAAACTGCAAAATCGTATCGTCCTTGTAACGGTAAGTTTTCAATAGTATAGCAAATAGAAAGTTCAAGATTGGGTGAGGTGCGTATGTGTGAGTGTGTTTGCCTTGCAAGGTGGGTGTATAAGTAGATGTCTATAAACATTAAGTTTCGTTGATGAATTTGCTCAATTGATTGTATACTGGTTTCCTCAATGGAACTCATCCAATTTCATTTTCTCATTGACTTAATGTAATTTCCTTCTTTCTCTCTTATAGTCTGGTGGCACAACCGTCCCCTTGGAGCATAACACTGTACGTTTTGTGGACAACTTTAGTGCTGGTACACGTGGCTCTGCATCTGCCGAATATTTCCTAGACAAGGACTATGCAGTCATCTTTATGTATCGCACCAAATCACTTGAACCATTCACCCGTCACTTCACTGGTCAACAATTCTTTGATATGCTGGACATTGCCGATGGCACTTCCAGTCTGACAATTACCGTAAAACCAGATTCAGTGGATGTTTTTGCACCAGTTTTGGCTCGCTATAAAATTGCAAGGGAAACCCAAATGATTCTGTATGTGAACTTCACTAGTGTAGTGGATTATATGTGGTTATTGCGTGCCACTTGTGAATGCTTGAGGGATTTCCGTGAGCGTGCAGTACTTTTTTTGGCAGCAGCAGTTTCGGATTTCTACATTCCAGAGGACCTCATGGTAAGAGAATTTCTTTTTTGTTTTTGGTTTGTAAATTTATTTTGATTTGTTTGAAGTTATGTACTTTAAATTGTTACGCTGACTTTGGCTTGTGGGAATTCTAAGTTAATTGCTTCGTGTGCCAAATGGATTTATGAGCTTATGTGCTTGTGTGTGTGTCCCAAAGTCACCAAGGTCTAAATATACAAGTCATTTTGTAGCCAAGCCGCCAAGCGACACATTGTTCGTTTTTATGTATACCATTTTACCCCAGACTCGGTCAGAATTTAACTCAATTTAAATCATCATCATCATCATAGTCGTCGGCGGCGGCAAATATCACAAAAAAAACAACAAGCTTCTATTGCTGCTAGAGTACTATCTTATGCTATGTGCCTGTCTGCCTATGAGCCCAAAGCAAAATCAAAATCAAAGGCAAGCACAAGCAGTGAGACATTTGTGAGGAAAGGCATCAAAGCCAAGTGGGACACTCACTTAAAGCGCACTTAACAAGCAACTATGCATGTTGACGACAGCAACGACGATGACTATGACGACGACATACACGATAAAGTCGTCTGTCATTTGCCTTGGCAATGTCCTTGTGCAGTGCCGAGCCAGGCCAGGCCAAGCCAACCAACGTGAACGAAACCCACTTGAATCACCCACAACAACCCATCGATGTTGACATTACACGAGTTGTCAGTACATACTTACATACATATTCTCAATGCTGATGATGATGATGATGACTCCTTTATTGTTTTCAGCTGTGGCTAGGACTATGGTTATGGTTCTCATTGCTGTTGTTGTTGTCATCATTGTCACTGCATTTAAAGCGAAGCTTATCGTTGTTCGTCATTCTCGTCGTCAAATAATTTGATTTGCATAATTTCGTTTGTTACTATGTTCGTTCGTTGTCGCGCATTCGTATGTCCAACCTTCATCACATGGTTTATATTTTGCATGCCTGCCTGCCTTTCCTTCCCTTTCCATTTCGCTATGTTTCAACAACATCCGGACACAGTAGTAGCAAAAAGTGACTTGACTCGGGCTTTAGTTGGCTTGGTTGAATGATATTCTAGTTGGCATTTTGAGCTCATGACAAATCCGCTTAAAGCGAGCGAACTTCCGTCATAAGCATGAGGATGTTGATGATGATGACGACGACGACGACGACGACAAGAATGGCATTTGCAGCTTCCGTTTACTTTTAAAAGGAAATTCTTGTTTATAAAGCAATTGTTCACACCTTACCAAGAAGGTAAACAAATAATGGATGCTCATGAAAGAGAAGAAGGTAACAAGAGGAGAAGGATAAATGTTTTCAATCAATGGCAAAGACTTTGTAAATAAAATTAGCAAGCAAGAGTGAAGAAGGCGTTAAACGAATGGATAAAATAATTTGATGCCAACAACAATTTATCATTTATACTAACTAAACAGCAATCACTTTGCATATTTTAACAAACAAACAAACATACACATACATATGTATGTATACTTGTATATGCACTTGTATATGAACAAACAAACACATAAGTTAAGTGTAGAATATGCAAGGACACGAGATGCGCTCATGTGAAACGCTCACTTTAGTCACTTTCATAACTCATACGCGAGGCATCCCCACCGTCCTTAACTCAAATAAACGCCTGTTTGCCACCCACTTCTTGGTAATTCCATTAAGGAAAAAAAATGATGAATTTATGTACACATATTTTCCAATTTGCAATATTCTTTTTTTCTTCTGTGCGTTTGGTTTTTTTCCATGAAGCACACATTCTGTTTTTGATTTCAATTTTAATTTAATTAATATCTCGTGCATTCCATCTGATCTGATCTCTTCTCATATTCTTTTCGTCTTTGAATTACAGCCCACACACAAAATGCAATCACGGGACGGAGCTCCAACGATTTCTCTACAATTGGTGCCAAAAATGCTAGCTCCACTTGTTAGTCTCTGGGTACCGCATGCCTTTGTTGTATCCTTTAAGCTGGAAACCGATGAGAATTTATTGATTATGAAGGCACGCGAAAGTTTAAATAAATACAAGCATAAGGTGGGTAGAATGGATGGACAAGGACGCACACACTTTGTTTCACTCACTCCCTCACTCTTGTCTTGTCTTATCTTATCTTGTTATTTACTTTTCAGTTGGTAATTGCAAATATCTTACAAACTCGTAAACATCGAGTTGTTTTTGTGACGCCCACAGATTCATATGAAGTTTTATTAAGTCGAGAGCAACAGTTGCAAGGACTTGAAATTGAGCAACCCATCGTGGCCGATGTTGTAAGTGTATAATCACTAATAAATGTGGTTAAACTATTAAATTCTCTTTCTTTTCTTTAAGGTTAACAAACATACGGAATTTATTAATACCGCCCAAATACGTCAATGACCCATGTCAATGCGCCAAAGGCGCCAATTGGCTTCAGAACAACAACATCAACAACAACATTACTATCAAGAACAACAGCAACATCATTATCAGCATGAAGAGCAACACCAGCACGTGTCGGATTGCGTGAATGCTTCGCATTGTAGTGGTCACGTGTTAAATCCTGGATCTGGCAATGGGCATCATCATAAATACTAAGTACGGTATTTTTATATTGAAATCTAATGTCAGTAACTGTAACTGAAAACAGTTAAGACAGTTAGATAGTCAGACAGTGTTGCCTCCTTCTTTGCTTTTTCTGCTTTACTCCCCCCTGCTGTGTGTGCTGTGCTTCTTTATTGTTGCCTATTTCTATTTGTATTTATTTCACTACTTTCTCTTACTATGGGTTCCTTTAAAATTAAGCATAAAGTTAAGTTTATGACTCGACGACGACGACTTATAGTCGCCACTTTCTACTTACCTTGTCTTTATTTGTTGTTTTTAGTTTTTAAAAAACATTCTTTTCCTTTGCTAAATTAAGGGTAGAATTTCAATATTCTTTTATTTTTATTTTTTGGTTTCGTTAGCCACTAAAGTTGTTCATTGTTGTTTGTTATCCTTTGTTTCTGCATAGTTTAAGTCAAATGTGTTGACGACAATGATGAGGTCATCATCAACATCATCATTGTTGTTTTGCCAAATCAAGTTTATAGTTTTTCTATATATGTAGAATTGTACATAGTATTGTATAAAAAAGAAGACCAACCGAGCCACATGTCTGTTAAGAGTCATGTGGCATGCCAAGGCATTGTGCAACATTTCCTTAGAAAATACAGAAAAGAACAAAATGCCATGCCGGCTTTATTATAATTCATGACTTACCTTACTCTGCCTCTCTCTACATAATCCATTTGTTGCTTCCCCATAAAGTGAATGGTGTATTGGAATTGATGGTGCAATGGTGCAAGTTAGTAAAATTGCATTTGCGTGTGGCGGCGCCATTTTGTGGCACCGACATTCGACGTTCAAGGATGCTTTTTGCATGTTGTGTTGATAATAATGATGATGATAATAGTGTTGATGATGATAGAATATTTCACTGTTGGCGTTGGCCTAGCCTGGCCTGGCCCAAGCTGTCAAACAGAGTCAGTTAGTCAGTCAGTTAGTTAGTCATTTATTCCAACAGTCATTTAGTCATTTCTATGTTTATTTATGTTTTATTTGTTTGCAAAAAGTGAGTCAGTCATATAAGAGAATGGTCATTTAGCCTATTGTGTGTAGAGTGATTCATATACCTTTTTAGTTTAAAGAATCGAGTTCTTGGGGCAAGAAAAGACTCAAGACTCAACACCACCCACCGTTCATTAGCACCTTTTAAATTATTATAATTTTTCTTACTCACCACCGATGACATTTTATAACAAACTTTATGGCCACCAACACTTATCCTTGTTTAACTGGGTTAATGTTTTCTTGTTCTTGTTCTTGTTACTACCATTGTTGATGTTGCTATTACTTATTATGTGTGTGTGTGTATATGTACTACTATTTTGTTGTCGTTAAGTTAATGATGATGATGATAATGTGGTAAGTTGGTTGGTTGGTTGCTTTGTTAGCTGGCTATAGTCGCCGCTCACTTATAAAAATATTTATTATCTTGAGTTTGTGAGTTCATCATTGATTGCATTCATGCATTTATTAGCCATCATTCAATTCATTTTGCTGATGAGCATATTTCTTCACCAATTGCCATTTGCTCTTTATAAACTTCCCCTCTTCTCAACAATTTTAGATTATGATGCTTTTATATATAATTGATTGAATTTTCACACTTTTTGCAATGTGTTTGCTTGCCTTTTAAAGTTGCTTTTTTTATTTATTTGTTTGTTTTATTATTTTCATTACGCTTACATTATTTTACATACATATTTGTTTATTTTTTCTTTAGTTTAACATTTTTCTTGTAAACACTATGACAAACATTACCAGCCTTTGTTCGGCAGTAGTGTCAGTATGCCTTCCTGCTTTCACCCATGAGCAGATTGTATTCAACAAGCATTACTAGCAGCATCATCATGATTATTACTTCTTATGTCTCACTGTGTTTGCCTTCATCATCCTTTCTGTTGCTGTTGTTTGCTAAGGGATACATTTTTCATTCATTCATTCATTCATACACCCACTCTCTTGCCTACTTTTTGTTTTGTTCCATTATAAAATGTTTGCATTAAACAAAAAAAAAAAAAAAGGAAAAATGTTGTGGGGAAAAGCTTTTCCCTCTTTTACAATAGTTTTAGTTTTCATCACTTTTTGTATGCATGCATGAGAGAGCGCAACATCAGCAGCAGTAACAGGAGAAGATTGTATGAGTAAGTGGATAAGAGTGGTGAATGGATGAGTAGTAGTTTGTGTGTGGTGAATGCTTTCCACAGCCAAAGGCTGCAACTGTGTTTGCTTGTGTTTGTTTAATTAGCATTGAAAAAATATATAAAAAATGTCATTTGAACAGTTTTGATTCTGTTTGTTTTTGCTTATTCATTCATTCGTTTGGTTAGTTCTGTTCGGTTCCCTTGGCACCCCAATTGATGGTACTAAGCCTTAAGCTACTATTCTCAATGGTATATTCTACTCTCTCCTCCCAATCTGTTTTATATCTTTTTTATTGAATGTAACAAAAAAATATTCACTCACTAGTTTCGTATATCCTTGAATTTAGTAATCTTTGTCATTGTTAGTTTGTTTGTTGATGAATGAGAGATGAACGATGAGTGGATGATCTGATTATTTCATTTGGTTTCTGTTTGTTCTGTTATTTTGTTCTTATTAAAAAAAAACGTAAACATTTCATATCCAAAAATTTAGGACTGATTTGAGTTTAAATATTTAAAATAAACTAAACTAAAGAAGAAATAAATAAAACAAGAAAAATATATTAAAATATTTTAAAAGATTTTTCCATTTATAGAAAGAAAATGTAAACTAAACAAATGAAACTTTAACTAATTTAAACTGGAACTTTTTGAATTTAAAAAAAAAATATATAAAATAAATATATATAGTATCTTCAGTAGTTTAATAAATATATAAATATATAAATAAATATTTACAAGAAAAACAAATAAACAATTAATATAAAACATTTACAACAATTGTAACAAATACTAAATAGAGAAAAGAAACATACATATGCATGACAACATATACATACATACATAAATACATACATACTATGTAGTATAAATCAAAAATAATCCTCAAAAGATCTTGGACCAAAATGATACAGAACCATATTCAATATATTGTATTTATTCAATAATACAAAATGAAAATAAAACAAATTGTAAAAATCAAAAACAAATATAAATAATTGACGAATTGAAGTAACAAACAAAAAAGAAATATGCATAATGAAACAAAAGTCAAACAGAAGAAAGATCAAATAGAAGAAAGAAAACTATGATGTAGTAGAAAACAAAAATTTCAATTCAAAAACACTCTTACTTTGTCAACTTTGACAATAAATTTGACAAAATTTTATCAAAAACTTTAAACTTAGAAAAAAGAAATTGTTTTTAAAAAACAAGAAAATTACTTATACATACTTATATATTATATTGTAAAACAAGAAAAAACAAACCAGAGAACTTTGGTCTAACCAAAGATTTACTTTATACACTTCACATAAGTACAGTATAGTATAAGCCAGAGGTTATTCGGCGCCACTAAATACCTGGGACTGTGGATAGAAAACGACATTGAAGTGCTAGACATAAACCAAGCGCAATGTCTACACTTCAAATTGGTCACTGCATAATAAGGTACTGCTTTACAAGACAATGTCTGACACATCTGTTATGGATATATGGAATACAACTTTTTGAGATTTTGCTTCACAATGTATCAAATACTAAATAGATTTCAGCTCTGACGCAAATTAATTGAAATGTATAACAAGAACAAGATCTTCTGATGAAGGGACTTCATACCATGCCAGACAAATAAACATTGGACTAAATTACAAATAACTTTTGTGAACTGTATTAAATTTATTTCCAAAAAAAATAATATATGTATGTGAATTGCTTTAAATGTGAAATGTTACCTGAAATAAATAAATAAAATAAATAAATTTAAATGCAATTAATGGAAAAATAATAGTATTCATTTTAGAAAAGAGAAAATCTTTAGCTTTCTGGTGACGTCAATTTTATTTTGAATGGATCAGCCGATCCAAAGATATAGCCAAAATTCATTATTCATTATTCTACATTCCCGAGTAAGAATGATTTGAAGTTTAGTTTAAAAGTAAATTTTGAATTCAAAATGTAACTGAAATCGTTATCGATATCGGACAAAGAAGCATTGCATATGCCCGGGGGCCCATTTCCGCCACACACAATTTTGCTTCTTTCAATATTATAACAACTTATGTGACATGGCATTCCTTGGCGCATAAGTAGTTATAATATTGAAACAAGCAAATTCAACGTTATCCTTTACACTAAACTTCAAATCCTTATAACTCGGGAATGTAGAGGCCGATCTGAATGATAGAAGTATCCCTAGAAAGTTAATGAGTTCCTCTATCATCTGATTGTTCTTTGAGCTTGGTGTTACCTCTCCAAAAGGTCATAAAATACATGTTTGCGTTTATCCTTATTTGACAAACTTTCTGATCCTGGATGGAGTTCTAAAGGATTGCATTAGAAAGCCAACCTCTTAAACTTTTCCTTGGAAAAAATTTCATCCAGATTCGTTCACTCCTTTTGGAGTTATAAAGATTTGAAGTTAAGTGTAAAAATCTCATTCAAAATGTAACCGTCGGAAGATGACGATGCATTTTCTGCAAAATCAAAATTTTTACAAAAATTTCCACCAAGTACCAGGCGAACAGAAGTGCACAGAAAACAGTAGGTGGATATTGCCGATTCAAAAATGTTTAAAAATTCATATCTCGAGAATGAGTGGGCCGATTTCAATGAAAAAAATGTCATAAAAAAGGTCATAAGTTCCACTTTTTGCTATAAAACTTTGACCTAGATCTGACCTTTATGAAAGGTCAAAAATTGACTTCGAAATACGTTTATTAAGATTAAAAATACTTCTAATACTAAGACTCTGTTCCAAACTGAACTCACAATAAAGCCCTACTATTTATCTAAACAACCGTGTAGATATCTTTCGAATCGGATAAATAGTTTTCAAGATATAAACAATTGAAGTTTTGGTCAATTTGATATGCAAAAGTAACATATCACTTGCAAACAAATTCAACGTTATCCTTTACACTAAACTTCAAATCCTTATAACTCGGGAATGGACAGACAGATCTGAATGATAGAGGTATCCCTAGAAAGTTCATGAGTTCCTCTATCATTTGATTCTCCTTTGAGCTTGGTGTTACCTCTACAAAAGGTCATAAAATACATGTTTGCATTTATCCTTATTTGACAAACTTCCTGATCCTGGATGGAGTTCTAAAGGATTGCATCAGAAAGCCAACCTCTTAAACTTTTCCTTGGAAAAAATTTCATCCAGATTCATTCACTCCTTTTGGAGTTATAAAGATTTGAAGTTAAGTGTAAAAATCTCATTCAAAATGTAACCGTCGGAAGATGACGATGCATTTTCTGCAAAATCAAAATTTTTACAAAAATTTCCACCAAGTACCAGGCGAACAGAAGTGCACAGAAAACAGTAGGTGGATATTGCCGATTCAAAAATGTTTAAAAATGCATATCTCGAGAATGAGTGGGCCGATTTCAATGAAAAAAATGTCATAAAAAAGGTCATAAGTTCCACTTTTTGCTATAAAACTTTGACCTTGATCTGACCTTTATGAAAGGTCAAAAATTGACTTCGAAATACGTTTATTAAGATTAAAAATACTTCTAATACTAAGACTCTGTTCCAAACTGAACTCACAATAAAGCCCTACTATATATCTAAACAACCGTGTAGATATCTTTCGAATCGGATAAACAGTTTTCAAGATATACATAATTGAAGTTTTGGTCAATTTAATATGCAAAAGTAACATATCACTTGCAAACAAATTCAACGTTATCCTTTACACTAAACTTCAAATCCTTATAACTCGGGAATGTAGAGGCCGATCTGAATGATAGAAGTATCCCTAGAAAGTTAATGAGTTCCTCTATCATCTGATTGTTCTTTGAGCTTGGTGTTACCTCTCCAAAAGGTCATAAAATACATGTTTGCGTTTATCCTTATTTGACAAACTTTCTGATCCTGGATCCTGGAGTTCTAAAGGATTGCATTAGAAAGCCAACCTCTTAAACTTTTCCTTGGAAAAAATTTCATCCAGATTCGTTCACTCCTTTTAGAGTTATAAAGATTTGAAGTTAAGTGTAAAAATCTCATTCAAAATGTAACCGTCGGAAGATGACGATGCATTTTCTGCAAAATCAAAATTTTTACAAAAATTTCCACCAAGTACCAGGCGAACAGAAGTGCACAGAAAACAGTAGGTGGATATTGCCGATTCAAAAATGTTTAAAAATTCATATCTCGAGAATGAGTGGGCCGATTTCAATGAAAAAAATGTCATAAAAAAGGTCATAAGTTCCACTTTTTGCTATAAAACTTTGACCTTGATCTGACCTTTATGAAAGGTCAAAAATTGACTTCGAAATACGTTTATTAAGATTAAAAATACTTCTAATACTAAGACTCTGTTCCAAACTGAACTCACAATAAAGCCCTACTATATATCTAAACAACCGTGTAGATATCTTTCGAATCGGATAAACAGTTTTCAAGATATACATAATTGAAGTTTTGGTCAATTTAATATGCAAAATTTAACATATCACTTGCAAACTGCGTGTTAAATTGCTTTAAGTTAAAAAGCTTTTCCTGCAACATACACTTTTCTAATACTTAACAGTATTGAATGGCTTCAAGTTACAGGGCATTACCTGGCGCATAAGTAGTTATAATATTGAAATAAATAGTAAAAGTAACATCACTTGCACATTGCGTGTTAAATTGCTGTAAGATGAAAAGCTTTGCCTGCAACATACCCGCTTCTAATATTTAACAGTATTGAATGGCTTCAAGTTACAGGGCATTGCTTGCCGCATAAGTAGTTATAATATTGAAACAAGCAAATTCAACGTTATCCTGAATATTATAACTACTTATGCGCCAGGCAATGCCCTGTAACTTGAAGCCATTCAATACTGTTAAGTATTAGAAAAGTGTATGTTGCAGGAAAAGCTTTTTAACTTAAAGCAATTTAACACGCTGTTTGCAAGTGATATGTTACTTTTGCATATTAAATTGACTAAAACTTCAATTGCTTATATCTTGAAAACTATTTATCCGATTCGAAAGGAACAGAGTCTTAGTATTAGAAGTATTTTTAATCTTAATAAACGTATTTCGAAGGCAATTTTTGACCTTTCATAAAGGTCAGATCAAGGTCAAAGTTTTATAGCAAAAAGTAGAACTTATGACCTTTTTTATGACATTTTTTTCATTGAAATCGGCCCACTCATTCTCGAGATATGCATTTTTAAACATTTTTGAATCGGCAATATCCACCTACTGTTTTCTGTGCACTTCTGTTCGCCTGGTACTTGGTGGAAATTTTTGTAAAAATTTTGATTTTGCAGAAAATGCATCGTCATCTTCCGACGGTTACATTTTGAATGAGATTTTTACACTTAACTTCAAATCTTTATAACTCCAAAAGGAGTGAATGAATCTGGATGAAATTTTTTCCAAGGAAAAGTTTAAGAGGTTGGCTTTCTGATGCAATCCTTTAGAACTCCATCCAGGATCAGCAAGTTTGTCAAATAAGGATAAACGCAAACATGTATTTTATGACCTTTTGTAGAGGTAACACCAAGCTCAAAGGAGAATCAAATGATAGAGGAACTCATGAACTTTCTAGGGATACCTCTATCATTCAGATCTGTCTGTACATTCCCGAGTTATAAGGATTTGAAGTTTAGTGTAAAGGATAACGTTGAATTTGTTTGCAAGTGATATGTTACTTTTGCATATCAAATTGACCAAAACTTCAATTGTTTATATCTTGAAAACTATTTATCCGATTCGAAAGATATCTACACGGTTGTTTAGATAAATAGTAGGGCTTTATTGTGAGTTCAGTTTGGAACAGAGTCTTAGTATTAGAAGTATTTTTAATCTTAATAAACGTATTTCGAAGTCAATTTTTGACCTTTCATAAAAGTCAGATCTAGGTCAAAGTTTTATAGCAAAAAGTAGAACTTATGACCTTTTTTATGACATTTTTTTCATTGAAATCGGCCCACTCATTCTCGAGATATGAATTTTTAAACATTTTTGAATCGGCAATATCCACCTACTGTTTTCTGTGCACTTCTGTTCGCCTGGTACTTGGTGGAAATTTTTGTAAAAATTTTGATTTTGCAGAAAATGCATCGTCATCTTCCGACGGTTACATTTTGAATGAGATTTTTACACTTAACTTCAAATCTTTATAACTCCAAAAGGAGTGAATGAATCTGGATGAAATTTTTTCCAAGGAAAAGTTTAAGAGGTTGGCTTTCTGATGCAATCCTTTAGAACTCCATCCAGGATCAGGAAGTTTGTCAAATAAGGATAAACGCAAACATGTATTTTATGACCTTTTGTAGAGGTAACACCAAGCTCAAAGGAGAATCAAATGATAGAGGAACTCATGAACTTTTTAGGGATACCTCTATCATTCAGATCTGTCTGTCCATTCCCGAGTTATAAGGATTTGAAGTTTAGTGTAAAGGATAACGTTGAATTTGTTTGCAAGTGATATGTTACTTTTGCATATCAAATTGACCAAAACTTCAATTGTTTATATCTTGAAAACTATTTATCCGATTCGAAAGATATCTACACGGTTGTTTAGATAAATAGTAGGGCTTTATTGTGAGTTCAGTTTGGAACAGAGTCTTAGTATTAGAAGTATTTTTAATCTTAATAAACGTATTTCGAAGTCAATTTTTGACCTTTCATAAAGGTCAGATCTAGGTCAAAGTTTTATAGCAAAAAGTAGAACTTATGACCTTTTTTATGACATTTTTTTCATTGAAATCGGCCCACTCATTCTCGAGATATGAATTTTTAAACATTTTTAATCGGCAATATCCACCTACTGTTTTCTGTGCACTTCTGTTCGCCTGGTACTTGGTGGAAATTTTTGTAAAAATTTTGATTTTGCAGAAAATGCATCGTCATCTTCCGACGGTTACATTTTGAATGAGATTTTTACACTTAACTTCAAATCTTTATAACTCCAAAAGGAGTGAATGAATCTGGATGAAATTTTTTCCAAGGAAAAGTTTAAGAGGTTGGCTTTCTGATGCAATCCTTTAGAACTCCATCCAGGATCAGGAAGTTTGTCAAATAAGGATAAACGCAAACATGTATTTTATGACCTTTTGTAGAGGTAACACCAAGCTCAAAAACATTCAGATGATAGAGGAACTCATTAACTTTCTAGGGATACTTCTATCATTCAGATCGGTCTATCCATTCCCGAGTTATAAGGATTTAAAATTTAAGGTAAAGGTTACTTTTGAATTTTTAATCTTAATAAACGTATTTCGAAGTCACTTTTTGACCTTTCTTAACGGTGAGATCAAGGTCAAATTTTAGTGAGTTTTTAGGGCGGGCGGGAATGGACAAAAATACAAATTTTTATTGAAATTACGAATTTTATTTTTATTAACAAATTACATTTAATTAAAAATGAACAAAAATTGAATGTTAAAACTAAAAAGTGTATGTAGTAAGTCTTATCTGTGTGTGGGTGTGTGTTTGTAAGGATGTGTGTATGTAAGTATGTGTTTTCAAAAGCATACTTAAAACAGGATAATTGTAATTTCTAAAATAAATGAGAGATACTTATGTATAGGAACAATATTCTTCTCTCTATTTACATACCATAATATAACATTCACATAGGCATACATCCATACATACAAGCATACAAACAAAGATACAAAATATATATATATACATATATGTATGTAATAAATATTACTTTAAATTACTATAAACTGTAAAATTTGGCAATTTTCTTTATCGTTTTTCTTTGCTATCCAAATAAGCAACAATTTCAAAAATGCTAAAAGCTCTCACTTTCCTTCTTCTTATCTGGAATAGTGACAAGATAAAGAGGTGTTTTGGAGGTATCAAGAAGGATAGTAAGTTTGTCTGGATTCAATAGTAAGGGAGTTCTGGGAGTCTGTCTTTTTCTGTCTTCAGTTATCCTTGACATCAATAAACTTAAATTTCAATGGAATATTTGGCATATTGAGTAGAACAGTTTTGAATGCATTTTCCGTTGGATAATTAAACTCAACATGGAAATTCCGAATTATCCTTGCAATTCCCAATTCCAATTCCATGTCAACAATGCGTTTACCAACACACATTCGTGGTCCAAAACCAAAGGGTAAATAAACAAATGGATTTGTTGCCTTCAATTCGTTTGTAGCAGGACATTTGTTGGCTTCGTTGGTGGATTTTGTTTCGGCATTGGGGCGTAGCCAACGCTCCGGTAGAAATTCATTTGGACGTGGAAAGTATTTTTCATTTCTGAGCGCTGACAATGGAACCATTGAGATATAGGTGCCGGCAGGCACATGATAGCCACTCAGTATACAATCACGTTCGACTGCACGTGCCATTCCTATGACAAGCGGATATAAACGTAAGGATTCCTTGATAAAGGCACGCAAATATGGTACATTCTTCATGGATTCCTCAGTAAATTCAGAATCCTTATGAGGCAATATGCGCATTATTTCCTCACGCACCTTGGCTTGTTGATCTGGATTTTTGGCTAAGCAAAGCATTATTGCAGCAAAGGTTGATGTGGTCTATAAGGAAAGGAAAGGTATGCAATCAAGCTGTGATAATGATGAACATGTACTTACTGTATCCACCCCTGCCATTAACATATCCATGGCCATGACAATGGCCACTTTCTTGTCGATTTTGAGAAGCTTTTCCAGCACACTCTGCTCCTGTTCGTCGCGTACAATGCCTCGCTTCTCCTCATCTTCTAAACGCTCAATGGCTTCATTCACAAAACCAGAGGTGACATTTTTTATATTATCGAAAGCTGCCATTAGTTTCTTAAATTTTGGTGTACTGATGTAACGCCATGGTGATGGCTTCACTTCAAGTTCCGCTGAGTACTCAAAGAACTCATTTATACTTTTAAAAAGTAATGAAGCCTCAGGATTTTCAGTATTATCCTTGAGGAGACCCAATTGTTTGTCCAAGGCAACAACTGAAACTGATTCCAATGTCCAGCGATTAATATAGTCTTCAAAGTCATCAGATACTTCAAGAGTCTCAGGATTGCGTAAACTTTTTATTCTAAAAGGTATAACAAATTAATGAAAAAGGGAATTCCCCTTAGATTTCATAAAGAACTTACCGCTCTACAAATTCACGATTCACTTGTGACATTTTGTTATAATAGAGACGTACATTTTTCGATTGCATTAACACTGGATTCACTATAGAACGAAAGTGACCCCAAGATTTGCCTTGACTGCAAACATTGATTGTTAGATCAAATTATATAATATTTTAGTTATGACTTACGTTGCGATCAAACCCTCAACACCTTGAAAGAAATCAGCTCTAAGTTTTTCACGATGATATTGCAAAGGTTCGGAGCCAGGACGAATCGGCCAGATGCCTTCATTGCGTAGAACTCGTTCAAAATCAAGTGGATTATGGGTAGTCAACATGGCAGGGCGTCCCATCAATGCCGGCAACATATATATATCACCCATTTCTTCGCGCATAGTCAACACCAACTGAGTCAAGTCTACATTTTGGAACTTACCGCCAGGCAATGCTCCACGTATTAACTTAAATACACTATATTTGGGTATTTCGTCAAAGCGACGCGCCTGTTGCCATTCCTCAATGACAGTTTCCCTTGCAGCGGCCTTGGTTTGTTGCAGACGCTGTGCAAAATCAGAAAAAGATAAAATAAGAAAAAAAAAAATATAAGAAATATGATTAATTTGTTTTGATTTACACCTACTTACACGGCCACTTAAGCATATGTTGTTGTTGTTGCTGGTGTTGCTGGATGATAATTCTAGGCGTCGTGACGCAAACAAAACCGAATAGTTTCGTGTTTTTAACATCTTTTTCGCGTATGTGCGGATTCCGTAATCAATAACACGCGACTGTGAGATCGAAATGAAAACAACGTTCAAGAAACCTCTTAATTCTACAAGCTTTTCGCGCAGTTTCTCTGCCTGTTAAATTGATAAACAACAAAATATATTATGTTAATTATCTATATTTTCATACCCTACACACATAACTCACTTTCACTCATTAACTCATTTTGTTTTTTTTTTTTGTATAAGATTCACGTAGTTGGATTGTTTCATTTCAGATTACATATTAATAAATGAGCTTATCTTTTCTTCGTTGAATAATGTGTTATGTGTTCACTTACTTCTTCTGCTTAGAACTGATGATGAAGATGATCATTGTATGACACTTGTAGAAAAGCTTCATATGTAATAAAAAGAGTATTGAAGCTTCGGTGATACCTCTTCTTTATTTTATTCTCCTGTTGTTTTTTTTTTTTTGGCAAATGGGTGAGAGAGCGCAAGCATCAAAAAGAACCTGATTTCGATTTCATCTTGTTGTTTTTTTTTTTTCTTAATTTTTAAGATTTTTGTTTTGTCAACAACAACAAGAAAAAAATAAACCGAATAACAAAACAACTTTCAAATTGAAAAGAATCGTGCGATGTCATGCTTATTTACAACAATTTAACCGTGTAAACAAAACTGCACAAATGTGCAATTGTCAATTGATTTTGTTTATCTTATCAAAGTTAATGAACAAAGAACACTTACTCAATCATTGTTGTTCAACATTTGCAAATTTGTTTTTTTTTTAGAATTTTACAGAGACCAACTTGAAGTCTATGGGATTTATGATATGATTGATAATTCAATACCGACGTATATAAATAGATTTAAATATAAATACTTTTGCACTGCAGTAAATAATTGTAAACACAATGCATTCTTCTTATCGCATTGCATTTGGTGAAAACTTCGACGCCGCGCTTGTATCTTTGTGTGTTTTCTGGTCTGTGTAAGTGGCGATTTACCGCAAGTGGCTTCCACAGTTTCTCTTGAATTTGTTTCTATGCGTGCCTGCTCGTGTTTCTCTCACTTGATGCTTATATGTTTATGACTAATTGACTAATGGCAAATTATTATTTAATAAATGTTGATCAAATGGGAAAAGCTTTCAAATTTTCTTTATTAATGTGTAGAAAGCTTTTGTTCAAACTTTTTGAGCACATGCGTATGAGTGAGAGAGAGAGTGAAAGAGAGTAAATTTATGCTCTTCTACAATACAAAATGGAATATTGTACAACACTATCACTATATCACTGATCTGATCTTGGTAAAGAAAGCATTGAAGGAAGAAACATTGTGAGGATCCCATAAAATGGGTTTGGATACTCATACATTATGCGACTCATTGTACAATCAAAGATCAAAACTTTTTGCGTTGAGAGAGTCAACAAGCAAAATGCCATTGTACAATAGATCAGATAATGAATGCGCCGCATAAGATCATGTTCAATCATGTTTCAATTGAAGGTCTCAAATTACTAAAAATATCAAGTCATGGAATATTTACAATGTGTGTGAAAGTCCAAATTTTCCATTTCCTAAATAGGTTTCGTGCAGATTAGATAAGAGATCTAAAAACTATCATATAAACCAATATATAAAACAAGAAAATTATATTCCTTTCCTTATAAAATGGAGTGTTTCTCCTGGAGTGACTCCATTGACATTGGCCCTCAGCGAAATTCACTTCTTAATAAGGTGTTCGTTTCTTTCTCATAAGTAATGTTTTGTCGTCCAAGTCACTTCTCTAACACTCGGAACAAAATGAGTAATCTTTTGATAAAACCGAATATAAATCTCTCTTATGTTGTTTATTGTAATAATATTTATTTTATTTATTATTGTATGTATATTTTTATTTGAATATTTATTAATTTGTTCAAACACCAAATAGTTTTCGATAGATTCATATATGTATGTATGTATGGATGTATGTACTGTTATATCTAGGGGATTTACAAGCTTCGCTTTACTTGGTTAATAGTACTTTAATTACATAATTTAATTAATTAATTAAAATAAATGTTTTTTATTTGTTTATAAAAATATATATTACACTTGAATATGATAAAAAAACATGATAGTATTTTCTTTTTACTGTTTTTCTTTTGCATCCTTCTTCTCCTTTTTTGATAAAAGTTTATCCTTTCTGTTTTTTTTTTTTTTTTGAAAAAAATTTGGCACACACTAGGCAAAAGTGGGGAGCGCTCCTCCATCCATTGAAATTGAACCCATTTGCATATAGAATAAATAATTGTACAATATAAGAAGTAAATTAATGGTAATTAACTTTGACTCCACTCTAATCTTTCGCTGTCTCGCTGCTTCCGGCAACTAATGTTGGTTGTTGATAGCCAACAACAATCTTTGCTGCATCATTCATCATTTTGGCTGTCGAACGCACCAGGAACATCAAGTGGCATTCATCATAGACTGTTAGCTCAACACGTGTGCGCACTAAACCATGAAGAACAGTAGCACGTTCCAGATCCAACCAACGTTGTAGGGCCAATTCCCTTTCCTTTGTTGAACCAGAGAGAACAACATCAGAGGGACCCCAGAGAGCAAACTCAAGGACTGACTTGGCTTTTGAAAGTGATTCGGCACGTTCCTGTTGCAATAGGTCAGCGACTATGGGCGATATTTTTGTCGCAGGCAGCATATCCATTAGAGCAATATAGGCACATTTACATAAAGTACCCATTTGTTCATCCTCCTCATTATTGTTTCTAGATATAAATAGAAATGATTATTCATTTATCAGTTCTTAGTGATGTAGTACATACCCTTGCAAAACACACAGTCGCGCCTGCGCATCTTTATTCTCCACATCCTTTGAGAGCACCACATTTGACAAACTTAGAGGCATCTCCTCAATGGCTTTTGCTTGCAAATTCTTCATGCCATTCACCAATTGTAACATTATAAAGGCCACCTCACGAGTCATGACATCATCAAAAGCAGGCATGGCAGTTGCATTAGCTCCAGTGTTGTTGGTGGTGGCAGTAGCAGCATCATCGGATTTACACTCATTTGTCAATGATTCCTCATTGAGAGTACTTAAGTTCTGTACAGAGACAACATTACGCAATGCACTGCCAAAATCTTTACAACTGCCTCCACTTAAATTGGGTATAGAACCACGGAAGTTATAGTTGCTCTTGTCCAGTACATGTGATTTGCCTTTTAGTATGGTACCAATGGACTGCAAAGTCTCCAATTGAAGACGTGGCAACACTGAAATGGTTGCCTGTAACAGAGTTACTTCCGTTGAGGGCATCAGTGGCAGCTGATAGCTTGGCACCAAATCGCAAAATTCTGTTATGGGATTGAGTACATCGGAAACCCCTCCAGATAATTGACTAAGTTCACCACCAGAGCCCACCAATTGATTACAGTCAGCGGAGAGAGCAAGTGTCACAGGTGCCGTAGTCCAAAGAGCAGCATGGAAAGCCTTCTTGCCGACAACAAAGGCTTGTGCTCCCTCGAGTATGGTAAAGTCTTCGAAGCGCAGGTTAATGGCATTTGCCAGTGGACGTAGAGCGAGCGGAACCACGGGAGTCTGTTGTAGCTGGAAAGTAGAAAGTATTGTATGTATTAGAAATGTAGGGGATATAGTTGGTCACCAAGCCACTCACCTGATCAAGTACTTGAGCCAATGCTTCATGATTGGCCACTACTACGGCAGTGTAGTTATCTTCAATGGTTTTGTGTACAACGCTGCGTCCTTTGCGCATACGGAGGCGATTTGTTGCCTTCACGCGGTTCTTATTAGCCTAAAAGAAAAGGAGAATAACCAATTGCTAAATTTATGACTAATCGATTTCTAACATACCGATGGTAGACCCCAAACACTGTCGTTAATATCTGTGGCCACATCACCGCCAGCTTCGCTGCCATAGTAACTATATGGCGCATAAATATCAAATTCTCCTACTTCGCTGCCAGCATATGAAGCCGAAATCATGCGTGGAATGTTTGCTGTCAATGGAATGAAATTCAATGAATGAATCGATTTGCTTTAGTGGTATGCAGGTGACTTACCCAAACTATTGTTGAGTCCATAGGTTGAACGAACAGGACCATATTCACTGCGCGTATAACTTGCAACCGAAGCTGTATCCGAATAGAGATTATTACGTTGTCTTGGCGGCAACAACAATCTTTGAGCATTGCCCGATGTTGACGATGTTGTTGTAGACATATCCATGTTGCGCACTGGAGGCGGTGGTGGTGATGATGCTGTCTTCACAAAGTCATACATATTCTCATAGTCTCTCTTATCCTTCAGATAACTATCAATTGTATTATTAATTTTACGCACTGAATCCTTTAGGCTGCTTGGTCGATTATTTTCCAAAGTAGATGATGCAGATTGATTGTTAAGAGTGTTATTCGAATTGGAACGTTGTTCAAAGATCTCCATTTTACTGGAAATGATCATTTTAGTTTCGCCTTTTTTACGATCAAAAGTACTTGTCCGGCTGCCTGTTGGAGGTTTGCCATCGACCAGTGTTGTAGAATCGACACCAGAATTTGTTAAGGATTTGCTCATCTGTTGCTGGTGTTGCTGCTGTTCATTATTTGACGATACATTCTCTCCGTTTGACGAGCAAATCGAGATAGTATCAATGCCATTCCCATGATTATGTCGTTTACGTGCCAATTCCAGTTGAGCTTCACGCTCACGCATACTGGCCGTACGTTCTGGTTTACGTGGTGCTATCGATGAGCGTATTTCACCTAATAATTGGAATCGGAAATAGAAATAGTCAGACAGATCAATTGGTTTAACATACATAACATAACATAACATAAAATTCAACTACTAATCTTAGGTTAGGTAGCACGCGAGTTCACACAGAAGTCTTACAACCCATTGCCTTATACCTCATAAATTTAAGGATGCAAATAAGATAAGGAGATTGTGAGGGGGTATGTGTAATCCACTGATATCCAGCATCTTAAACCAACTTAAGGAGTCCACGCACAGATCCCTCAGGAACCTCAATGGATATTTTGCCAAGCTACCCAACTCATGAAAGAACGTCACATAGGAGGTGTTGGATACGACAGAAGTCATGATATGGAACGTGCATTCTTTGGGTCATCATCCGAATTCAATTCGAATTCTTATGGAATTCACCCATAATTATAACAATATAATTGCAATAGCACGATGTTGCTGTCTCTAGGTGCAATCAACAGGTTATGTCTGGACCATCAGGAATACAAAAGTCAGAAAGATCAATTGATTTAACATGTGTACATATTATAGGGGTCCCTACTAATCTCAAATACTAATCTCAACTCAACTTTAATGGAGTTCACCCATGTGATTATTAATTGTACTTTTGACCCAAATTCAAGGCACACAACAATATAATTGCAATAGCACGATGTTGATGCTTCTATCAAGCAATCAACAGGTCTTGCCTGGTCTGGTCTGGTCTGGTCATCATTGAAGAACAGTTCTTAAAAACCCCTGTCGCGTTAATGAGCAAAAGATGATGTTGTTGCCTGCTGCTACTGATGATGATGATGGCGTGCAGGTGTAGTAATGACAAGTTTTTGCTGGATTCCAAATTCTTCGTCTTCTTTTTTTACTTATGTCTAAACATGGCCAGTGCGACTTGTTAGACAACTTCTTCTTCTCTTCTGGTTTGGTAAGTTACCTCATTGATAATCACCACAATAATAATGATGATGATGATGATAGTTGGTTCTTTCTCTTGTGTTTTGTTTATTTGTTTTGGTTCGGTTTGGTTTGGTTGAGTCAACTCGACTTGTTGATCCATATTGTGTGCACTTAACCTACTTAAATCTGGCCACCAGTTTGCCACCTTGGTTTATGACCGTAAACAGCATTAAACATTTTGTACCGTTATACTATTGATTAAAATGCGTATAACGTTTTAGATGCCTTCTCTTTCTTCATTCTTTTCTTCTACGCTTCCCCAATTGATCTTGTGTTGATTGTCGTTATTCTGGTTTCTTGTTGTAAAAGTTATGGTAAGTTCTTTTGGATTCCTATCATTTTTTTTTTTTTTTTTTGTATTGTTTTGTTTATGTGGAAGTTTGGATCACGTCTCTATGGTGGTGACCCAAAGCGTTAATCTGTGACTTGGAAAGTATGTATGTACTTACATATTTATGGGTAAGTGGGTGAGTCGATAATGATGATGATGACAATGAAGCGCGTCTCGCATAACCAAACATATTTTCGTATAAACAAAGTTGCTGAAGGTCATTTTGTGGTATTTGGGTGTTCACGTTTCGGATTTTGGGTTAATTTGGATAGGATCTCTCTGTTGAGTATGATGAGAAAGTGCGTTTGCTTATTGTTGTTAATTTGATGATAGGCAATTTCTTGGAATCTACTACAGTAATTCAACCATACTTTTCCAGTGTTTTGCGTGTTAATTGTGGGAACTTAAGAGCTGAGTAAGTGCATCATCTATTTAATAATCTTATTGTCTTCACAGCAATTGCATATTTATATTTTTATCCCACAGTTTGAATCAAAATCTATCTATACGTATTACTCTCATCCTAACTTAGACTAAGCAGTCTAATCTCATATGATCTGTAGTAGATTCTGTACTAATGACTTCTAATTGTATAATAATAATATTCTTAGTTAGTACTTACCCAAATTGGCATAAACATTATCAACTTTATACTTAAGAGAGCCAACATTAGCACCAACTCCAGTACCGGTGGCAGAGTCCACACTACTAGCGCTCAAAGTTGCAGTCAATTCTGTTTTTTGTTTACGCCTCAATTCAGCACTTTTGGGTGGTGGTGGCCTGGCTGGTCGTGATTGGCCTTCTGTTGCTCTTAATGGTGGAGCTGGTGGTGAAGCAGTGACTACGGCAACTGTTTGTGATGACACTGGATCACTTGTTTTTGTTATATCCTTTACAACCTCAACTGCTGTTGGATTAATATCAATGGGATGTATGATAACGAGCCGTGGTTTACCCGACACTCCAGCATCTTCTCCAGTACATATCTCTGTATAGATTGAATCACGTTTGTGTAGATTATCAGCAGTTTTTGTATTACTGCCCATGCGTAGAAATTTCTTAATAGAGAATTTCGCCTTAGCTTTGACAGGCGGTGACTTTTTATCCATGGCACCTGCCAGGCATTCCTCTGACACTGAAAGATTCTTGTGATTGCGTGGTGTTGGTTCCGGTGTCATAGGTTGTTTCAAATTGAGCACAGATGTAGCTGCTTGAAGCTGGAAATTCTTGGCAGTGTTGGTACGTTGCGTTACGAATGTGTTGAGACTACGGAATTTGGGATTAATGGTAGCGCGTTCACGTTTATCTTTTTCGCGTATGACTGGAGCGGGAGCGACACTGCCAGCTCCCGATGGCGGTTTGCGTGTGTAGATGTTGGAAATGGCGCTACTATTAGCACTATTAGGCGGTGTAGAAGGTGTTTGTGCTGGCAAAGATGACGGCAAGTCACCTACTTCACTGGTTGTTGTATGCTTATTATTGGTGATTAGTTCAGATTCGATTTCTGTCGTATGTGTTGTGATTACGTCACTTTTCGTTGCGGCCGTTGCTCTCGCACCGTCGTCTAGTGCTAAGACTTGTTGAACGTCTGGTGTCTTTTGCGTGGATGCTGCTGTTGCTGCTGCTGCTGCTTCGAATTCAACAATCAAATTGTAGTCGCGTTCTGGCGTTGGCGGTGCGCTTGATTTTAACTCTGGTGGTGGATTTGGTGCGCGGCCTTTCTTTAGTTTGGCGTCATCTTTTGCTGAATCAGCAGCAGCGCCGGCATCAACTAGATTCTCGCTTGATTTGGTAATCGCCGACTGAAGTTGATTGATGAGTTGTTGTTGTTGATGCTCGTTGATTTTCGGTTGACGCTTCGGCATGAATGTCTTTAATGGTGTGTTAACCGGTGACACCAGCGGCTTAGCTGGCAAATCGGGTTTCTTCAGTAAGATCGGCTGCTGCTTCTGTAGGCCATGTAGGAACGAAGGACGTGCATCGATTTTCATGGGTGGCGGTGATTTTGGTAAAGCAGGCAGCTGTTGTTGTTGAATATTACTTTGTTTCTCTAGACTGTTATCAGGATCGGCACTGCCATCCGGTTCTCCATGCAACTCACGACTCTTCTCTAGAGTAAAAGGTGTTTTTCTCACAGTTGGCAGCTTTGCTTTGGCATTGATTTCTGCTGGTGCCTTCGTTGCCTTAGAGTGGCCCACCATGGATTGATCGACTATTTGTATATCCTCATAATCGGAGTTATTTGTGCTTGCACTGAGCTTCTTCTCCAGACGAGCATTTACGTTTTTGTACTCGCTGCCAATGCTGATGCCTATGCCGGAGTCAGATTCACTGCGAATCATATTGTAAGTGGTCTCCTCATCGGAACTACCATCAAAACTACTGCCCGTCGAGTCGAGAGCATCATCTGAACTACATTTGGTTACAATCAAGCCATCGGAGGTAATCTTGCTGGTCATGAAATTACCCTCGTGTAAATTATAGGAAGCGGCACGCGTCTTCGACGAGAGCAGCATGTCGGTAATGTACTGTGAACTTGAGTACATTGCTTGTTTATCTTCCTCAGCCTTTGAAGACTTTGGTGCTGTTGGCTTAGAAACAGTGCTTCCAGTATATTTGCCATCTGGTAAATTCTCATAACTGATTTGAGTCTCAACCACATCATAATAAGCGGAGACACCATTCTCTGTATCGGAACAGTTACTGTCGGTATCCGAGAACTTGTGACACACATTCACCTTCGGTTTGGCATGATCTTTTGTTATGGGGGGGTTGCGTGCGATCGGTTTCTTAAGGTCAAGAAATGGCTTGTTCTCAGTTGATTCACTTAAACTGGTTAACTCAAACTTTATTTTGTTGTTGGCCACAGAAGCATCGGAAACGATGGCAAGAGATTTCTGCTCCGCCAGTTTCTTTGACTCATTTTGTTTCTTTTCAAGTGTTTCAGAGATTTCATCAAGTAAAGATTTCTCCATGGCGCGCTCAATTGGAGGACTGGCTTTACCATCATCTTCAGGTAACGGTTTACTTTTTAACGATGTTGTTGCTATCGCTGCTGCTGCCGATGCTGTTGATGTCGTTGTTGTTGTTGTCGTTGACGTCTTTGTTTTCGTGCCCATAGTGAGAGTAGGTGTCAATGTGGTTGTCACCTTCTTTGTGGTTTTCAAAGCACTCACCGTTGTTGTTGCTGATGCTGATGCTGTTGCATTCGTTTGACTTCTGGTCACATTCGTTGCCACCGCTACTCCCGCTTCCGTTGTCTTTGTGTCAAACTTGGTTTTTACAATGGTTTTAGATACTGTTGCCGTTGCTGATGTTCCATTCTCGACTACTGCTTTCCCTGATGTCGTCGTCGTCACACCAAAGGGTAAGACATTGATCTTTAATGTTTGCTTCTTGCCCTCCTTATCCACTTGAGGTGCACCCAATTTAAGAGCAGCAAATGATTTCTTTATATTCTCCTGAGGATCACCCAATAGATTGCCATTGTTCATATTGAAATCGGTATTGGCACGTGTAATACGTTTTAGTTCCACAGTTTCTTCATCATCTGTTTCTGTGGCAGCCATGTCATCATGTTCATTACCCAAATTCATAAAATCATGATCATTGTCATCATCATCTGAATCATTGTCCGACCATTCTCCACCATAGCCAATCACTTCATGCAATTGTTTCTGAAATGAAACTCTACCAGATTTGCTAGTGAATTTACTTCGGACACTTAATGCCTTCTTGATAATTGACTTTGCCGGAGTCTTATGCTTGTTGGGATAATCAGTCTTTGCAATATTGGATTTTAAACTCGAACCATTGGCATTTGTTGTTTTGCCATTGCCGCTACCAGTATTCATGGCCGCTGCGGCAGCTGCTGCAGCTTTATGTTCATCCTTGGACTTGAAACAATTCGAACAAAGATCCTTCTTCCAGGCATTTTGGGTAAAGTGTGGGCAAATCGAAGAAGACATCTTTCTTGTTTAATGGTTTATTTATGTTATGGTTTACTTTCGTTGCTTGTTGTTGTCGTTATGTAACATGCTGCAAAGAGAAAAGTAAAAGAGATTTAAGAAAGGTCAATCGATTTAGATTGAGGAATGTTTAAAGGTTTTAAAAAATGTGTAAGTATACTCTTTATTAATCACAATGTATTTTGTTATATTTAAGCAATCAATGCTGAGTTCAGCAACATAGGCTGTATCGATTAACACTCCGTCAGTCTGTTTATTGAAATAAAAACCAAAACAATACGAGTGTCGATCAAAAAGTATCCGTGTTAGCAAGTTTTTAACAATAATCAATGTAATGATCCCAAAATTATCAAAATTTACCCCATGAACTTACACGGGAATTTATTGATCTCACCTCCATTTTTTAATATTTGCAGTTTTCATATTGGTTCAATGGGAAAATGTTTAATACGAATTTCCGTTTGTGTTCTGAAAAATGCGCCTATGCACCTATGAGTCAGTCTGATCAGATTAGGTTAGGGGAAGGGCGGGAACAAGAACACCTATTGTGACAACCGCCATAATCACAGATCATCCGAGGTTCTGGTATTCATCAGGAATTCCAAGATTTTCTTCGGAGACAAATCTACAATTTCAACTGGTTCCAAGTACTTGTTTTCAAGGTGGCAGAGTCTGGTCCTGATTAGGCCCTCGCAGTGACATATTACGTGCTCTGCTGATTCCTCTTCTTCATTATAAAGTCTACACAGATCGCTACGACTGATCCGCATGTTATGTGTTTCATTACTCTACAATGTCCTGTCAAGAAATATGAGACTATCCAAATACCTGTACGTGTCAGTCCCAGTAATTCCTGTGTTTTTTTGCGAGATATGAAGAGTTTAGCCTCCCTAATAATATTCGTGTCTACCCAATAGCGATGCGATGTGCCATCGAGCCATTGTTTGAGTTAACTTTTCGCCAAACTCCAATGACCTTTCTTTTCAAACGAGCTCATCTGCCTATTCGCTATCAGTATGATACTAATGCCATTATACAGAAAGCAGTAGGCGAAAGTAATGTTAATTTTCCTCGGTTATTTAAACACAAGGGAATTTACAAACTTCATTTGGAGTTCTTTTTTCAGCACAGAAACAGAGACATTTGTTGTAGTTGTAAAAACTGGATCATCAACACTTATAAATTGTTTACTCGAATTTAAAGTGTATTTCATTTTCAGTGAAGCCAGGTCTTTTTGAATGTTTTACTGTAGTTTTTGACTTAACTCATCATTAGCATCTTGTTATGCTGTTGTATTTCTATTCAAGAGATCATCTAACTGTTGTATTCGTCGTGTACTTCTACTGCAGATTGCATCAGACCCAACTCATCTGTTGTTATTGTGTTCCGATGGACTTAAGTCTTCTTTATAGTTAGTAATAGATTATATTGTATTGTACTAGTATATTATGATTCTCCTCTCTCACAAAATTCAATTCATTCATAAAAATTCAAAACGATTTTCATCTTCTCTTCCATATCTTTATTGGTAACTATATTGGCATCATCATTGTTGTTATTTTGGCTTAATCTACCCAAATATGGACAAAAGTGAAACAAAGTAGTGAATTCGAGAAAAATTTAAGAAAACAAACAATATGAAAAAAAATCTTGCAACATGTTGCCTCGATTATTCGAGCATAAAACCTGCTGCTGCTTAAAGGGGGCAACAGCATTCACCTGGAATGGAGATGTTTGTGTACTGGCGTCGGTGGTGATGATGTTTATGGTTGAGGTTCGTTAAGTTTTTGTTATTCATACGATTTTGGAATGTTGTTAGATATCTACTGCTGCTGCTGCTGCTGCTGTTGATGCGTTAAAAAAGGAAAAAAGAGATATCAACAATAACAACAACAATACTAAGCTTTGGGAATCAGTTTTAGTTCGAATAGCAACAGCAAGCTTTGGGCATCGAACAACAACAACAACAACAACTGTCTTGAAAAGTGTTACACAAATAAATCAACTCGAAATGTATTTAGATACCATTCATATCTAAAACTTTATACCAATAAAATTGTGTATCTTACTCTCTTAGTGTGTGATTTGGTATCTATCTATCTGACTGAGTCTGTCTGTGTGTATGTATTTGTGTGTGTGTGTGTCACAATTTAAAACGAAATCCCGTCGTTGTCCAGCAAACTTTATTTTGGTTACCATAGTCGTGGCCTAAGATGTTAGACTATACTCGGCCTCATTTGCTTGATGCTGGCTTTGAGTTTCTTCTTATCGCTGCTACTCTTAGACCACCAACTTCTTCTTCTCTTCTCTCAATCACAGTTGGAAATTGTTGCTAGAGTTTTATTGTATTTTATGTTAATTGGCGCTTGGGAAAAACGACATTTGGCATAAAACTTTTTTCGTGTTTTTTCTTTCTTCATTTTTCCATTTGGAATGTTTTTTTTTTTAGTTTCTTGTTTCTTTTATTGTATTGTATTGTGTTTTGTCTTTTTTGTTGCTTGTGCAACTTTTATAAATCGGTAGAGAAAAAAGCATTGGAAATCTTTTTACTTATTGGTTGGTTTGGTTATTAACCAGTTTCATCAATAACTGTAACTTTGTGGATTTAATGGGATGGAATGGGATGCTCAATGCTGCGTTAATCTTCTTCATCTTCTGTTGTGCATACCATTGTCTTGCAACATTTCTTTATGCTTATGAAAACACAGTTATGTGACCGGTAAAATTTTCTAAACCAATACAACAACAACTGATCAGTTCAGTTAGTCTTTAAGGAATATAAATTCTAATTAACATCTTTAGAAGACAAGTTTTCGTCATAACAACACTATAGACATAAAATGTTGCTAAGCAAATGTTGCAGCAACAAGTCTAAATAAATCAAGTAAACAAAATTTCGAAAAAGAGAACTTCATTTTAGCATAAACAAATTTTACAATAGTTTTGTTGTTTTTTGTTATTTCAAATTTTGTTCCACTTTATTTTGTTAATTTATGACTTATGTCGATGACGTGGTTTTCTTATTGCTTCTGTTGTTATTGGTGTTGGCTGGTTCTCATCTTCTTTATTGGGTGTAGTATTGTAGTATTTTATCTAAACTTGTGTATCTTTTCTTATTATTAACAACCACAAGTAGTAAGTATCTGTGTATCTTTTTAAGTTGTTCATTCTTGTTCTAATTTATGTTTATACAAATATACAAATGTTTTGAACTTAATCGATATGGGAATAATATAGAAAAGTAGCCAACAATGAACAACGAGGTGTGCTCATTAATAAACATAAATTTTTATTCTTTTTTGAATGTTGTCTGTGTTTCATTCTTTGTTAATCGTTTTGTAAAATGCCAAGAATGTGTGTGTCTGTATTGTTTAGAAATCTAGGTTTGCCCGGCATTCTTATTTTTTTGGAGGAAGGAAGTTGTAGGCGTTTTATAATCAAAAAGACAGTAGGGTATTAAAATGAATTATCACTTGATTATTTCTGAATTACTTGTATGTATAAATACCAATTTCAAGGCTAAACATATGCACATATGTCATTTGAATGTTTCTCACTATATACTATATGTATATTGTAGAATTGGACATTGGACTTTAGATGGACGACAATGTGGTTTCTTTTAAGCAACCGCCACCAAGCACTGGAAGCAATAAAAACAAAAACTCAAACACAATGCGGCGCTTAATGAATGAAAAATGCACTTAAATGAAGGCAAATACATTTTGTATCTTTTCTAGCAACATCAACATGCCATGCCACACACATACACAAATCTACAGTAGAGCAAAGCAAGCTCTTCAAAAAGTCTAAAAAAGGGCGCCACTGAGTCGTTGCCACTGTCTGCGTCATTTATTCCCCACATATTTTTTTGTTTTTTCCTCATATGCTTGAGTATAAACTTTTGTTTTCTTATTGTTCGTGTGATGCATTCTCAAGTGCACCAACATCAACATTGAATAGCAACATGTGTTTGCTTGCTGCTGCTGACGCCTCAAGCAATGTGAGTCTGTTTATCTTTATATGATTCTTTATTGCAACTTGATGTTTTGCAGGATGTGTAAAGCCACAATAATCTTACTTTACTTCTCTGCCCAAGAAGTGGTAGATGATGATGAGGGCGTAAAGTTCAAAAGTTAATAAAGCGCAACACGTTACAATTTTATGATGCTTTATGATTCAGAGGAAAACCAAAATAACTTCATAAATTTGTGCATAAGTCGCCACCACCATCGCCATCAACAGTTCCAGTTTCAATTCTAGTTTCATGAGAATTTCAACTTAATAAAAAAGGCACATACAAAATGGTGGCGTAACACCCATTTGGTTGTTGGTTAGTGGTGGTAACAAATGACACCTGCGAGATATCGAGAGGGTTTATGACTCATTATGCAAAACTGTTTCTTTATTGGTTTTGGTTTATTTTTTTTTGTGGTTAAAGCGAACACTTAAACAAACAAAATACCATACAATACATAAGTAAGTCCGCCATGTTTCTGTGCTTTGCTCAACTTCAGTGGCTCTTAAGCTATATGGCATCATTTCCAGGTGAGATAATTTGATATTAACTAACTTTACATCTCGAATATTTTAACACTTTAGCATTTATTTGTTTCATTATTTATTGCACAACATTGCCGCTCACTTGAATAAGAAGACGACTAGTATTATGTTGTTTATGTTCTTGCAAATCTTTCTTTACTTCCATAGGTCCTTTCTCAATTTATCTTTAAAGTACGGTTCATTGAGCTATTCTCAATAATATATAGGTCTAGCGAATATGAAGGCCATTGTAGTAAATCAACATTGTGGGCTTCAATCGAAGCTTCAAACGCTCGGCCGGTATAAATCGATGCATTATCATATTGCAAACACCACTTCAAAGGTTCTTACATAGACCTAAACTCCAGGTATTCCCTTTTCAGTACCTATTTATAAGCTACAGCATACATTTTAGAGGTCAGAAAATGGAGCTAGCAGGTTCCATAATAGGAAAGCAGGTCCCAGACCATTACATAACCTTCTCGACTGTGATGACGAATCAGAAAATGTTGTTTCTTACGCAAATTATGATGGGCCATATAGATTAAATTGTTTTTCAACCGAAAATACAACGAGTTTCCTTGCTAAGTTCGAGGTGTTATAATTGCGTGCAAAGAGCAATCGAGTTTCCTTTAAAGCGTGATTCAGTGGTGATGTTTTTTGAAGTTTCAGCCTTTTTAGGTGTTTAGCACCTTGAATAACTCGCTTCACTGTTAATACATTTGCTGTTAACGCCAAATATTGTAATAGGGTAGGTTATGCAGGACGCTCGCGATTGTTCGCTAGTTCACCCAAAACATTTTAGGCCCATTATGATGCCTAATAAATTGTGAGAGGGTAGGGGGATTGTGAGGTTAAGGGGTAATCCACTTCTATGCAAGGTTGGTCCCAATGATCACCATCTTTCTCTTAAACTAACTTGAGGAGTCCACGAACAAAGCCCGAACCCCCAAAGGAAATTTTGCCAAACTACCCAGCTCTGCGAAGAACGGTTTCCCGAGAAAACTTGTTCGTCTACCAAGAAGAACAGGTAATCACAAAGGATGTGTTGGGTGCTCTCCGGTATAATAAATGTGTATGTATTTATAACAATTGAAAAAGATTCACACTATTTCAAGAGAAGTCACTTTGCTGGCCTAAAATTCTTAAAGTTCTTTTAAGATGCATTGTAAAATATAGAAATTTAAAGATATTTTTGTTAGTAAAATAGAATTCCTAGATCAATAGGTGTTAACGATCCTTGACATATGAGATTTTTGAGCCTGAAATTATGTTTTAAGAGCAGTTTACATTGTCTATGATATGATGAATGAAATTCTCAATGGATCCACAGGCTAAATATGTTTGCTAAGTTTAAGAACCACTGATTTTATTTGTCAACTCCACCACTACATAAATGGGCTGACCATTTTGCATAAGTTTCAACTTAACTCACTTCATTTGCTTTGTGTTTTTTCTCAGCCCATTTTTTCAATTCGTGTTTTCTAGTTCTACTTCATACCAAAAACCAAATACAACAAAAAACATGAAAAGCTTTAAACTTGTTTTCGTAAGCGGTACATTTTGGGTGCTTTATTGCACAATTAACAACAGCAAAAAACAAAACAAAAAACAACAACAATAGCAATAACTAAGACAACAATAAAGAAAAGAACAAGTTGCCAATTGAGGTAAAGTTGCGCGAGTTTATTAAGTCTACATATGTATCTACAAACAACACCAACAACAAGAACTACTCATACATACTCATTATTATTATTTTTTTTTTTTTTTTTGCCTTTGCAATCTTTAAGTTTACTTATATTTGATTTTATTTTATTTAGCTGCGCAAGCGTCGCTGTTGACTTCACTGTCGCGTTACTGAAGGTCAACAGCGTTAGTTGTTTATGGTGTTTTGTGAAATAACTGCAAATTGAAAAGTTTTTTACATAAATAAATGGTCTTGCATTAAATATTTGAAGACAAAAATCCATTTATATAAATTAAAATATAAAATTGCTTATACGACGTGTATAAAAAAGGCAGACAGCAGAGTTGCATACACTCTAGCATTCTAGACAAGTGAGTGGGTGTAGAAGCGATAGAACTATAGAGCACAAGTGTTGCCAATAAGCTATATACATAAAATAATAATAAAAAATTAATGAATATTTTAGGAAGCTCTAATGAAATTTGATGATAACAAATAAAATTTTCAATGGAAATGTCTTGTAAAAAAGTATATAAAGAATGCTGACATTTTGACAACGTGTTTCTATTATATACATATTAAGAGGGCTATAAGAGCGATGAAATGAAATGAATGTTTGTAACCTCTAGCACATAGGTTTCCAAAGTGGGCCTTTCAAGGGGGAGCAAACAGTTCAGAGAAAATTAGGGGGCATTAAGGCAATGTACAGGGGCAACGGCAGACAAATTCCATCTAATGGAAAAGGTAAGTTAAAAATGTTGGGGGGTACTAGCAATTTTTTAAAGCTCAAAGTGGGCGGTGGTTGAAATAAGTTTGGGAACCTATGCTCTAGGATAATGCGTAAACCAAACTGCTGGATCTATTAAAAAATTAGCCAACTCGATTATATTATGATTTAGTTCAGGGCCGTCCAATCTTTTTGGTTTCTTGGGCCGCAATGAAAGAATCTGTTGCTTTTTTTTAATTTTTCTCCTCTAAGTTGACAGGCCAGTGTACCAGCCAAAGAAGTTAGTGTTTTCAAGTTAAGCCGCCTGTGACGCATTGTGCCGCTTTAGGTCGCATTCAGACTTCACATGGGCCGCCGGTTGGACAAGCGTGATTTAAATGATCACTTATTCTTTAAATACATTTGAGGACAAAATCCAAAACAAAGCGCTGGAACTTTGTTATGTGTTAATGTGATCTTGATATTGTGTTTCTATTATGATAGATTGGCACTAAAAAAAAACGGGTTTTTGATATAATATTCATATTAGGATTAAATAGTGAATCAAATCAATATTTTATCATATAAAAATGAATGTTTCTAAACTCTAGGGCAATGCACAGTTCAAACACGACATTTTTTGGACGTTCCACTCGTAAGCGGATTAAATGGTGGATCAAAGTTTAAATATATTATACAATGTTAAGGCAGATTTTGACTCCCTTTGAGTCATCTTTGACAAACAATCGCTTTGACATCTGTATAATTATAAGATTTATGGATATACTTAAGCCCAATATACCACAAAGTTTATTTTGAACAAATAAGAGACAATATTAAACAAAATATACTATGCCAAGAAGTCGTTCAAATATACTTAAGTAAATCGTAGAACAAGAAACACAAACAGATATTGTTTGCTTCAGAGTGATGAATCCAATGAAGAAATGTTAATGGCTGTCTAATGCACCCGTACAAAGCAGGGACAGATCTCTAGTTACTAATAAAATTAGGAAATATAAATGGAATTAGGAAATTTTCATGAAATTCCATCAAACAATTGTAATTTTCAAAGGAAATAGTATTTATAATAAAGAAAATAATTATAAAATATATAAATAAAATGCCAAATCATTAAGCTTTCCGTATTACTATTTTTCTCTTTTATATTTGGTCAATGAACCAACCAACTGTTGCTTACTTGTCTGTGCAAGTGCAAAACCACCAAAAATAAAAATAAAACCAACGCAAGTTCAAAGAAAATGAGTAAATAAATGAATGAATGAATAAAGAAATAAACAATGGGTTAAATAACAATAACAACAACAATGAAAACAATGACTTAAACAATTACGATTCGTACTACCATTTGAACTCTGGTTGCCATGCAACAAAAACAACAGCAGCAACATGACAGAAAATGACTTTAAGTTGTTTGGTTTTTCCTTTGATTTTTCTTTAAAGAAAGTGCAAAGATATGCAAGCAAACATTGTAGGCAAACAAAGAGACACAGGGTGTTATGATGGTGGCAATGCAATGGTGAATAGAAGAAAGCAGGGTGGTGATGTGGTTGACTTAAGTTATCAGCAGCTGCTGTATGAATTTCTGTCTAGCTGTGTGTCTCTCTTTGGGTAAATGTGGGGGGCCAACACACACGAATACAATTACTTTTGGCTCGTGCATAATTTTTTGTTTGTTTGTTTTGCTTTTCTCTTCAGAATCGTGAGAAATTATTGTAACTAACAAAAGAAAGCAAAAAGAAATATATAAACTTTTAAATTAGTTTCTTTTAATTTTTATCCTGCCTTGTGTTGCGCTGCTACTGTCACATTTTACTTTTCCGCCTTCTTTGCATTGTCAATTCAATGAATGGAAATGGTAAAACTAAAAAGTGAAATTAGCGCATTTTAAAAATTGTAAATACTAGTGAAAAAACTTGTGCAAATTAACTTAATAACTTGAAATAACAATTTGCTGTTTGTGTAAGAAAAAAGAAGATCAGAAAATCAACAATTAATCAATATTTATTTTCTTTGATTTGTTAAATTTATTTTTATTTTCATCATAAAAGAAAATACAACAGACAAATTGAAAGCAAATCAATGAGAAAAGAAACTTTCACTAATCACAACGAATCATCACCAAACAACAACAATGACAACAATAACACCAACAACAACAGAGACATCTGTCGCCTACACAGACAACAATTAACAATTGACAGTCACAATTGAATGTTATTACTAAGTAGTATTAACTTTGTTAGTTGCTGCTGCTGGTTTTAGCAAAAGGTGACAGCTGCAGCTTGTTGTTTGTTGCTACTACTACTAAATGTTGCTGGCTGTTTGTTGCAAGTATCAAGCTGCTGCTTGTGGCTGCCCGCAACTCAATGTCATGCGCTGATGATAGTGACTATGTTGATGATGATGGGGATCAGTAAGAGACACAACAACAACAAACAACACCAAGCAACAACACCAAAGACAACATATCACCACTAACAACATCAACAACAGCAGTAGCAACATCAATTGCAATATTATCATTTCATGTCATTCATTTATATTTTCGTTTTTTTTTTTTATTTTGCCCAAGTTAAGTGTGCGAGGAGAAGAGAAAAAACTTAAATAGAAAATTGACTCAATTCAAGCAAAAAATACTCATTCAACTCAACACACTCTCCCATATTTATTAAGGCAATTTAATGTTGTTGGTTTTGTTTTTTGTTTCTCTGTTTAAAAAGCAAGCAACAAATGTTGCAACTTTCTCACGCACAACTAAAATTAAACATACATATACTTATTTTTATTTCTTCATACACATATTGTAGTTCATAAAGAAGAAAACTGTTTATTTATTTTTGTCACTCCTGCACCTCCTTCTTTTTACTCTTTCTTTCTTTTATTATATTGTATAATTTACTTTAATGCAATTTTAATGTGTCTTTCTTCACTTCTTTAACTCACACTTGCACCATTGGAAAAAAGCTTTGAACGAAAGCACGACGCACTCGCCGACGCATGTACGCGCATTACAAAATAGTTTGCAACACTAACTAAATACTTGCTGTCCGAAGAGTGACTAACTGAATGACTGACAGACACAGCAGACACAACAAACAGAAAAGACAGACAGATAATAGACTACTGTCGTTGACATGACATGACAGGCAAACATATTATCATCACCATAGCAGCATGCATGCACACGCTGTTGATTACGTTATGTATGTATATATGGTATGGGAGAGTGTCAATGTGTTACTTGCATGTTGAGATAGAGAAGAGGAGATTAAATTGCATTTGATATATCTCCCCACACCTCCCACTCTTATTGTTTTGCCAATAATATTGTAAATGGTACAAACAACAATGATGAAGGTTGTTGCTTGCTTAGTTTACAATTGAAACAATTGTTGCTGTTGTTGTTTGTTGCTGACGACATAAGTGGGAAAGTGATATGTTGTGTGATATGTTGTTGACACTCAACAGCGGCTGCTGATACTATAATCCCTTCATTTCTTCTATAGCAGTGGTTCTTAAACTGTGATACGCAAATATCTTGTGACCCAAGCTTCCATTACCGAGAAACTATTTTAATATCTTGAGACGGCAGTGTCTTTGCATACTAGTTCAGAAAATACAAGGGAGACACACAGGTAATGTGAATATTTAAGCTTTTGTATGTTTAATAATACTCTTAATCTCCTAGAATTCAAAAACTCATGAATAAACCTATAACATATAGTAGTTGGATTATGAAAATCTGAAAAGTGCCAATTTTATATTCCATCAAAAACCCTGGGTGACTTAGAAGCTCATGAAACTCGTTTGTAGCCAATTTGGCCCTGGAGTCAACATGCAAATCTCTTCAAAAGATTCCTTGTTAAATACAAATACTCAAAAAGGAATAAAGAATGTGATCGGAGAAATATTTGTAAATCATGGCCTTCAGAAGCTTGAGATTAATGTCGTCAAATCCTTTATAATCAAATCCTAAACAAAGTCAGAAAATGTTCAGTGGGTCGACAAACCTCGATAAGATATTTGGAAGCGGCACACACCTATTAAAATGAAAGAAACTGAAGGGACGTCAATTAATAAACCTCAAAATGTTTTGTTCTACGTTCAAAGTAACATACACACGTTTGGGAGTCGACTGGGACTTCATCTATTACAGTTTCACCGTGCCGATTTACCAGACGGATGATGCCTTTATGTTAGGCGACACTCTTGACAGTAATCGCTATAGGTAGGGCCGTGATGAATTACATCGGAGTGCAGTTGAAAATGCATTAGAGTCACACCAGAATAGTGCTATGTTAGAAGTCTGTTCTCCACCAATTGATGATAGCGAAATGAGACTTCCTCGTAGTACTCGGACCAACTTAGCTCAGTTAAGTTCGGGCTGGTCTCTTGTGCTCCAGTGGTACAGGGAACCGACAACAATCACTGTCCTTCTCACAACATTTTTCATCTTTCAACTGTCTTAATAAACTGACCCAAATGACTCCCATTGACTTATGGCTTCAACCGATAGAGGTGGCTTCCTCATCACAGCATTGTTCACATTTTCAACGGTCTTAATAAACTGACCCGTTTCCCCTTATCTTTCCCAATCCTTATATAATGCATGCGTATGTCTACTTGCAGCCTCCTTGCTCCAGAAGACTTAGGCCGCCATTGCCATGGACTACATAAGTTTAGGAATCTCTGGCCACCAACCAACCAACCTCATTATGTTTTTACATAGAAGTGAGTGCATACATATGTGTCTGAGTGGGTGATTGAAACAATATGAGTGAGGATCATCATTTTATATTGCAATTGCAATTGTTTCTATGATTATGATGATGATGATGGAGGTCGGTCTGCTTTTATTCATTTGGTTTTATTTTAAATTGAAATAAATGCAACAACACCAACAAATGTCAATCACATTTTATGTGTTTAATATATGACAGACAACTGTTGATTTAAAAAGAAAAAAGGTGTTTTTAATTTAAATTCTGTTCATCTTTATTTCTTGAAAAAGATACTTATTATGGCATATGGCATCCACTTTGTGGTTAATTTTATTATAATTATAGATGATTTGTGGAATTTCTTTCAAAGATTCTTTTCTAATGTATTTTCATATTAAATGAAATTTATTTCACCCATAAACAAAAAGGTGAAAGATTCGATTCCAATCCCACTGTTCTCAGCGTGAAATTTATGTATATTTTTTAGTTTTTAGGTTTTTCTATATTTTAGTTTAATCGAAATGGAAAGTTTTCCGCGCCTTTCAGTTTTACTCTCAAAAACAAAAAGAAAGAAACGAAGAAAAAACGAAAAAAATTGATACGAAAAAGAAAAAAGCTTAAAAGAAAAAGTTGTATTTTTTTCTCTTTTTTTTCCTCTTTGTCTGAACGAAGTTTTTATTTTTTTGTTTGTTGAACTTTAACTTTGCGTTACACATTTTTGCTTTTTATTCAATTTTATGCAACACAGAAAAATAAAAACCAAAAGAAAATAAAAATGATTTATTAAATAAGTTTGTCGTCGTCATCATCATCATCATCATTATTACCATTAACTTGGTCGATGATGTCTTCGCTTGAAATTGCTGAAGATGAAAGAAAAAAGGGCACGAATTTGAATGCAACAAAAGACAATCAAGAGTTCAATGGCTTTTGCTCGGACTCTCTCATACTCTCATATATTGTATATAAGAAGTGAATGGTTGATGAACTTCAATCAAAACTTTGACAATATGTACTACATACTTCGTAGATACATATAGAGAGCTGCTTTCAAAGACCCATCACTAATAAGCATGACAAAATATGCTCGAAATCGATATTTCTTTTGTCACAGTGAATGAATTATTTTTCTAATACTCTCGTATCATGTAAATTTTTGGTAATCTACATAATTTAAACTACTTTAACTTCTCTTTTTTCTGTAGATCTTTGTTACGAGTATCTTTCACTTAAATCTTCAGTAATGTACAATATATCAATACTATGTAAATCGATTTTTGATAATCATATCTAAATGGATTAATATAATCACCTACAGTTCTTTGTTTGGAAAATTCAAAGAGAATTTAAATAACTTCATTATTTCTTCTATATTTTTTTAAAATCTTCGAATTTTAGATAAGAAATATCTCCCATTTATTTGTTAAGTATTACTAAATTAATCCATAAATATATTTTTGTATATTCAAGTCCTTTGTCTTTCTCTGAAATACTTAGAATATCATCATCTTTGAATCTTCTGGAACCAAATAAAATCATACAGCTTTTTTTTGTAAGCAAATGGTACGAGTATAAGTAACCTATCAACATAACTCGAAAAAGATGTATTGATCTATGGTAAATAATAATACTGAATGAATTAAGTTATCATTGGTGCTACAAAGAATGTGTTTAAATTTTACCTATATCACTTTTTACTGGATTATTAATAACAACTTAACTAAACATTTTCAATTAATGATTATGAGACTATTTCACAATATTGGAAAAATATTATTTCATCACTTAAACCTCTTCTGAAACCAATCGTGACTCTTCCCCTTAAGCCAAAGATTAATCAGGATTAGCATAGTTAAAAAATCAACTCATTATTCATGACAGACAACTTTGTCTTTCAATTTCTTTTATGCCAATTTTAAAGGTTATTTTCCCTAAATTTTATTCTCCATAAAATGTTTATAAAATCTACAATGTTAGAGTAACTAAATGTTTCCATATAAACATTCCTAATTCTTTGGTCTCTCTGAATGATGAATTTATCTTTTAAATTGCTTTAAGATTAGTAGAAATTATGATTCTCATTATCTTCATCTCTTCTCAAGAAAACAAATGCTAATGGATTCAATCACTTCAAACTAAAGTCAATGAACATCATCATACTGAAGATCTAAGTGAATTTCATTTATCTGTTTTCTTGAAATGTTTAAGGCAAATACTAATTACAGTCAACTTTTCTTAGTAAAAACAAGTGCAATTATGTAATAAAAGTACGAGTAAATATTTTTTCTTGACTTAGGTTTATCCATGACCTGCCTCTCTTTATTGCATGATTAGAAGTTTGTTCTATGCCACACCTCAATTTCAACATAAGTATTTACAAGTTTTTCAATCTTTTTCACTTACACTACTTCTACTTTTTCTTCAAAAATACAATACTTTTTTTCTAAACTTATACAGTCTCTCATATTTCTTGTTGCTGTTGCATGGGGGAGGATAGGGGGATGGGGCTTTTCCACACATCTTTGTTAATTGTTATTATTTTTTTCTTATGTTACGCATTCTTTCATCATTGGAATTTTCTTGCCTCAACAACAACATTTTCACACATCTTCACATAAGAATGAAATCAGTAAAAGAATAAAGAGGAATAAAGAATTCCCGACCAAAAGACTGATCAGACAGAGAACTTTTAATAGTCAGTAGTAGTTTGTGGTACTAAGTATTAAACGTATGTGTGGTATGTTTTGCCATATGAAATCATAGCATGAAATGTGAGATTTCTTTTTTATGACTTTTATTTGGCTTCTATAAAATATTTACACAATTTTTTTTTTTATCATTTATTTATTAATAGTTTTTTCATTTCTTACCTTTTTCCTCTATGAAATTTTCCAATGAATTTGCAGTTTCTTTTTTTCTGTTTATTTGTTGTTGTTTCCCTGTGAAGAGAAAGAAGAGAAAAACAAAAAAATTAATATTAAATAATAAATAATAATTGGTAAATTTGGTTCAAGGAATTTACTAGTGTCTATACGAAGGATTTCCCTAGCTACATATAACTTTCCTGTCTCCTGAATCATAGGAACTTAACATGATTTACTAATATTGAAAAAAATCTTGAAACTGTTTCATCACAATTGACCGTAAGGCTTCTGTGTCAACCCTCTTTCTTGGGGCAACTGGCCTGCGTAACCCAACCTTCTTGCAACAATATAAAATTATGATTATCGAGATCGATTTGGAAGCAAAGGAAACCAGGTCCATTGCCCCATGGTAGACACGAATTTAGTATTGCAAAAAACAAACAAAGTAAGTTTCTTTTTATAGTATTTAAATTTACAAAACGTTGCCAATTTTGCCAATTTAGCAATTGAATGTTGCCAATTAGTAATCATGAACGAAAAAACAACACAAAAAATTATTGTAACTCGGTCATAGCAAACAAAAAAAAAAACAACAGCAAAACTTGAAATATTGACCTGAATTCATTGCACGTAATTCTGAGGTCTGTAATTGCTAAAACTAAGGTAACTCCTCCATCTATCTACACATGCTTCAAACATCTACATCTCAATCAACACCATCACCTCAAGCTCCTGCTCTCATACACCTTCATTTTCGTCTCTATAGTTCTTTGATTATTCTATGCAAACAACTTAGTTTTTATTGTATACTCTTAAATGCAAATGTTTAGAAACTATTTCAACTTGGTAAGTAGTATTAGAATCAAGGTTAACCTGTTCAAACGACCTTTTTTCTTTCGCTTTACCCTCGTCAAACTCCTCTCCCTCTGCATCCACATTAGTCTAGTAGCCTGAGAAGTATGTAGTTGTTGCAATCCAATTTGTTTTTTTTTTATACCAAAAGCATTCTGCAACAGATAAATTATGGAAAAAAAACTGATATTGGCCAAGTTCCAAGACTGTTTGTTACCAGCAATATTCTCTTTCTCTCTTTAGCCCTCTCCCCCCATAATCTTAATTATCCATTCATATTGTACATATATCAATGTGTTAACCTCCTTTGCAGGTGATTTTAATTTTGTATCATAAACATACAAAACACACCTTGATATCTTTCATTTCCAGTATGCACACTCAATAGTATTCATTCTAAATTGACTTTCAACGTGACT
Source organism: Amiota communis (assembly GCA_037043315.1). NCBI lineage: Eukaryota > Metazoa > Arthropoda > Insecta > Diptera > Drosophilidae > Amiota > Amiota communis. The sequence goes on from JBAMAV010000370.1 coordinate 95,886, forward strand.
TGGCACAGATCTCAATTAAAATATCTTTCTTTCTTTAAAGTCATTGGTATTTCATATATTGTATCTTGTGTTTCTTTTTCTTTTTATTACGATATTTGTTTAATGTTTTTGTTATTGTTGTGTTTGCTTCTGTAACTTTTATGAAATGGGTTACTACACCCCATGGGGTAATCAATATTTAATTAATTTGAATTTTTAATCATTTATTGATATTTTACCGTTAAGACCCTTAAGCAAAACCAGAAAAACACTTAATGGCTTCAAATTTATATAATTTGAATTGAAATACAAAAAAGCAAAAGAGGCAAATCTGGTTCTTTAAAAACCTTTCATTTCCATTCTTACAAATTAATTCTGTAATTTAACTATTTATACTCAGTAGCCTATATTTACTCACATGTGTATATGGATGGATGAAAGGGTATATTAAGTTTGAGCAGATTTATGTATTGATCAGATTTATGTAAGGGATCACAGAAAATGTATTAATATATTTTTTATTTTCTCATGAAGTCATATCGCTCTAACCAGGCATCATGTCGCTTAAATACTTCTCAGTATGTAATGTGACTTAGCAAAAATCCTTCTCTATACAATCTTTTTACTAGAGTACACTCTCAATCACACTCAAAAACACAAAATATGGACCTTTAGAATAAGAATATAACTATAAATTATAACCTAGTTGTATTGAATATGAGCAATAGCGACAGAGGCCTTTAGCTCATGGAGAGAGCTAAATTAGATAAGTGCAGGACCACACTTGAACGGGAATCCACCCTGCGACTCTAGGATGTAATATAGGCCTATATGTGGAAAGTTTACATCAATGTATGTAATAGCCAAAAGGTGAGCGATCACAATCATATATTCTTGATTAGTATGGCGTTCTGTCCGTCTATTTGGTCCCCAATACTCTTCTCAGAAATACAATCTATACTATTTTTTTCACTAGAACTTCCCAGTTAATTAATAGTTAATCCTTTTCCTCTTTAGAATTTCAATTAATGCATGGTTTTTCTATAATTGGATAGCTTATAGCATGATATGTAACAGTTCAAATGTCGGGATTCTGATTAATTAATCTTGATTTATACTTCGTCGACATATCCTTCTGTTCGTCTATCTATTCTATATATATTTTACTAAGACACCTCACAAGGAAAAAATCCGATTATAAAGCTTAAATGTTATTGAACAGATCGGATAAATAAGTTACGTAGTAATTCTGGATGTTACTTGAAGGGGAAGCCAGGTCTCACAAGGTAGTGTTCTTGTTCAACAGGATGTCATATTGTTCTGTGTATCTATCTGGACAATCTATATACTCTACAAAGTACAGTTTAAAGCCTGGACCACTCAAGTTTAATATGAAGATCCTCTATACAATTCTTTAGCTTAATCTTTTTCTATTTTTTTGACCTAAAAATGGTTTAAAGTTATTCCATAGTCGGACCTTTTGGACATCTCACTTGTTTTCTTTTGTACAATTCCCAAGCTTTTGAAACAAATGAAGCTTAACAAAATTGTTTTCTATTATTTCTCATTTCCATGGAAACTTATATTATTTTCATGGTTTCTAGGAAGAAATTATCCACAAAAAAAGACAACAACAACTTGTTGTTTATCACTTCAACAATATTAACAACAACAACAGCAACAAGAAGAAGAAGAAGTAAAAGACCAAGATTAAAGCCAACAATTAACACCGAAGGTCATTACTGGCAAAACTGGTTTCTTTGACTTTTTCTTATATCTTAAGACTTCTTTCTGTTTAGTTGTCGACGCAACGACTTCTGGTCTACGTCTGTGTCTCTGCGAATCTAACACTCTCGAGACTTTTTAAAGCGAGTTTAATCAGAAATAAGTTGTAATGAATTTAATTTTAAATACCGTAGCAGCACTATGTTGTCTATTAAAATCTAAATGTTTCTAGATATATTTACATGCATACATAAATGAATAATAAATAATATGCAACAAGTTAAGCAAGCAAACTTGTTGAGAAATCAAGGAAGTTATTATATATACGAGTACGCATAGTTATAAATACTTGTTGCATGCAGAAAATTAAATCAACCAACCAAGGAACCAAGCAACATGAAATGACAACATCAGAGAACCGTTGCCAATGTTTACTATGTTTGCCCTGCAGACTTTCTAACTAACTAACTTCTGCGCATAATCAACATCATAATCATCATCATTATGTGCGGCAGCAGCAGAAGTATTAGCAATGGCAGTGATAGATACTAAGTAGTAAAAGTAGCGACAACAAATGCTAAAATGTTGCATGTTGTTTGTTAGTTGCAAGAATGCAACGCCTGCCGGGCGTAACATGGAAAATGAAAAATAGGCGCCTGCTGCCTTTGATGATCACGAAGACGACAATGTTGATGATGATGGCTATAACTATAAGGCTGATGATGATGATGTCTCGAGCCAAGCCAAGCCCACTTATGTTTGACATGATTTCTTATTATTGTTGTTGTTGTTGCTATTTAAACTCTTGTTTTTTTGTTGTTTCTGTTGTACATAATGCAACAATCACTGAAGCGTTTAACTGCATTTGGAAAAGGTCAAATACAAGTTTATTAAATTTGTTTTGCTTATTAGTTGTAGTACTTTTATATGGTACATAGTATCTTATTATTTACTACAATGTTTCTGCTTTATGAACATTGCCAATGAATGATTTTTGTATTTAATATTTTGTATTGTTTCAATTGTTCATTTGTTGCAAGTTCATTATTGCATGCAATGCACCCAATCATTCAGTGAAGCGTGCAATACTCAAGAATTTTCATTGAATTTAACATTACAGCAGAAAAATGGAAAAGCAAGAAAAACACACAAAAAAAACAACCAGATACACAAAAACCAGTTCATTTTGATATTAAAGTAAAGTAGTATTCGTCTGGTTTGGTCTGCTGTGCTCCGGTCTAATAGAATCCACATGACGGCGGCATACTTTGGGGGTAATATGTACGTACATACAACTGGACTACAACTTTTACCAAATTGGAACGCCATTTTTCTTTTTTTCATGTTGACGTTGACTTCCTTTGGCATGAAAATAAGAAAGAAGAAAATTCTCTTCATTGCTTGAAGTGAAAAGTGTGCCAAAGATTTGATTATACATAGAATGTATTCATTTATGGGTTAGAAATTGGAAGAGAGAATGAGAAATTGCCCGTTGCCAACCACATGGTGCAATTAGATTATTGTGAAGGTGGTTTATTTGTTGTAGAATTTTGGCACAGCAACAGCAGGAATAACAATACAATCAGACTCATTTGACCCCTAGTTTATTAAATTGTGCATGAAGACAAGTGGGCCACGCTCCCCTGAAGTGTAATATACTTACTTAAAGTTCTTATTATTGATTGTAAATGATACACAAATTCCCCAGTACTTGCATTACCTAAGTCTTCCTTTCATTTAGTAGAAACTCTAAAACACAGACAGAGAAAAGCCTGGGTCAAGTCCATGCAGTATTTGGAGAGCGCCTTTAACCAGCTTTGCTTGCCCTTCTTCTGCAAAGCGGAGAAGCCTTTCTTGGCAATTGTGTACGAGACCACTGTAGCGGTATGAACTGACATTAGTCAAGTTGTACTGAAAAGTTTCTTAACATCACACTTCTTCAACAAGAAAGCGTTATTGTTTCGAACGATCAACGAGTCAAGATGTGATGAAGTGGCCATCTCATGTCTTTTTTATAAGATAACGAAAAAGAGGATACTCAATCGAAACAATTTTGCATTGCTTTGTTTTACTCCATTTATATTCTTCTGTATGAGAAATTATTCTTTCCATTTCTTAATCAATCAAATGACTTGAAAGATTCCCCTCCTTTTCTTTTCCCCATTCTTTCTCACTAAGTTCCACATGTTCTTTAATTCTGCTTTTGTTTGATCTAATTTCTCTTGATGGTGAAGCTTAAGATCAATTATCAATGATTATGATAACAATGACAGATAGTCATTACAATAATAATGATGATAGATAATAAAGATAATGATGATGATGTTACTGTTTTTTGCAAAAAAAAAACCGAAAGAAAAAGCGTGAGTGGCAAAGAAGAGTTTATAGCTTAAGCACACACGGGAAACTACTGCTGATGATGATGATGATGTGATGATGAAGATGATCGTTCAAATCAAGGTTACTTTACTACGCGACTTCGCTAATAAATGCAAATTTTGTACTTGGAATTTTTTGCTATTTATTTTCATTTGTTTTTTTTTTTTTTTTCATTTATTTATTTCTTCATGTTTGTTTGCGAGTAACAGCAAATGAAATTGAAAAATTTATGCATTAATTTGGTCAAAAATTTTAATTACGCATACAACAACAAGTAGCAGTAGGAAAACAAAATGGCGAAACTAAAGAAAACAAGATGCAAAATCAGTTTTATTATAAAAACAAAATAAGATAAGATAAAAATAAACAAAATAAAACAAAACTGTCAAAAATGCTCTTGGCTATTCGAAGTGATTTCAAAAGCACGTTTGAGAGAGGGAAAGAGGGGGGAATCTACCATATATAACAAGTGTGTGTACTGGTTGATGTTTGAATGTTTGATCATAATGTATGTAAGTGTATAGATAGATCGTTTGTAGAGCCTTCACCTATTCCATGAATTAATATACAATAATAATATTATAGCAAAAACAACTAACAGCAACAACAGTAACAGTAACATGTGTTGCAACTTTCACCTTGACCGGTTCGGCGGCATGGTTCAACATCAAACTTCATTCAACTTCATTTGCAGCTCACAATTCACAGATTCAACTCCAAAACGCTTTGATTTGATTTCATGAAAAAGGAGGAAAAAAACAACAAAAAAAGAAAAAACAAGCCAATTTGAAAACATTTAAACGACCGACGATGGAGCAAGTTTTTAACGCCTTTGAACACAATTCCAAGTCGATTACTTTTCATTCATTTTGTTACAAAAGAAACGTGACAGATTTGAAAGTATCTTGTATCTACCATGGGAATATACTATACATATTTTTATAAAGAAGATCAACAATACATTCTACAATAGAATAATAAGATACTAGGAATAAGAAATGTGAGGCAGCATAAATTACACGCTTAAATTGTTTAAAAATCGCATAAATTTTGGGTCTAGAGATTGTCTGGTCTGTCTCTCTTTTAAAGAACAAGAAGAATAAGAAATAATATGAAGAACCTAGTAAATGTTATTCAAAGCACCAACAAAGAAAGAGAATTAAAAAGATGACAAAAGTCTAACATGCATAGGTTAAGTGCTAGGCCTAATATTAGAACTCTCTTAACAACCATGAGGTCTTAAAATGAATGTTGTTATCAAGAGACTTGCTTCCGTCTGGTTAACCTTCTCCTGCTTAGAGCCAAGCTTCCACAAACACAATGTTCCACTGACTCCTCGTCTTTTGTATCTTGACAGCAACCAATATAAGGTGGCCCTAGGTTGCCTTTCATATTAGATAATGCCCGGTTTCGAGTCCTTGAGTGATTCACGTATCCTTCTAGCTCAATCTTAGTACTGAACTGTATTGCGAGCCATATTGTATTTTAACGGCGTAAGTCTAAGGCTAATCTGGATTTATATGTAATGAGATGGCGGATTAGTGTGCTAGAAAGAGTTCGGCACTGCCTGTTTCTCTATCTTATTAAGACATCTTGCAGGAATGGAAGCGAAATTATACGGAGCTAGCAACCGTAACAGACCTCCGAGCCACACACTTTAATAAGAAAAGCATGCGAATGATGAAGGGGCACTGCACAATCGGGCTAATGGCCTAAAGTATGCATGTTCCATATCAAGACTTCTGTCGAAGCTGGAAAGATGCGCAAGAATCACAGAGTATTCAACACCTCCTATGTGCTTGCCCTACTCTTCTTAGTAGACAAACCCCTCTTCACGGGAAACCATTCTTTGATAAGTTGGAGAGCTTGGCAAAATATCCTAGATATTTTGTGGATTCATCAGGTTGGTTTTAGAAGCTAAGGGAGATCTCTCAGACCAATTATGGATAGCATTTCATTACCATAAACCCACCTTGAACTATAATCAGGCATTACAATAGACCGCGGTTTTAGTAACCCAACCTAACCTAGTCTAATGGTTTAACAGTTTGCGGTCTGCCTCCATCGTGTGTTCCTCATAACATGAGGACTGTATAGAAGAATGTCTATTGTAATAATCTCCAAGTCCTCATATACACAAATTAGAGTGAAGTGAATTGAACTTAATTTAGGGCAAATACCCTGATATTCTGTGTACTATAAAGGAGTAAGTGTCTGGGTGAATGAATGAGTTCGAAGAAGAATAACTCAAGAGAAGTTCACTGAACTACTACTAGAGAGAGTGGTGGCATTTGATGTTTAGAAATGTAGAAATAAATCAAAAGAACACAAACATTAAATTAAATTTTATGAAATTAACAACAACATCCACACATATACTATTGTATATTCAATTCTTTCACTTCTTGAGATTCTTTATTATTATTGTTTTATTTTTGCTGTTTTGGATTCTTTGGTTGTTGTTTTCTTTATTTTTCCCTTTCAGAAATCATCAGCAGAACTAATTAAAAAGTAACAGTGCTAATGCGTGAGACGCCATCAAACTCTTGTTATAAGAAGAAGGGGGTGTAGGTGAGTGGGTGGTTTAGTAAAAGTATCTACGTATTATATTGTAGTATGGATGAGCTATGATTATATGCTTTTTGCATATGAATTTCTTTTTTTTTTACTTTGTATAATATTTTCTTCTTTCTTTTTACTATTGTATTTCAATTTCGCTAGCAACGAAGCGCATCCAAAAGTTGTAATTATTATTTTTCTTATTTAAAATTATTTTCTTATTATTTCAGCTGCACTTTCATGATAAAGATCAACAAGAAGCCAGAGAGTTGCATTCTACAATATAACATTTCCACCACTTCTTGATCAATTATGGAATCTATATACATAAATGCAACCAGCACACCAACAGCACTTAAAGTGTATCTAAGGCCAAAGTGATGGTAGTCAATCGACGATTTTAAGTGAAAATCGCTATAAATCATAAAGATTTGCTGTGATACCCCATCAACCAACTAACCCAACACAAGCAACCAACCACCATGAATGATTACAATTCAATGTGACCTGTATGCCTCCCTGTTTGATCACTGCAAACACACACACACACACTTAGCTTTAATGATGTGCATTTCCGGAGACAACAAACAGAAATTTTCAATTAAGTGTATCTAAAATAGCATTCTAAGCATTGCCGGCCGGCAGAATTCATTATCAGTAATAAGTATACTATTATTGTTATTGTATCTGCTTTAAGTGCTCTGTTCCGGTTTATTGCAATTGAGAATCATTCGATTCAAGATATCTCTACTTACATATTATTGATACTTAGCAACAGAGGCTTGTCCATTTATACCATATACATTGAATTGTAAGTAGTTGCTACTTGATACTTAGATATTTTAAAATAATTTGACATTCAATTTGACAAGTTGAACATATCCACCACCTACATGGTTTATATAAGCGCGTCGTCCATGTGACATGGCCAGTAAACTTGAGTCAACCTTGTATTTAAATGAATGAATGATTGAAGTAATTAAACCAAAGTATTTCAATGCCTTTTACGATTGGCTGAAACTTCATTCACATTACTTAACATTACTAAAATAAAACACATTCATTAGGTTCGTTTTCTACGAAGTCTATATGCCTTTCATATGAGTAGAAATAAAAGAAATAGAAGTTATCCATATAAAAACTTTGTTTAGGAAAGATCTATCATCTATTCATATTTCATTTTTGTCTGTTTCTTTGTCCGTTTGTGCGCGTATCTCGTAAAAGACACACATTGGTTTCAAAATTGAATTACTTAAAGATGAGAAGCTTTATTGTGAGTAACATTTAGCGTTTATTTAATCAAAATCGACCAACAGAATCAAAAGATATTAAGAGTCAATCTATGTTGCCAGTCAGTCAGTAAAACATGAGGAAGATTTTCTTAAAAATGTATTACCTTCAAGACTTGGTGTAATAACCGAGGACCCCCAGGACTAAAATATGTTTACCATTTTTGTGGAATCATAAGAATACTTCACCTTTATACAAAAATGTAACTTTATATCTCACAAATGAAGGGTCTAAATGCATAGATTTTAAAAGAAAAGGGGATTTCCCTTACAATGATGATGATGATTATTATTATTTCCATTTACGGTAACTCCAATTTCCGCTGCAAACATCATAATGAACTCATAATACCTTCATCGACTTGATGTTTAAAAATTATAAAGTGATCTCAAGTATTTCAATTGGTTTTCGGCACACTCTGCTGACCTCATGGAGCAGATCTTTTTGTTTAGTAAAAATAACTTAGCAAAGGCCGCTTGCTTCTTGAGCTTGTTTTTTTTTTTGTGTGTGCGTTTTTGGCACTAAATCGTCGTGAACAGTGGCAGTTGATTTCCTTTTTATGGAATCGTGTATGGAAAACCGGTCAAGAATAAGAAGTGCTTAACTTCCTCTACAACACCTTCTTCTTTCATTTATTCTCTTTTCCTTCCACTCAGCACTCAGCAACTGTTTGTATCTGTGTATCTATGTAAATATAATCTTATTGTTGTTGGTATCTTAGTCAGTGAGTGAGTGAGTGTCTGAATGTGCGTTTGTATCTTGATTTAAGCTTTAATGCAAATAGCTAAAGTTCCGCTATACAGAAAAGTGATAAAGCCGTTGTCAGTACATTTCCATCTCGGTCAAGATTCCAAAGGGGGCACACAACAACATCATAAAGCGCACGGTTATTCTTTTAGATTTGATCTTCTGTGTTTTTTTTGTAATTATGATTTGTGTTGATTTCTTCTGTGTTTTTTTCTTCTTTACTAAAATCTATGATCTAATGAAAAAGATACTTTATGTTCAGCCATCATCATCATCAAATACTGTTGCAGCTCTAAAGTTTCACATTTATTAGCCATTGAACTCAAAGAACCCGATGCCATACCATAATAGTATAGTGCATATTGTATATGATCTATCGGTCACTAAGTTAGAGCGCTCTCAGGCTCTCCAAGCCTGAGGGTCATTCATCTGTGCTTTAGTTTTTATTGTATATAGAAAAATCACAGCAAAAAACCAAGTAAGTATCTTTGATGTGAAGCTCACTTTACATGTAACACAATGCGGAAGATCTATCTACTCATGTAGTAGAAAACTGTGTAAGTCATGTTAAACAATTTGCGTATTGCGCAAAAATATCATCATCATCAACATCATTTGTGTGTCTATGAAATACATTTGCATACTGTGTACTGTATATGAGTACGTAAAGACCAAAGTGAAGACCTCAAAATAGGAATGAAGCAAAAATAAAGGCACTAAGAGTACTACAAACTACTACAATATTTGCATTGCGGTTTTCATAGTTACAGTTGCAAGTAGCGCATATTGCAACAATAATAATAGCAATAACAACAACAACATCAACGTAATAAGTCGTTGGAAATGAGCAAGTTATGTATGCATTGCATACATGTATAGTATTGTACCTACATAACTATCTATCTATCTATCTATCTAGCTGTCTATCTTTCTATCTATCTGCTTAAAATAAATCGAATGAAATGAATGAAAGACTTGTCTCTGTTGTCTCGACAACAACAAAAATACAAATACATTAATTTCAAACCTAGAAAGATAACTCAGCTAAGCTAAGCTCAGCTTAACTAGATTGATGTATAGATGGGTGAATGGATGGATGGATTGATAAATAGCCAGATACAATAGATTAGATCGGATCATTATTGAAGCCCAAAACAGAGCAATCGACATTTGGTTTTACTTTATATTTCTTGAGGTCTTGATTTAAAAAAAAAATAAAAAAAATCTGCTTTAATGCATTTGAGGCATTTGAATCACATAATCATACAAGTAAAGATACTTATGACTATAGATAGTATTTAATGGATATTTTTTCTATTAAAGAGCAGGAAGTTAAATCATCAAATTTTTTAGTTAATCGGCTTATGGTGTTTGACCAAAATGAAAAATTTAATTAAATTAAATTTGGTTTTATTATGACATACCATACAACTCAATTTAGATACTAACTAAGTAACACCAACAGCAGCAGCAACAACAATGCGACATAATTAAATAACAATCTTTTTCTTGTAAATCGCACCAAATTGTTGCAAGTGTCGTTGTTACTAGTACTAGTATGTTTGTTTTTAGTGTTTAACTGTTACCTCATTTGTAGCTAATTAAATACTTTATACATATAAGAGCAATACAAATATACATTGCATAGATGCATAGATACTCAGACAAATACAAAGTGAAACTATATAGTAGATAACATGCAATATTGTTGACTGACTGGTCACTCTTAACAATTTAATAAAAAACATAAATTGACTTTGTGTTACTTTTACACACAATAAAGAAAAAAAATCCATACAGATACATGTGTGTAGTATCTATAAAAATGTAAATTTATACTGTACAATGTATGGTATAAAAAGTATCTGCGTGCATACATGTTTATAAGCGAAATAGCGTGCTATAAATTGCTAAAGTAGGAGAAAAAAACTTTAAATGATTTATGATTAACATCATTAAGTAAAGTCTAATGCAAAAGTATATGGTAAAATACAAGTGTAAAAACGAAGCATTTTGGTAAAAGGTGAAGATCGAATCGAGGAAGTTAATTTAAATAGAAATTAAATATTATTAACACTTTAATGGCTTTTTAATATAATAAAAATGTTGCAAAATTATAGCTGTTAATCGATGGCAATCAAAAGTATGGCAAACATTATTAATTTCAATTCACTGAAGCTTGTAAACCTTTAATTCCCTCAAATGTTGAACTTCAGCTAATAGATAGATATAATAATATTTAGGTTATGTCAACTATTTATTCGTTAGGTCCATTTTTTGCATACTTATATTGTGTAAATTTGAATTCGTTTTATGAATTTTTGTTCAAATGAATTACGAAATGCATAAGTTTTCCAGTTTGTTATGGCTTCCAATCAATTAATGGATCGAACGCTTAGATATGTTAAGTAACAATGCATTTCGAATCGATTGTTAAGTCAAAGAGGATCGCTCTGAAGAAATCACAATGTGCTTTGGCTTCCTTCTCTAATTTTAGGGTTTTGCAATTTTCCAGGAACTAAATGCTCATAGTGCAGTCATCTGGAGACAAATTACAGGAATTTTTAGATTCCAACAGTCTGAAAGCAATTAAATGCACATAGTGCAGCTCCATATATTGCTATAAATTCAGATTTTATTAGCATAATTCCAAATAAACCGATGCACATAGTGCAATCCCCGGAATTAACTAAGAGTGCTGGAAGTTACTTGTTTTTATATGAGCTCTACGTACATCTTCCAGTAAACGGTGGATTCTGTTACAAATATAGTTTCTAAATACTATAATTTGGCTCCTCTGATCAAATTCCAAGCTCAACCTGTGAAATAAGTTGTTACTTCCATACTGAAACCGTTACGGGGCACTGCATCCCATTCAAACCTAACAATTCTTCAGAGATATCAGTCCAAACTACTGCGGAGAATTCTAAGTGCTCAGAAGCATGTCCGGAACTATTTTATCCAACGATAAAAGAAGAAATCGACAAGCACAGCAACAGATACCACTTCATTAGGTTGGAGAACCATGTCAATCAAATGGAAATCAACCTGTTGGTCAACAGTAGGCGATGCAACACCCCCTAGACCTCCCATTCTGCAACCCGGATGAGTGATTATCTCATCCAAACTTGCTAAAGTGACATATGATAAAATACGCTGGTTGTCGTCTGATGACAGTAGCAAATAAATAATAAAAAAAATGTATACTATAATAAGACGTGTCAAATACATATCAGCTCGATAGATCAGAGACTAAGCATAGCATTAGACGAACGGAAATTACCTGAACGATGTTTTTCATCATGCCGATTATTTCCTTATACCATAGGGTGTTTAAAATACAATTAAGTGCGTTACAAACATCAAGACAAAGTGATAATACTTGTCCAGACAAGTATAAGTGATATAATAAAGCCAAAGGCAAAAATAGAAAAAGTTACTTAAAAAGCATCTATAATTAAAAAAGTCAAGTCACTACAAAAGTAGATAATGAACTGCAAAAAAAAAAATATAAATACATATGTATATAATAAATACTCATACAAAGTAAAAAGGTTGTTGTGAAACAAAAAGGGAATACCTACAATGAAACAGAACTTTTTACTTTGAAAACAGAACATGATTGAAAAAAAAAGAAAGGATATATCTATAACAAAAAAAATTATGAAAGCAGCAGCAGACCTCAAAAAATAATATATATGTAGAATTGTTGAACAACATAAGAACTTTATCTCAATACTCTTAGTAATAAGTAACCACAAAGTAAAAATACATCTGTTCTTATTATAAAGAGAAAAAGTAGTATTTATAATGACTAAAACCAGAATTTACAAAAAGTAATGACTGAGAAAATTAAATGAATTACTGTACTAACATATGTACAACTCTACTTAAAGAAAACTATCAAACCATCTAAAGAAAACTATCTACAATGGAAAAAAGTATTAATTGATTAAAGAAAATCTGCATAGCAAATTGATTAGGTCAAGAAATCACTTAAGCTTAAGCTAAGGCAAAGCTAAGTTAGTCAGTTAGTAAGTTAATTGAGACAAACTTGAGTCAACAATGATTAACAATAATAATAATTAATTATGGGATTTTTTTTTGGTCGTTTCACTTCATTTCAATTTTATACTACTCGTATTATGAAAGTTTTGTGGTTCTTAATGGATTTTTCTCTCACAAATAATTTGCTTTAAATTAAGTCTTGTGGTAAATTCAGAAAATATAAGGTCAAACAACAAAAATTTTGTTTGATTAATTTTTTTTTTTATTATAAATATTATAAAAATTAGTTCCCATTTATAATTTATCTATATCTACTAAACTATTATTTACTATTTATATTTCTTAAATATTGTTAAAATCAACATTGGCCAACAATATAATGGTGTTTTTGCTCTCGTTTCTTCATTTGCTGTGCAACAATTTTCATAAATCGCGTTAAACCGTTCGATTGTTGATTAACACATTTAAAATATTGTATTGTACGAGTTTGGTGTACTCGTATAAACAAATTGATGCCGGAACTGAGTCAACACTTAAATAAGGAAACACGAACAACAACAAACAACGATCGACGAACAGTGAACAAGCGAGTCTTTATAACAATTCAATAATTATTAATGGACTACAAGGCAAAAAACAACAACAAAAGATACAATAATAACAGCAATATATTGAATGGACAATTTATGATATGAAGCAAGACAATTTTATATTGAGCCATGCAACGATATCGCCATATAGTAGATACTCGTAGTATGTAGTCATCATTATCGACTTGGTCAAAAACCAAAAGTATTGTATATGATAGAAAAAAGTTGAGATATTGGAGGAAGTTTACTTAAATGTCCAACTGTATATATTTATTATTAAATGATAAAAATTGTAATTATTTTCTTTGACAAATCTTTGTTTATTTTGATCAAGTGTTTGAGTGTTGTTTATTTACAAATAGTTCATAAGTAAGGGAGTTTGGTTTCTATATTATTCTATTGTATTGTAGATAATTTTCATAATAAATTTTGGATGTGTCATCATCAATAAAAAATGAATATGTGATTTGTAAATGGGAGAATGAGTAACTAAGTAAGTGAGTAAAATCAAAGTTTAAGTCATAATCCAAGGTTGTCAAACACATTTAGATACACAAACACAATTACTCATAGGTAGAAAGAATAGCTAATAAGCCAATGACTTGGCATTTGTAATAAGAGCTTAATTAGGAAAACATCTTGAAATTTTATATACACAATAGTTTTTATCAATTAAAATTGTTTTTAAACCATAAACAGAAATGCTCGCTATTCCAATTCTAATTCGAAATTGAAAGTGATTTTTGTGTGTTTTTCTAGACTTTTTTTACTATTGATTTCCTTTTCCTATTAACTTAATAGCTGGAACGTGCCTTTTTTGTAGACTTCATGCAACTTCATCATCATCAACAAGCAATTACTATTGCTGTTAGCCAGAAGAAATATTTTTATCTCAATAGTATTTCACTTCTTATTGATTTTATGTAAATTTGACACTTGAATGGCAGCACAAAAAGGAATAGAAATCACAAAAGTAACCTTTAGCATTTGAAATCATATTATAGTAAAGTAGATTGTAGGGAAAAAAACACTCAAATGGGAACAAACTCAATTTCTGTTTTAATAGTAGAACCACACACAACATTGCAGCATTTATATTACACAAGACAATCAAATCGATCAAAAAAATAATGACAGAAAACCCATTCCAATAACAATAACAGTAATAAATCCAAATAAATGAACAAAACTGATTGTAGAATGATTTGCAGATACTTAAATGAACTGCATAGCTTCATATCCATAAATTAAACATCCAAACCACAAAAAAAAAATCAAAAATATAATATGAAAAATATATGAAAAAAAAAAGAATTATGAAAATCAAAATGTCAAAAGTAATAAAGGCTTAACGAGTTCATAAAAGGCACCACTTGATGTGTTCATTCAAAATATTATATTCTTCATGCCCCCTGCTATATATATTGTATAGCATATTGAAACTTTTTTATTTTAATTTTAAGATACTTATATGAATTTCTATTCCATCAAAGATTATACTATATGTTTTTACATAAGAAATTGGGAACAATTATGAAAAAGAAAGAGTTTTTGAGAGTAAAAGATCATTAAATTTGTATTATCTAGCAATGCGAGTGTATTAAGCTAAAATTCCCCCTGTTGGATTGCCACCTTTGTCGTGCTAACGATGCTCAGTAGGTGTAGGCTATCGGTATTGTCTTCCATGCTGGTAAGGTTGAAGCTACGCAACAACAGTTGCAGTGAACACGCATCCAGTCTATTAATACTATCAATATTATTATTTATAACAAGCGTACCCGGCGTGTTTTGTTACGCTTCCGACGTGATATTAGCGAGTGATATTGTTCTCTTTTAACTTTTGAAAAATCAGACGAATCAAATATTAATATTGACATAATTTCCTGCTGTAAGTGCAACAAAAAAAAATTTCATCAAAATCGATCCAGCCGTTTCGAGATTGGAGCTTACAAACCACTTGTAGCGATTAATTTTTATATATATAGAGAAGAGATAGAGATAGGTAGTACCAAAGACAATGAAATATTGTACAATATATAGACTGGACAGTTCTATCATAAAATTTTACATACACAAAGGTAGTCAAGATTGACCTCCGGGGTACTCGAGATTTAGTTCGGACTTCTATTTCTACACACAGAAATTTCATTCTGTTTGATTCAGAAAACATCCAACATGAAAATGTTTAAGAAATGTGTGATAACTGTCCAGTCTGCCATATAGATTTCATTGTTTTCGGTAGTACTACAATAATTCCGGTTTTAACAGATATAGTGTTTACGCCCTTGTAATAACAAACTGAACAAATTAATCAGTTGCGTATGAAAAAACCAAAAACTTTGGGCTTTTTGCTATAGAAGCTATATGTCTCTATGGTCCTATAAATGAAAATTTTAAATATGTCTTACTAAGCTTGGTTTCTTATAGTTTTCTAAAGAATGGTCAGGAAAAGCAAAGGTCAATGAGCTTATTAAAATATGCTTAATTAATGTCGCAGTGAAAAGGTGACTAGCTTCTGCCCTTTCCAAATCTAAGTCAATAATATATAGCAGAGCTGTCCAAGTGCAACTGAAGTCTGAATGCGACCCAATGCGTTCCAGAAGCGGTCGAAGTGACTACAGGGAAGTGGAAATTTATTTGTCCCGCTGTTCTGCGACTGGCGACCCAACTCACTACGGATTCTTCCAAATGTTGGACAGCCTTGATATATGGCACTACACAAATGATTTGCAATCCCAATAATAGAGTTTGCAACGAAATAATTTAGGGCCGCCATCCCATGAGGTCATGGAAATAGTTTCATTGAAAAAATGATACGTAGAACAATTTGAGTTCGCCATCCTTAGACCCTTTGTGTTACTGATCACTTACAATGCTATACATATGTATATGTAAACTTGCATATATTGTTATGAATTCTTTATTTTTTCCTAAAAATGATATGAAGTAAGATGATAAGACAAGAATTGCAACTCTTTTTTATGATACTCTTCATTTTGATCATATTCTTCTTAATGGATTTTTATAATTGATTTCATGTTTTTCTCTGTTCATCTTCATTTACTACACTTCATTTTCATTTTTGCAATTGAAAACGAAAGAAAAAACGGTGAAATTACATTTTACTGTTTTGTTTTGTTATTAAGTATAAAAGTTTTCACCATTTGAATTCAATCCAATTTACTTAGTATATGTGTTTTTTTTTCACTTTTTTCTATTGTAAATGAAATCATCATCATGATCATCATGTTTACATTCATTTATTCATTCAAATTGATTTTGAAAAACTGCATTATGTATTGATTTCATTTTTGTGTAAAAAAAAAAACCTTCTTTCGTGCAACATTTGATTTTTTTAACATTTCTCTCATCTCCCCATTTCCTTTATGATTTTTTTCTTATGCAGACATATACGATAAGTAATTTGAATGATACTCGTATTAAGAAAGGCATGAAATGTGAAATATGTCTATAAATTTCCATGCAACAAATTTTAATTTTACTTCAAGCACCCACACTCTCTCCCTCCATCCCCTCCCTATCATCTATTGAGTGATACATTTTAAGAAATTCAATAAATCCATGTCGTGTTAATTATGGCAAACGATACCAACAAATAACACAGCAACAACAAATACAATAGTAACAATAAAATATTTAAAACCAAAAGGAAAAAATACAGAAATACAAATCATGCTACTTCTCTTTATACACACTCATGCAATCTCTCACATTTACTTACATAGATATACTATACATGTGAAACGTGCTTTCATGAATCATTGAAAATTCAAGTAGTAGTTTAAAATGACGACGACAATGCATCAGTCTTCTCCATCCATCCATTCAACTTTATCCCTCCTATTTCTATGGATTGCTGAGAAACTAAACTATATATAGCGCACACACAAACTTAGGGTGCATTACATATTCTTATAGTTTAAAGGGATTTCCCAATCTTCAAAAAGCCAGAAATAGCAATCATTTCTCATTTTCATTAAGTCATTTTATCTTAAATCACAGAAACTCTTGCTCTTTTTTTTTTCATTATTATAATACTATATTTCTTGATTTATTTTCAATTTAAATTCAATTTCCAATCACATTTTAATGTTTTGTATATGACTGAGTATTTTTGTATCTGAAAGAGTATTTAAAATTCATAAGCGTTTTAAAAACAAAATGCTTTGTAATTTCACTTAATTTGGTCATTGTTGTATTAGGATTGTTAAATGTTTGACATACAAGTATTATTATTGTATAAGTATTTGATTTGATTGTTTGAGTGAGTGAGTGAGTGATTGACTGTTTGATTATGTAAAATTAAATTAATTATAATTTTCTAATAAATTATTCAATGCTCGAAAAATAAAATAAGGGGGACCAAGCCCCTTTTCGAACAACTTATGCATTTATTATGTGTGAATTTCTGAATTGAATTTGTAATCAATCGAAACGAATCTAATCGAATTGAAATTATAACAACAGGTGTGTCATCATCATCATTATCATCAGCAGATACTACAAATAAAAGGGAAAGAAAAACATGTGGGTATCTTCAAAATTAATGCATTTTGAAACAAATTAAATTAGGGGGAAAATTATCGAAAGTTAAAGATAATTTTGGAAAATTTTTAAATATGAAAATATGAAGAAACTATCAAAAAAGGTTTGTCATTTATATAAGGTGTAGTAAAAAGAAATCCATTATTTTTGTATGAAATTGAATGCCTTATTTATCATAGTGAGATTGATCCGATTTAGACCAAATATAGTTCGTTTCTGTGCTTAAGAAAGGTAAGATAAAAGCATTATCCATCTCTCATAGAAACCCTCATTCCTATTGTCCAAAAAAAAAGAACCTAGGACAGTCGATATTCACACCCTACAGTATGATTGGTGGCAAAAATCTCCGTTTCAATTGTAATTTATATATGTTTGTTACCTGGTGGCTAGTGAATTCACTAGTCGCAGGTTATGCATAGGCAAACCAGTAAGTCAGCGGCCTTTGTCGACTGATGACTCGACTGGAGATCGGTAATGCAGGCGTTGGCAATTGACCCATTTCCAATGACATCACCCTTACATATAAGTAAAAGGAAATAGTTGCAACTAAGTACTGGTTCCAAAGAGACTAGCCATGACCAGTGATTCATACTGCAGGGAAGTATCTCTTTTGGCGAATTTTTCACTAGCAAAATTATACACCATAGACTATAAGATGGATGCATAAGAAGCTACCAACCATGATCCCGAGGCTTCTGGCGCATCACTATCGATGTGTTTGGCCTGGCATTGTCTTGACGACTACAAATTCCTTTCTTTTGGACAAAGTTGGCCGCCTGTATGCAATTGCGTCCTTCAGAAAATCCAATTGTTAACAAAACAAGTCTGTATTGGGCCTTAGGGGCGCAGCTCATAGTAATTGATTCCCTGCCGATCCCACCAAATACACAGTAAAACTTTATGAACCGTCAATCTTAACTTGGCCAATCACAAAACTAATTGATTAGTTTTTTGAATAAGAAATCGTATCCTTATAACATCATTTCGTACGTCTAGAGACTTCTGTTGGAAAAATAATGGATATCTTTTTCCTACAAGTTTTATTTATCGAAACAAAAAGTTTTAGTTATCATAGTTTGTTGTTAGATAATAAGAAATCAAGTGATCAGGCATTGAGATTTGTCATAAAAGTGAATCCCATATAATTGAAAGTTTCCTATGGACAATAGTACAAGTGAGAACATATTAACTTGAAGAAGTTATCTACCATATCTCACTCATCCATAACTATGTACATATGTTTGTACATCTATCTAGCGCCATTCATTCAACCATTTATCTATCTGTCTATCCATCTTTTTTGACATGACTTTTTAAAACTAGAAGATGTTTTCTATTCTATTCATCCATAACTATCTATTATCTATCTAACCATCCATTCATCTTTCTTTGTACCATATATCTCCATTTATCTATCTTGATCTCACTTTTTACTTATTATTTCTCTTCTTTTCCAATACAAATTTCTTTTAATTATTAATTTCACAAATGAAATATTGCTTTATTGAAGTTTTTTTCTTTTAAATATTTTTATGTTTTTTTTGCAAAACAAAATCAGCTTTTTATCTGTTTTTGTTCACATATTTTTGTTTGTGCAAAAAGCAAAATAAATATAAAAAAAAAAACAAAATACTATAGTAAAAAAAACTTTCTCCAACTTGTTGAAAAAACGCCAAAGTCCACATGCCAAACAACACAAAATGACGTCGTCAGACTATGAGCAGATAACAAAATAAAAAAATAAAAAAAAATAAAGGTATTTAGTGAATTTCAACTGTTTTCAATTTTTGATTATCTGTTTCTTTGCTTTGCTTGCCAATTGTTGTATCTTTTTATATATTTATCTTTCTTTCATTATTAATTGAATTGAATTGATTTGAATGTCTTCATGTTGCAATAATCTGCATGCATGCCATCACCATGGAAAACAATCGAAAATTTCAATAAATGAACAAATAAATAAATGACTAAAGGAATGAATGACTAAATCACTGAATGAATGAGTGAATGGTTGAATGAATGATAATGATAAATCAAATTGATTACGTCAACACTCAATCATTGCATTGTTATTTTGGTTGTAAATGTGTTTTAACTTGAAAAATGATAAAAGGAAAAATTAACAAAAATAATAAATTGAATGTTTTCTTTGAAATACTAAAAAAAAAACAAAAAGGAAAGTTTTTTATTTAAATTTTTTACACTTTGTGTTGCATTTCATGCGCATGCGTAACTGTTTTGCCTTAAAACACGCATTCAGTACCATCATCATCACTATCATCATCAACCCCTTAAGCACTTCACCCACTGATACTATAGACCTTGAGGGCCTACATGCTACAAAACAACACATAGTAATGCATACATGTCATCATAATGAGTGTTCGAGATTGAGTATAAGTTGAGTTTCGTGTTTTTAACTCAATTGTTAAAATTATGTGATTTTTTTCTTGTCTTTTCTTTTCAATTTTTTGTTTGTCTTAAAATTTATTATTCACAAAAAAATGGAAAAAGTCAATGAAACTAAACAAACAAATTATTATAATATACTAATTACTAAAACCCAACACATAGTATCATCAGTAATAATTACAACTGTGATAATGATGATAATGATGATGGAGTTAATGATTATTTTAAAAAGATATTTACATACAGGTGTCACTCCTTTAATATTTATGATTTTGTAGTTATACACGTATGTATGTGATAATTTCTTAGCATATCTGAAGGAAGGATTATCAATGGAACAACTACACGTTTTTTATTTGCTTATTTATTGCTAAAAGGATATAAATAGAGCCTACATAAGTTTCTAGAGAGAGATCTACTCTACAATAATACAAGGGGCTTTCATTAAATTGTTTCATATAATCCTTTTTGCCATCAATATAACTCTTTTGCCTCTCCAATTAGTAAATAGCTTGAAGTTCTCCCAAAAATAATACATTTTAGCAGATATGAATCTGTTTATTGATAAGAATTTTTATTCTCAAAGCTACTATGTATTTGTTTATATCAGAGAGTCATTGGTTGTAATATCGAGGTTGGTTTTAAATGCTGAGATGATAAGATCTGAGACCAACTATGGATGCCATACCATTTGATTATCCCCAATCCAAATTTGAGTGGTTTTTGGCCGTCTATTGTCGGGTGATTCCTGGAGGTAGACCCAATCACTCGAGAGAAAGGTGAACTGGTTCACAGTTTTTGAATATTGTGTTCATTTAATATTGTCTAAGAAGACTTGTAGTGATTTTTTTCAAGCTCAGGAATTCTGTTATATTCTATACTTTAAACTTAATTGTTCTTGAGTAGGGTTCCTATGGTTAGGACAAGTACTTCAAGAACTGTTTAATATATATTTGAAAATAAATTTCTGTTATAAATTTTAAGTAAGATTTAATTTTACTATTCATTTATTAAAGCTTTGAAACTGTATTTTAATAACTTCCTGCGATCCAAAGCAATCTAATCGATTCTTCAATGTTTAGAGATTTCATAAAACAGTGTTTCTACTAGAATAATTTACTATTGATTTATTTTTAAAGTATCTTAATTTACCATTGAAGTCCATAAGCCACTGCATTGGTACCAGTGCTTCAGAACATGGGTTCCCAATACCGAGCGATAACTTGTGGGTGCTGGAAGCTTTTAGGGGGACAGTATAAGGCTCAGAGAAAATTAGAGGGCGTTAAGGCAATCTAAAGGGGCAAATTTTATCTTAAAAAGGGAAAATTACAAATTTTGGTAGTCACTAGAATTTTTTTTGAAGCTTTAAGTGTTCGGTGTTCGAAATAAATTTAGATACCTGTGCTCTAGAGATCTAGAATCTGTTCACCACTGTTTAATAAGTATAAGAGGGTGTCTGTCCACTGATCGGAGTTGTTACTGTATTTGAATTTTGTAGTTATTCATGTTGAAAATGGTAGTTGTTAGTTTATTAGCATCATATTTTAGCCTAAGGGGCAATATGGAAATTTCTAACAACAAATCTATCTATCTATCTATTGTCTATTTCGTGACATATGTATGAATTGTATGTACGGGTATTAAGTATGGATGGATGAAATATTACTACACATTTTATATTGTAATACAATACAATTGACAGCCAAGACATAGGAAAATTTTTTAAAACAATTTCTGTTACATAAAATTGCATAAAACCAAAAAAAAAAAAAAATAAAAAATGCACTTAAAATCATAAAGAAAAGTAAAACTAAGTATAAAACAAAAAAAAAAACTATAATAAATTGCCGCATTATAAACAAAACAACAAATTGAACGAGAAGAAATGGAGAAGATACAATAATAGTAAAAAACAGACAAGTTGTACGATTATAAAGGAGATGATGTTGATGATCGTGATGATGATGATGATGAAAAAGAATTTGTAGTGAAAGTGTCGGGTTTATTTGTGTATTTGTTTGTTTGTTTGTTTATTACAGTTGTGTTTTCACAGTTGTTGTCTGGTCATTAATGATGAGCATCAAAAAGTTTGGCAAAAAAAAAAAAAAGAAAAATAGTAACTAAATAAAACTGTTTTTATCTTTACGTTTGTCTTTCGCTTTGATTACATTAATAATTACTAGTCGGTCACATCTTCTACCATACTCTTGACTTGTTTTTTCTGACTTTCTTTAATGTAATTTTTACTTTTGCTTTTGATGTTGTCAATTAAATTGATGATGTATTTTCTTATGAATGAAATATGTGGGTATATTTTTTTACAGTGTAAAATGTATAATATAAAATGACAATTTGGTTCAACTTACCTTTTTTGATATGCGAAACAAGAATTTCAAAATGTCAGCAAGAAATTTTGTCTTAATTTTTTTTTCTTTGTTTGTGTTGCGCCAAAAGTTAAAATTTGAAACCAAATTAAAGTTTTGTGCTGATTTTTTTGTTTTTTCCTTTAAATAAATTTATTATTATATTTTATTATTTATTAATCTTTTATTTATTATTATTATTATTTTTTAATGTTAATCGATTAAATTGCACCACCGATTTAATTATAAAAAAAATAATCGAATAAAATAAAACACGTTTTTTTGATATTCTTTCTTTTTTTAGTCAAGACGAGGAGGGAGATTCAGTTACAAGAAGCGGCGCGACGACAGTAACGAACAAAATACATACATATGTATATGTTAAAATGTCGTTTGCCGAAAGCTCCTGATGATGATTATGGTGTTAATGCTGATGTTGATGATGATGATGTTGTTGGTTGGTTGATGGCTAAGAATGGTTAATGAATGCCAAATATCGAATATCGATTTCAGTTTGTTTCGTTTTTCTTTTCTTTTTCTTATTAATAAAAAGCATTAACTTTTTTGCTTGTGCTTCTTTTTTTTTTTGTTAGTAAATTTTTTGTTTGTTTGAAATTTTAGTTATGCTTCAGCTTCTTCTTCTTGTTGTTGCGAGCAGGAAGCACTAATACACTTAAACACTTAAAGCAAAGCAAAGGCAAAGCACTGACTGCACTGTTCTTCGGTCTCTGTTCAGTTTGTTCACTACTGTTCACTTCTGTTGTTGTTGTTGTTCTTGATTAGGCCGGCGGCACTGGCAGTGGCATTTTTGTGGATGATGGCAAATGAATTTTCGTTTTCTTTATTTTAAGTTGAGTTGTGTGTTAAGTTGATATTTTTAGTAAGAAACTTTTTCATGAATCATTTTCTTTGATTTTGTCTGCACTGTAAGGCAACAATTTGTTGTTTGGTTGTTGTTATTATTATTGTAATTTCTTTATATTTTTGCGTTTACTTAGTGGAAAGTGGGTTAAAGAACTTTAAATATTCAATTGGATTAGTCACATTTGCCCAAAACTATTTTAAAGCAAAATCAAATATTCTTTTAGCACTTCTTCTTTTCTTTATTTTGTTTTTGGCTTTACTTCTTTTTCGTTGTTATTAATTTATGTTAATTAGTTTCGTTCAATACATTTATTTTATATTTACTTTTTTTTTTTAATAAGAAAAATATTTGCACGCAAAACAAGTTTTGAACTTTGTTTCCGCTAAAGACGTCTGAACGTCAACTCGTTTGGTAAGCAACTGGTGGCAAAGAAATGCATAAAGTCAGCTCAAAGCGCAACACTTAAAGCCTGTCTTAGATCACAGAGAAGCTTCACTATGTTGTTGTTGTTGTTGCTGAGAAGATCGTAAGAAATAAAAAAAGTTCAACAATGGCGTAAAGCAAGCACTTTAAAGCGCTCTTCGTTGTTTATTTGTCAATGTGGTTATGATAAAAGCTTTTTTAACGGTTTTTCATTTGTGGCTGTTACTCTCTCTATCTCTCTTTCTCAACAGGTTTTTGAGTGACTTTATGTTTGTTGATTATTCGTAATGTTTAAGCAAATAGAGAGCAAGAGATGCTCATGCATCACTGTCAATTTTCCGTCCATACACGATGAGTTCTAAAATCGTACTGATGATCGTTTGAGAAATTCTTTGTTATTTAATTTCATAGTCTTTGGAGATGCTAAATTACGGAGAAGATTGTTCTTTTTACAAGAAATTCAGAATGCATGACCAATATGAATAAATAAAAACTTGGCAGCACTAACATATTTTCACCTCTTCCTGTTATAACAGTGCTGACAAGTTTTGACAAAATGCCATGAAATACGGTCACCCTAAGGTTCCAACAGCACCTTTTCCATTTTTCCATAGTTTTTGTCATTGTTGCCTAGTTTTTAGTAAAAAAACAGGTGATTAATGGAAGCAAATAATTTTAGTTGAATGAAATACTCAACTCAAAAATTTTCACAATGGTAAAATAGCACTTGAAGTGAAACGTTCTCAACTTTTTGAATTAAATAATATATCATGTCTGATGATTTTCAATTAGTGACTCGCAAGAAATGGATTGCAAAAAAATCTATTCAGAACAGACACCCACATCCAGAAATAAGAGATGAATGTACTTACCATGATGCTGCTTCTTTAGAATTGTAAGTGTAAACAATATCTACAAGTGTCCGATTTTAACTTTATCAAATTAATCGAATTCGTTAACGCAGGAGCATTAAAAATGCCATCCAACAAATGGAAAAGTCTCGTTACTTCGCTGTATCGATGGCTACGCTGAATGAGAGTCTCGAGGCTTTGCAGCTAACAAATACTAAGCCAAAGAAATTGCTCTGTCTTGCCATCGGATCATATTCAAACTGTTTCATAGGACGTCATCAATTGGCATTTATTTTAAAAGTCAAAGAGATATTCCAACTCGAGGAGGCCATATTCTATGATCCTGTGTTCAGTGCTTTGGAACTAGAGGTCCTTAAGCAGTTGGGCTGTAGCATTTTACCTTCAAATACTGAGGGCAAGCATTTAGCCGATGAGCTCATGTTGTACTATATGCCTCATTGTACTCACTGCCTTATGAATAATCTGTTATGGATTAACTGGCGTCCAGAGAATATAACCAATGTGGTGCTCATCAGTAATAGCTTTACATTCCTTGTGAACAACAAACCCGATCGCGTTTTGCGTCGGGAGGCAGAATATATGTTAAAAATAGTTCAACATATGAAGGAGTCGCCACTGCATGATAATTTTGAATATAGACATATATTTAATAATTTATCCGTTCATGTGTTTCCCAAGCAGATGTTACCTGTTGCTGATGATGATGAATTTTGGGCACAACTACCGGCACCGACATACGTAGATATCCGACAATCACGACACGCACAGTCTGAGATGATCTTTAAATCCACCGACATCGTGAAGACCAAGATGATCACTAGATCCATGGACAAAGAGAAGATTGAGAAAGTCTCTAAATCAACCGACTCAGAGAAGTCCGAGAAGATCTCTAAACCCATAGACACTGAGACCAAAACCGAGAAGATCTTTGAATCCACAGACGCAGAGAAGACCAAGAAGACCTCTAAAAAGTCCAAGTGATTCCACACACCCATCCAATGGGTGGATTAGTGAATTGAATTATAGTTTTACGTTATTTATTGTTTATAAGTTTATTAAAGTGTCAGAATATCATGATTTTCTTTTACTTCGATTATCTTAAATTTCTTTTTCCTGGATTTCTTTTTCTTGTTTTTCTTCTTTATTTTTTTGATGGCATTTCGACGCATTTGTACCTTATTTAAAATCGTCTTACGTTCCTTGTCCAATATGGAGCTTGGAGACTTCTTACGATTCTGACGATTATTTGTTGTGTAGAAATTAGGTGGGAATGCGCATGGTAAACAATTGTTTGCCAAATGCATTGGACCACATATATCATGAGCAATTGGCAAATAATCTGCTTTCATCAGAAAGGTGAATTCCGAAGGAGCATTATTCATAAGGAAGCTTTTCAAATGAATCGCATTTTGTGAATTAATTTCTGTTGGTGAACAAAGCAGAAAATTATCTGGATGATTTGATTTGAAGCGTAACAAATAATTGCCAACATCCACTTGAAGTAGCAACTTAAGGAATCCATGTAAATTGCTTAACAGATTAGGCATATCCACTTGGTAGCGGCTGCTTAGTTGTTGCTCTAGATATTCCAGAGTTAAGTTTTGTTCCAACACCATACGAAAGTCTTTCAAATCCACACGTGTACATTGTCCCATATCTGACTGAAGTAAGGTGAGCTGCAGCCATGCCTTTAAGAGTTCATATTTTGTCATAATTTCACAGCCAAATTGTGTTTTGTGTTCCACTTTAATGAGATGACAACCAACTAGTTTTTCTGTACTATTGTCTAGGGATGCTGGAATTTTTAGTTTGGTAATAAAATGGAATGTTTCCGCCTCCTCTGTTGTTGTGTCGCTTGTCTTCAATTGCCAACCAACAATGGCATGATTGGATTTGTCCATATGTGTATTTGTTATTGCTGGTGGATTTTCCATTCGATCGATATCATCAATTCTGTGTAGCTTGTATGTAGGTATGGATTCTCCTTCCTTGAGGCCTCCATCAATTTCTGGTGGTTTATATTCTTTCTGTAGATTGCTACTCTGATTTATAACAAGTAACCACTTGTTGCTTTCGCATATAGATTCATAGGTTTCCAGAGCACATTCTACAATCTCAGAGTTTGTATGCCAACCACAATATCTACTGGGCAATGGCACTTCGAATTCCACGCATTTATATTGTTCTTTTTCATAGATTTCCAACAACATTTCAGTTGGCAAATCTAAATAATCGCCAGCAGTCAACAAGAACAATAGTGATTCCAAGGGAAGTACAAATGTATGCTGTCCTCCTTCCAATGTATCGATTTTCTTCTTTGCATCCACATAGTATGAGTCTTTGCTTGCCAAGGCAAACTGATTCAATCGTTGATAGATAGAGGTATATTTATCGACACCATTATTATTTGGCCACACCAGGACATCACCAAATCTTTCAATTATCTTCAGTTCCTTAATATGTGCTGTTTGATCATTCAAAGGCTTGCACAAACGCACATGAGGCAAACCAATGTGTGTTACATATTTGACATCTGGCAGCTGTGGTAACAATTTATCTATCTTTTGTTTATATCGCATCTTATAAACAGCCACCAATTTCTGCATGTTTTCATATATCAATTCCTTATTTTGTTTGACAAACTCTGTGACATAATAATGGAAACGTTTTTCCTCCTTTTGATATTTGTTTATGGAACGTTTCCAAAGATCTAAGTAATTTTCGTTTGGTGTTTGGTTGTTGGAAAGGGCAACCAGCACTTGAAGGCATTTTTCTTGTGTCGAACGATATAAACTGGATTCACGTGGACTTTGGAATATTTTCCATTTCTTTGGTTTTGTATGATCATAATATGTTTCCAGAACCAATTGATGATTCCTTGGATCCATAAGCTGGGCATTGGTTGTCATTAATTCGTCGGCACTTGCTCCTCCATCTTGGCAAATCAAATTTCCCTGGACTTCGTTGAGCAACTGGAACAAAGCATCATTTGGATCATCAAATGGCTTATCGAAGGTTTCATATGATGGTTGATTATAGAAAATTGTGTTTTTCATTGTATAATTTTAGTTTCACTTAATTTATTTGTTATTTTTAACACAGTTCTTTCAACAATTTTGGACCAAGAACAAAAAATCCAAGTAAACAAAGCATTTTTTGGTAATCTTCTTCTTGTTTGACATCAGCTGTTCACCACGATTTCGATTTCCGGTTAGGTAAATAATTTGTTATTCACCATCAGCTGGTCGGCATTGTTCCCAACCATTTTAATTGTTAAGAAATTGGTAATTATTCTCTAATAAACCGCAAAAACATTTCAGACGCTTCCAAAAATAATGACTGATGGTAAGTGAATTTATTTTATAAAATATATAAAATGGGAAATTATCTATTATTCAAAAATTTACAGAAGAAACTATCAAACGACGCCTCTTAATTGATGGCGATGGCACTGGCGAAGATCGTCGCCTTAATATGCTGCTTAAACAATTCCTGAAATGGGCAAATTCCAAAAATGATTCCCCAGAAGCCAAGTAAGCTCACCTTGTAGTAAAATATATCATATGTTTTAATCTTAATTCATTTCAGTCAAATGATGTATGATCGCTTGATGGCACAACTCGCCCAATGTCAATTTGCTGCCACCAAGAATGAACGCACCATCAAAATGCTCGATGAGGAACTGGCAAATTTCACCAAACTCTCAAGTACCATTGCCGATAACATTGAAATGGCTAAAGAAGAAATTGAAGCATGCAAAAAGGAACTAGTTATTGCCAAAGAGATACGTAAAAATAAAATGGAATATGATTTGCTGGCGAAACTCATTGAAGAGCAACCAGATCGTAAAGAAACAATGGATCAAATTGAAGCAGTCAAAAAGGAAATTAATAATCTCTTAGCTAAAAAGCTTAAACTGGAACGTAAATTTGAGAAAAGGCGCAATGATTTCACACTACTCATGTATACGCTGCGTGAACTGGAAAAGCAAATTGATGATGAGAAATCAAATGCTTCAGATGAAAGTGATAATGAATCGAAAACCGGTACAGAACTTACTGATGATGGTGTTATGGAAGTAAGTGAGGAAGAGGATAATAATGGTGCTGTTGCTGCAGGTGGTAGTGTTGGTGTTGGTGGTTCATCAAAATTCAATAGAGGAGGAGCACGTGATGGTGATGAAAATGGTGTTGGTGGTGGTGGTGAATATGATCATAAGACTCGTTTATTGAATTGTGCTTCAGCATCGACAGATGATTCAAAAGAACGTATGTCACTCGAAGAAGATGCTGTCCTAGAGTTGAGTATTGAAAAAGATGAACAGGATGTTGAAAATGCTGTTTAAATACTAGAGATAAAAATAGATTCCTTAAGAATATGAAAAAATAAAAAAATATACTTTCCCACCATAACATAACTTTATAATGATATACATAGATTGAAATTATCATAGTTAAAGAGCATTAAGAGAACAGCCACTCGAAGAAGTTCTTGATAATGGTTTGAGCAATGAAAAAGTGGAACAGAATGTTGAAAATCATTTTTAAAATAAGGAAATATTAGAGGTAAGAAAAGATTTTATAAGAATTTGTAAAATTGAATATACTTTCCTTCCATTAAAACTCAAGAATGTCCTACTTTATTCTGTTATATCTCGTAATATTGAAATTTAGAACTAACTATAACTATATGGTTTCAACTGTAACATACTATGTGTCCTTCCTACAAGGTAGACGAAGGTGTTCACTTTAAGCCTCAAATTAAGCAACAGGGCTGTACTAACGGGCCACTGCACAATTAGACTGATTGCCCAAAGGAAGCAGGTTCTATATCATGGCTTCTTTCGTAGCTGTGAAGATGAGTTGTTGAGGAATCGAAGAGTATCCTATTCTATGTGAATTCCCAGCTCTTCTTGGTATACGTATCAGTCTTCTTGGGAAACCCTTTTTCAAATAGTTGGGTAGCTTGACAAAATATTCAATGGGGGACCTGGCTCTATCCTAAGCAAAAGGGCTGGACGATCGTTAAGACGCTTGCTAGATGAATTACTTATAAGAATAAGAGCTTTGGCTAGTAAATTATCAAGTAGAGAAGCAGTACATCCAGATCTATGTGGATATTTTCATTTCTGGTATATCATTGAGGAATTATCCCATCATTTAAAGTTACTGTACCGTCCTGCCCTTTTGTCAAATCATTAACTAAGTATGTGCGTATTGAAGTCATTTCCTGGGTTATGCGAATCCTCTCGGTCCGTGAGCAGATCAACCGTCACACTAGCAGGTATAATGATCGACTTAAGGTGCATATCAACAAATTAGCTTTTGTTCTGGCTACAAACACGTCCCGGAGAAGGCTCAAGCGCCTTTACCCTGATGACAGAAGCTACAGAGGACGTAGGTTCAGTTTCTAAATTTGCCAAATTATCTACTACAGATGAAGTCTTAATCATACTTAGGTAAATATCTAGAACTAATAGAATAATTACAATTGATTGTTTTTCAATAAAAAAAGTATGTATTTATTATTATTAAAAATAGAATTTGAAATTGGTATTAGTGAGAATTTTACAACGATATATCACAGACTTAACAATATACAAAATATTCTTCCCATTCAATCAATTGGTTGGGTTAGTTAGTAGAGACTTAAAACTATTATACTTTGTGTGTGTGTATGGAATTCAGCATTCTTTCAATTCAATTCAATCATAGTATTGTATTGTACATTGTATTGTAATGCACCTGCGCGTGCATCTAGAGAGTCCAAGAGTCTCCAATTAATTAATTACATTGAAAAACCTACTACTACTACTATTAACTTAATATATAAATTTATGGCATATCATTAACATGTCTCCGCTCCAATTAGCATTTCAGAATGTTTTGCTGTGCTTGGAAATTAATGAAAATTACTTGCTAGTTGTGTATTTCAAGTGAAATGAAATGAAAACCGAAGCAATCAACTAAATGACAATGTCGAGTCGACGTCCTTCTCTCTCTCTCTCTATCTGAACCCCACTACGTGCGCACTACAAGCGTATAATGATTATTACTGCGCGTAGTAGGATTACTTGGATACGGATGCGGTGGCTGTTGCTCTTGTTGTTGCTGTTGTTGTACTTCGACCTCATCATCGTGGCTCACAAGTAATTCGCGCATGCCATAACGACGTCTGTAAAAAAAAAAACAAAAACAATCAAAGTTGAATGTAAGTATTTTGTATAAATTAAAATTAATTAATATCATCAACTCAACACAACTTACTCTAAATGTGAACGCCAGATGACGAGTCCAGCATACAATGCCACCGAGATTAAAGCCAGTACAACTAAAACAATACTCAGTAGCATATGGGATTGCGCTATGGACTGTGAATTGACATCAATGGGGGCAACCTCAATATTTTGTTCATCAAAGATATCAGTCATCTTAAGGCCATCACCCCTGTGTTTATTGATTGATTGAGATCAAAACGTGATATAGTTAGATAACAAATGATAAATGATAGTTGATATGATCTGTAATTACCTGAATTGTTCTTCTACTTCAATGCGCTGCTGCTTATTGTTGACATTATCAGTATTACTTGATTCAAGTATCTCAACATCATATTTTAGATTCTGAGCCAAGACAAGATTTGTAGCACTTTTCAATTGATCTTCATCGCGATGCGCATAAGATGACTCATGTACAGAAGAAGATGATGTATCCTGTATGAATTTTATGAAAGATTATATTTTTATTTTGCATTTTGGCCAACTGCAAAACCAGTTTTTTTGGCCTTGAGTACGCCAACATTGTTCATTGTTCATTTTAGGCCAAATTCATGTTAAAAACAATGAAGACGTGACTGCATTACACTTGGACTACAAATTTGCTGAGCATTCATTCTACAATACTATTATAGTGACAACATCAACATCATCATCAGTAACAATAAAAAAAAAATACCTTGGTTTGAAATAACAACCAATTTTGAGATACCAAAAAAGTTTAGAACGTGTTTCATTAATAAATATCTATCAGATACATACATCATACACACTTATGTATACTTACACATATTTCTAGTCTACCTACTACAATGATCAACACGTGAAGCTTTTAAAGTGGGTTTCATGAAGAATGTGTCGTCTCATCATACTATACTAATGTACTGTCATGGCTTTAGCATGACTCAACCTTAAATAAACTTAAACCTTCTGACGAAATCAAATGATCAATTTTTTTTTCGGTATTAAGGGAATCCACAAGCAGACCAACAGACGAAGCAATCCAACAATATTCATAATAAAACGGTTAATTTACGGCGCTAACGTGACTAAGCCACACTTCTTTGTATTAGCCATCATCACCACCACCACAAATCTCTCTCCCTCTCTCTTTCTTTCTATACCAATACCAAAAATAAAACTTAATGAAGTGATTTTATACCAAAAAAAAAAACAAAAGAAAAGAGAAAAGTTACTGCTGAAAAGGTGGGGACCCCTAAGCACGTGAGTCGTCAAATTTCCGGTTTTTTGGTTTAAAAATAATAAATGCAATTCTGTCACATTTGTGGTTTTGACTTGACTGATAATGAATTTATGGACAATATGAAATTTCAACCAAGAATAACTTTGAAACACACACCTCTTTTATTTCCTGTGAAGATGATAATTGAATTTTGTCTTGAAGACGATTCACTGAGTTTAGATCGGAAACTTCTGTGTCAATAAGGCCTTTGTTAGTCGTTATTGTAGTAGTACCATCCTTAAGGTGTATTGGATCAGTATGAGTTGGAAAACCATGAGCTGTGAATATAATAAAAAATCATAAGATAAGTAATTTTATAAAAATTTATATAAGATACTATTAAGATTATGACGCTGATCTTAATGACCCCAATACGATATGATATGATAATTTTTTGGTTATTACAACATAATGCCACTTTAATCAGAGCATAACTTGTCTGAAGGTATTTGATCCCAAAGTGTGAAATTATAAAATAATAAGAAATAAAAAATATTAAGAAAATATTTAAACAAGATAAGCACATACGAAAAAAAAATGAAATTCTGCGAAGCTTAAAAAATATGTTTATTTATTTTGCAATAATATGGTGGGACAATATTCTATGGAAGCTGCATATAAATCTTAATATTTGAGTTGTAAAACTCTTTTATTCAACATGTTTATCACAAGAGTAAACAATAAATTTTTGATAGATACAGGGCGAATACCTTAACTAAGACGCTTAGACCCAGAGACAAGTCAAGGTACTTGAAATTATTCACCCATCTGCTTTGCCTAAAAATTCTTCAACAAAATGCGCATTTTTATGATAAGGAATTTTAAATTGTAATTAATTATGTGACTCATCATTAACTTCGATTGAATATATGATGATTAACCTAGTCATAATTCCAATTCTTATCATAATGAATAATCGAATAAAAGTGGATTTTCCTTCAACATAGTATCTACACATACAATACAATGGAAAGGCAATGACAATTTTTATCATTTATTTATAGGTTTGATTTCATGAAATGGATTGTGATATGTACATACATGTACATAGATACAAAGGAAAACGTTTGACCCATAACCAACTGTCTTAAATGGGACTTCCTTCCGATGGTATAATTTTGACTAGGTTTGGAAGTAACGATTATCTTAAGGTTTTGGTGGATAAAAAAAAAAATTTATTGTCCACCCCTGTCCCAACAGAGTGGCTAACAACCCTGTTTTTGGCAGGGTAAAATTCTGTTGGGATCTAGAGATTTTACTGTGAAGAAACTATTTTAAATGAGCACTATAAACCAGACAATAATAACATCTATCTTCATTATATGTATGTATTGCTCATATATAAACTTGTGGTATCTTTGAAGTTTATGCCTTCGTCGCTGCTAGTGAATCACATCAAACTATGAAACTGCTGATTCTGAATAATACAAAAGGAGTCTCATGAGAATTTCAGTTAGCCAGTTCTAGGATCACATCATCGATGAAATCTACTTTGTTTTTTTTTTTTTGTTGCTCTTCTTATACTATACACAAATAAACAATAACTTAACTGCATGGGATCGACCCCCAACAGTCATCATAAAATATCTACTTAAGTGTCGCCGTCATTGTCGGTTCGTTCGTTCTCTATGAAACCATAAAAAACCAAAAACTCGTTTATATTCGCTCGAGCTTAATACAAAAGCCTTAAATTATTGAACATTAAACAAAAAATGTCTGAAATATAATATTTTGCAATTCAGTAATCTTTTTTGTTTTTTTTTTTTACTTAGCAAAAACAACAATACAATAATAAATACATAAGTAGTATCTTTTTGCTTTTATCGCATTACCCCTTTTATGTCTTAAGCACTGTAAATTCACTTCAATTCACTTACCGAATGCCACGAGTAGCGAAGTTGTTATTGTTAAAATCATTAAAAATTGATGTTTAGACATTTTCGTGGTTGTTTTCGTAGTTGTTATTGTTGTGTCGAATTGTTATTGTATTT
Organism: Amiota communis; assembly: GCA_037043315.1. NCBI lineage: Eukaryota > Metazoa > Arthropoda > Insecta > Diptera > Drosophilidae > Amiota > Amiota communis. The sequence goes on from JBAMAV010000370.1 coordinate 130,172, forward strand.
CCTTTTCAATGTTTGTCTTTTATTATAAACTTTACCACCAGCGTTTTCTTATCACACTTGTCAGTTATCGTTGTTGTTGTTTCTTTGCATTGAATATCAATCAATGACAACTGTTAATCCCTATACAAACGTGTATTTGGTGTGTCTAAGCAAATATTGTTTGCAAAGTTCTGAAATATTCTATTGAAAAAGGTAAACTACTTTCGTCTAGAAATTCCAGTTAGTACAACTCTCAGAATGGCCAACACACACACGCACACACGACAATATGAAACGAAATGAAGCACAGCACAACCGATCAACACAAGCGTCACAAATAAAATAAATTCTTTAAAAGCTCTGAGATATACTTGAAGTTGTATCAAGTGCCGACGACGACGACGACAGCAAAACGTTCGGGTTCGTTGCTACTCAGAGAGAAGAATCTACTTGGAGTTGAATCTAGCTCCAACGATTGTTACGTTCGGCGGTTTCATTGCTTTGCAAAAATATGGTATACTCAGAGAGGAGAATCTACTTGGAGTTAAATCAAGCGCATACGACTGCATATGTATGTACGTTCGGCGGTTTCGTTGCTTTGCAAAAATATAATAGGACACGAGAATTTACTTGGAGTTGAATCAAGCTCCAACGACAGACGACTGCATATGTACATATATAAAAATTCATTGCAAAAATATACTGAGAGAGCGTACGTGGGAGATCATCCAATATTATTACAAATTATTGTATACAAAGAGAAGAGAGAACATTATTTTGAATGATTTTGTATTCGTTTAAAATATCGTTGATGCAACAAACTTTATTTCTGTAGCTTTAACATTTTTTGTTTTCTTTAACAGGCAAAAAGTTTCACTTAATATGACTCGATGGTGTGTAAGTAACCGTTCACAAAATCTGTTACTATTTTATATGGAGTATTGTAACTTGGCATTACAAATTAACATTGAACTCTCTTGCTTAAAATGTAGTAGATGATGTATTGTCTTTTAATGAGTTTTTTTTTTTCAAATCTATTTATAATGGTTTATCTTTTCTAGGTTTTTTGTTGTTTGATCACTAATAATTTTTTACTATATAGTAAAATATTTACAATAAATTTTTCTGCTTAAATTATCATGTAAATGAACTATATATAATATAAATTTGTTCATACACTAAAATTTCTTAAATAATAATAAATTTTGTAACATTTTCCTTTAATTTTGAACTACAAATCGAATTTTGTGTTTACGCCTATCTATGGAAGTGCCTGTGCAATGGATACCACATAAACTGTTACCACCATAAACCACTCATCATCTGCATCATCATCATTAACATAGAGACAAGTTAAATACCACACTCAGTTCTCTAAGATTTTGTGTGATTAACACTAACATATTTTTAAAAGGATAACAAAACAAAATATTCACAGTCAATCACAATCACATAAAGTTAAAGATAATTTTGGCAGTACAAATGCTTCCCATCTATGTTAATGATGACAATGGAAATGTTAAGCAGTAGGCAACAGAGTTTAGTCACTGAATGTACAAGTCGCTTGCAGATTCGTCATGTCTACTTCTTGCTCCACTGAGCATATATAGGAACTGGTAAACTGACCAGCAGACCAGAGAAGTATCCTACGAAACGAACACTTTAACAGCTTTTAGCCTGCCAAGTAGCCTGAGCTAATTTTATACTTATGTTGTATATACTAAAAAGTAGTAGATAAGAGATAATAGATCGAGGGATTTAACAACTTAAACCGTTTAGATTATCGTGGTGATCGATAGGCTCAGCTGCTGCTGAGAGCCTCGATGATCTGATGTGATTTAGACAAATTGCTCTTGGCTATTCGCTGACAATTCCATTAAACGCCATGCTGCCTTTGGATTAAGTTCATCACGATCTCGACACAATACCCAGACATAATGTACTCGCATCACTTTCTCGGGATCGCCTTCAACAACCTTTTTCTTTTGATCACGCACACACATTATTTGTTGTGCTTGGAACGTTATTATCAGTACAGGGCCTTGTTCCATTACTTTTCCCATAGCCAATTCGATATTCTCAATATCGAGTATTTTTGAGTCCAGATAGAGACCAGCTTTCTTTGCTTGACTTATCGGTGTTGCTATAATATTGTACGTACTCTCAAAGCACCAGTCTTTGAGTATCTCCAGATCACCACTGACAATTGCTTCCAGTATATTTGGTATGATATCAGTTTCACAATCATGTAAAAATTGTTTCTGATCAAAATTCGGATCTATTTTACATAATTCGGTCATTGTTTCAGATAGTTCGGTTTTGGAAAAGAGTCCGCCCATAACATCAGACACTTTGTCGGTTAGAAGACGCGAAGCACGTATCACAGGGTTTTCAGATTCATCATACTTTACCTTCCAGTCAAGTACTTTATTAACATAAGAATTGTGATTTTTAAAGTTCTCCCACGATTGATAAAATTTTGAATCTTTGTGCAATTCAACACCTACAAAACGAATACAAATTAATACGGTTCTATAAATAGAATACTATATTCTATTTTATACTCACCGGTAGCTTCAGTATTTGGTTGGACTACTCTAGAGTTCTCCGTAATATCAATTTCTTTACGTTTCCGCAGTTTGCTTGGTGCTCTATACACCCTCGACTCTATGCTCCTATTATCCATTTCATTTTTAATTAATTTCGTTGTATCCGATATGGCTTGAAAAGCACTTGTCTGACCCAGTTTCCCACTAGTATCCGATATTGTATCTGTTACACCTCTTGCTGTTTTCGAAATCTCTTCGCTTATCTTTTTTGCTAAATCTGTTTTTGTTGCTTCATCTAAGGCCTCACCAACTTTACCTTTGATGGCACCTAATTGTTCTTTAAGTACACTTGATGATTTGTGCGCTTCCGATTCAACAATATTAAATTTTTGCCTTGCCGATTTTAATGCATCTGATTGTTCTAATTTCTGAGCTTCTTCACGAAATTTCTTGATGCTTTCTTTCATTTCTTTATTCTTATCCATTTCGGAGCGAACATTCTCAATGAATTGAGAGAAAAAGCCAGGCCTTCGTCCCGGAGAGGAATACCACCTCTGAAATAATATTCAAATAAACAAAACATTAATTCACGTGAGCTTTTATTTACTAAGTAATTTCTCTTCTTACTTCCTGCCGCTGCAAGTTTTGCTGCACATTGTTAATGGTAAATAGGCAGGCACGTTCTCTGGTAAAGGCGACTAATTTGTACTGTAAACAAATAAATAATAAAAATAAAACTTTAGTTAATTCATAAATTTCATTTTCATTTTATTTGCCGGTTTCATGATTTCATCTATAAAGTTGCTGTAGATCAATGGAAACAGACACGTTAACCTCCAAAATTTATTCATACACGAGTATTGGACTGAATGAAAGAAATTCCCATATATTCCCATGGATGCAACTCACCATGGTCAAGATATGAATTGCAATGTGAAACTAAAACAATTGCAGAATGCTTCTCTTTCAAAATAAACCTTTAAAACCGAGTCAATATTTTTTAAATTTTTTATTTTTTTTTTTTATTTTTTTATGTAATTTCATAAAGTCACTTCTGCCTATCAAATAAAATCTGACACAACGATATCAGCTGTTTTTTGAACATATTTGAACGATGAACGAACGAACGAACTGAACGAATTCTACAAACGAACTGAATGAACTGAACGTTGGACGAACAAGAAGAAGAACTTTTAAACTAGAAATTGTTCAACACTATGTTGTTCCAAATATGCCCGTTATGTTCGGCGCCGGGATGTCTGGGCGCCAACATTCTGTTCTTCAATTCCGCGAAAACCAAATGGATTTTTGCGCTCGTTTTATGCTTCACTTTATCATTTCTAATTGAGCTGAACGCACGGGGGCACATACTGATGCTGCTATTTTACTATTTTATCCTTGCTTAACATAAAAAGCTTATATACGACAGCAACAGGAATAACTCCGTTATTTAAACCAATAGCCGATCATATATTCCAATAAAAAGCTAATTTCACGAACTTTAAACTTACTATATACTTCGTTTGGGTCTTCTTTTGAGTTGTTGTTCATTGCGTTCGGGACGGTCAAAGTGAACGCGAGTGAAGCGCGTTTCTTTGGATTTTTTAAACATTTTAAATTTGTTGTATAAGAGCTTTTGAATGTGTTTTAATAAATTAATTAAAATACTTTAAATAATAATTTAAAAATTAAGAGTGAAAGTATAATAATTATAAGGCAAAGGCATCATCATATATAACTAAACAAAACTTGGGAATAATTGTGGGAAACTCCTGAGAAAAGAAGAAAAAAGCTTAGCTTAGCTAGAAAACTAACGGAGCAAAAGAAGATTAAAGTACGAATTGTTGTTGTTTTTGTTCTCGTCGGCATCTCGTTAAACAACCAACCAAAGCCATCATGTACCGAAACAGCAGTGACAATGTAAGTATACTTAGTTGGAACCGTTATTTTATTGGATGCTTTATGGTTGTTTTTTTTTTGTTGTACAGAAAACAATAAGAGAATATAATTTTTTTTTTTTTTTCATTGCTTCTCTAGGATACTCTTGCATCATTTCTGGGCTTAAGCGGTGGTGGCCTTAATTATAATAGTAGAGCCAGCAGCCGTCAGGATATGTACTTGGAAACAAGTACTTTAAATCCCGGTACGCCTACTTCATCGTTGGGCACCAGTCCACCAACAACTCCAATGACACCGGATCCATTACAATTTGGTTATCCGTCAGATTTTCCATCCATACAACATCAACAAGAACAACATAATCGGTTCTTCAATGCTAACAACACTTTATTGAATAATTCCATAAACAACAGTGCTGATGGTAGTGGAGCTTCTTCAGTAAACAGTTTAGGTCCAGTTGGTACAATGTCGCAGTCTTATTTAATGCAACAACAACAGCAGCAACAACAACAACAATACTTTTCAATGCTACAACAACAAAATCAAATGGCTCCACGAAAAATGTCTCTACTTAATATAGCAGCCAATGCCAGTGGTGAAGGTGGTAATCATCATCGTATGCATCAAAAGCCAGATGAAATATCCAATTCATTGAAAATGTATGCCATGTTTACAGCATACAAAGATGGCATAGGTAAGAGACAATCATTTATTTTTTCATATTTTTAAAATAAAAAAAATAAAACCGTTAAAAATATTCAACTCACCTGTTGATTTATGTATATTGAATTGGACCTGTTTATTTATTGTCTTATAGAAAATAATAACGGACAACTTGATGTTATGCAAGAATTTGCTTCAAACGGTTACACTAGCGATGATATTTATCTTCAAGAATATCAGACAACACCCAGAAGCCCATTGAGCTCTTCTTCATCAAATATCGGTCAAAATATAAATATCTTTGCTGCCGCCGCAGCCCACCGGCAAAAGTTGCTACTAAATATACAAACACAAAATTGGCTAAATCATAACTTTCCCGAAACTCAAAATATGATCAATATGGATCAACAGCAACTGCAAAATATATGGTATAACAATTCATTGGTAGCACAATCACCAAATCTTTCACCAGCTTCAGGTCAGCCTCAAACTAATACTTCAGGTGGCAGCAGCAATTTGTCATCGGAGGCAAATATGAGTACCATAAGTGCAGTTGGCAGTAACAGTGGTGGTGGTGGTGTTGGTGTTGGTACTGCTCCAAAAAGCACCAAACGCCAAATGAAAGATAAACATGTAAGTAATTGCTTCTCCCTCCCTCCCATGATTTAATTGATCCTTTTTTTATGCATAATTGAATTTATTTTTCTTGTATTTAGGCTTCATTGAAGAAACATTGCGTTTTTTGTGAGAATAATAAAGAACCCGATGCTGTTACCAAAAGTCATTCAGTACGTGATGCAATGGGACGTGTATTGTGCCCTAAGCTACGCACATATATTTGCCCGATTTGCAAGGCATCTGGTGACAATGCCCATACAATTAAGTACTGCCCCAAAAAACCAATTATTACCATGGAAGATGCTATCAAAGCTCAAACATTTCGTTTAACCAAACATGGTTATTACAACAACAAACAAATGAAAGTCTAAACAGGACACAAAAAATTCCCCAACATATAAAAATTAAGCGTTTCTTTGAAAGAAACTCGCCGTTTTAACTTTGACACATATCCTTTGTTTGATATAAACAAAAAAAAAAAATCCAAAAGAATCCTTTAATATTAATCAATTAATTAATAATTCATTTAATTTTTATGTTTGTTCTTAAGAAGAAAGAACTTCTCTTTTTAATCTATGATGATTTGCTAGATAAGCGCCCGGTGCGCGCTTTCGAATTTATATAGTTTGTTAAATAAGCGAAACTTTAAATTAATATATATATATATTTCTCATAATATTCATCCCCACAATATGTATGAACAATTCGTAGTGTAGTAAAACCATCGTTAAATTTAAGAAAAACAGTCAAAAAAAAAGCGTTTTAAAAATGTCTGAAACTTTCCTCCTTTTTTCGTTCAAAAAAAGAATTTGTTAAAGTTTCCTTAATAATTTTAATATGTTTAAATATTATTTCATATATATATATATATAGTATAGTATTTTATTATTAACTTACCACATCATTTAAATTAATTATAAAATTTCTTTGTTGCTGATGATAATGAAATCGTTTTAAATGATATTTTCCAAACATTTACGTAAATATCATAACAATGAATGATAATAACTTGATTTTGAATTTTGTCAAACAAATCAAAGGATATGATCTTGAATCTTTGTTTTTAAAAAATTGTTGCTAATGCAAAATCGATATTAATAATATTTTTCAATAATTCGAATTTTATATCGTCCAAAAGAATGTTTTACATATATAATAATATGTTTTATATTTTTTTTTTTTTGTAAATCCAATTCATTAATCATATCAGCATTACATTACATTAAGAAAAAAATTGTACTGATCATAAAATATGTATGTTAAATTTCATATATGTAGTATCATAAGAATAATTTACCATTTGATTTTAATAATTTGACGTATAAATATTTAAAAAAAAAATCATATTTAATTTAATCAATTTTTAACAGAAAAAAAAACTACGAATTTGAATAACAAAAAATACATAATATTATTTTACTTTGTTCATTTTATACTTAATATATACTATAAGTGTACATAATAAAAAAAAACCTTCAAAAGGCACAAATACTAAACAAATTATCTTTTAGTAATAGTTTTATTTGATATGTTAACAGAATTTGTTCGAAGATCTTGACCAGTTGGAATGTAATTTCATTATGCACATCTTTCAATGGTGACAAGTGGATTCAGAGTCATCTCTTGTGTTGTTAGATGGTCAATTATGACGGATTAAAACATGCTGTCCAACCTTTAATAGCCCCTGCAAGATAACGCAACTTACAACATCTTATTCAATTGACTGAAGACAAAGTCATTAAGCTCCTAAGAAGAATGGATGAATGCGAGACAAAGAGTCTTCTAGAAATCGTAACTGTAGTGCAAGAAAATTTACACAAGTTTGGACAAAATTGATATCGAATGTATTTTTTAATAGTTGCCTGAAATGTTTGAATCTACATTATTTCGCTTCTGAACTGTGCTTCAACGTAAACTTGAAAAATATAGCGCAATACTAGGACTGCTCAACAATCATGGGGACGGGTCACCAAAGATATCTGACCTGGTACAGTCCTGATGGATTACGTCTTTTAACCAATTCTAATCTTACGAAAAAAGAATAAAATATATATAAAATTTAAATTTTGGATTTGGTAATAGCTTGCCATGCAGACATGGTTAAAGAAGGAAAAGTACTATATAGTATTTGGATGATTGCTACGAGATAAGCATTTACGAGTATTGGAAGATGTGCTAAAGAGGTTGGTAGAAAACAAACTAGATTAAGACTAGATCAATGTGAGCTACTACAAAGGTTTTAAATTCGATTTTTAACTACAGTATGTACTATATAAAAAATTAATATAAATTTTATTTGAAATGAAGAAATTCTATAAAAAATCTTAATAAGTATCATTCATCATTATCATCCGATGAACGCTTTTCGAATAGTGCTAGGAATATGCCATCTGTGAAGTCCTGTTCTGGCAAGGCATACAAACAATTCTTGCCAATTTTCTTATAGTCAGAGCTGCCTACATTTTGCCATTTGTTGCGTAAAGCCTTTTTGCAGCTAAGCAATTTGAATTGAGGATTCATTTGTAGACAACGCTGCACTACTTGTTCATTCTCCTCTTCCCACAGCGAGCAAGTGCAATAAGCAATACGTTTGACATTTGGAAAGGACTTCATGGCATGAGAAAGTATTTTGATTTGTAGACCAGCAAGTTGATGTAAACGTTTTGTATCCTTTTCTTCATCACAAACAGTAATACGACTTTGCATTCCATTTCCAGAGCAACTGGGATCCACAAGTATATATTCAACATCGGGACAACGTTCAGCATCTATAGAAAGAAAATTAGTTAATATTATTACAAGAATGTACTATAAAATGTTTTTGTAATTTCTTACCAATTTTCAATACATCATCATTGAAGGTCGATACAATCGAACAACCCGCTTCTGTGGTTACATCACACAAAGACCGATAACGTTCTTTGGACAACTCAACAGCATATATCCTGCCTTGATTCTTCATTTGATTGCATATATGAACTGTTTTCATGCCAGGTGCCGAACACATATCAAGAACTGTTGCACCGACTGGTGGTTGTAGCAATTCCGCTGCCAAACAAGTAGCCTTATCCTGTAATATGAATTTCTTCGATTTGACATAGTCATGTGTTGCCCAGAAGTGAGACCATTTGGGATGGAATATTAGTAAACCAGTAACATGCATATCCATGAGAAATTCATCTTCCTCAAGTTCGGTGATTGCTGTTAAAAATTCACTGTAGACACTGGTGACTGGCAACTCCTTTTGGCGCCATTCCTCACTCGCCAGGTAATCGAGTGCTTCTTCGACACTAAGCAGATTCGTATTGATGCGTACATAACGCGGTTTCTGAACTGTAAGTTGGATAAAAAAAAGAAATATTAGATATATTGATTGATAATGGATAATAAAAATGCACTTCATTGAGTCTAGAATTCTGTAAAATCATTTTATTCAGACTTAATACTAGAACATGCTTTGTATCTTATCTTATTGGTGCTTCTTTTTCTTCTGGCCATTATCTTCGGTGAATGCTTTAAAAATATAAAGACATATTATAAGGTTTACAACAAAAACAGAAGAAATCACCGAATAACAGTTAACTTCGAACACTGAAAGGTGGCTGAAGGACTCATCCAGCCAATTGTGTACACCATAAAATGTGACAAAGGGAAATGTAAATAGCAAGATGCTGAATACAAGTAACCATAAATAGGCCGGTAAGCTAGAGTCTTGCTCATATGGTACATATGGTTGTGCTGCTTGCAGCTCTTCTTCTTGCTGTTTGGACAATTGAATGTCATTTGTAGCTACTAGCGGCGCTTTAACATGCACCACTTGTTGTTTGGCTGCAATTTCAGTAGTCGAACGCGCATTCAATTTGGATTTTTTACCCATGTTTACTACTTCTTAAACACCTGCCTTTCTTTTTTGTTTCGACACCGTTGAGAGCCTCTTCCAGACGCTGTTTATATTCGCGCACCGTTTGCACAGGTCTGCTGTCACCGTTCAATTCTTTTCGCCCGAATATTAGTTCTGATACCAAGATCTTGCACAACTCTGGATCCAAACGAGGATTATCCTTTAAAATACCAGTTGACTCTAATGCGTTATCGATGGCTCCACGATTATCGCTGTAGTGTTTTAAGACTGCTTGCAAACTACGAACACGCTGTAGAATAGAGAAACAAAGAAATCTATAAAAAACCTGTGTCGAATTCACTTAAGTATGTAGACCAACCGCATGTTTTTCCTCAAAAATCAATTGTTTAATAGATTTTTGTTTCTGCAAAGCAACTTTTAATATTTTTGCAGTTGCTTTGTATTGCGTTGGAACCTTTACGGAGTGAGAAAAGCCGTCTCGATTCATATTTTACACGTGATGATGAACAACAAACAGCAACGAGAAGGCGAAGCGAGTAATTCTCTCGGGTTGTATTTCGACCAGCCAATCAAAAGCATATCGTACTTGTGACATTTCAACTCAGCAAGGTCAAAGGTATACTCGTTGCAAATTGCATTGTGTGCGTATGGTCACTCTGAAACACTGCTTGTATCCACCGAACTGCTTTAACTACTGAGACTGCTTGAATTGTTTGTTGTTTGAATGGTTTCATCAGTTACAATATTTCAAAAATCAAGTCTTGGAAATCGTTTATTGTACAATATGATATGGGCTAATTTTATTTTCATAATTATTATTATAACTACACATAATCATATCATAATATTGAACTTATTAAATCTAGAAATAGAGATACAAATTTATCATAAGTAAAGTGAAATCTAACACATATATGTCGTTAATCGATTTCAAATATATATAAGTACAAACATACTTATGTATATGGTATTTATACATATGTATATGCATGTAAGTACAATATTATAGAAGAGTTTCTCTACTGCCTCTTGTGGCGAGCTTCTACGTGGAATTATTGTTATTATTATTGTTCTTGAGCAGTTGCAATTTAGTGGAAATGGGGCGCGTTGACAATGTTGCAGTTAATGATGATGATGATTGAGTCGGCAAAGCAGTTGATGCAGAGGATGGTGAGACGCCGCGTGTACTCGGCTGATAAATCGGAGAGCTACTATGCTGCCCACTATGAGAATGTTGGATTGAAGGAAATTCAGGTATTGGTGGTGGCAATTCTCCCCGGAATGCTTTGAACTGTGGCGTAGTACGTATGAGTTGTTCCAACGGTGACAGACCTGATAAGTTGTGCTGGCGCCTTGAGCTGCCCACACTATCGGGAGTATCCAGTTTAGGTGGCAATACCAGAGTACTATCAATAACCGATTTGCCATCATAAGTAATAACTGCACCGCTGGGTATATTGGCATGTGGTATTTTTCGATTATCTGGTGGCAAATAATAGGTATCGACACGTTCTGCTGCTTGTGCCACCTTATCCTCACCTAATTCAAGACCTTCTTCTTCTCCATCAAGGAAACCATCTTCCATATCCATATCAGCATAATCGGCCGGTAAGTTTTCTTGAGACTCTAATAGTTCATTTACTGTTTCCGGTGTGGCTGCCTCCTTTTGACTTAACTCTTCTGTTGCGGCCTCATTTTCTTCATCTTCCTTAAGTAATGTGTCATCTTCTAGCAATTCTTCTAAACTGGGAATACGTAACTTCTCGGCTATGGGAACAGCTGATGTTGTGGCAGCAGAAGGCAGCCGTAGAGCAGAGGCAACCGGGATAGATGACTTACGAACTATAATTGTTGCATTTGTGCTGTCTAATGGTGAGGGTATGAACATTGGTTCGAAGCTTTGTGTTTTGGAGACTTGTTGTGCCGTTAGAAAAAGTGTATCTGTTTCCATAGCTTCATCTATTTCAGTGCCGGGATCTTCTCTTCTGTGTGCAACCTGATCGACAACAACCTCCGGTGGTAATTGAACCCCACTGCCATCTTGTCGTATAATTGGTCGAAAACCACTTTCAACCACCACAGAATCTGGCTTAAAGCCTTGATTAACCGCTGGTTTCATGGTGGCTAGTTCTTTAAATGTGGGTTCCTCAACAACCTCATGTACATCAAAGGGTTTTTTGTAAACTGGAGATGTTACCGGCGTAGTATGCAAGGGTAAACCGACTGAAGAAATCGATAACTTTGGTGTATGGTAAATAGGTTTGTTTTCGTTAATGATGTTCATGGCATTCAAGAATGCATTGTTTTGTGCTGAGGACTGTTGTTCTAGATCAGAATAAGGTACGGGCACAGCCATTGGTGATGGTGGTTTTTTCTTCATATGCAGGTGTGGATCACTTTTTCGTTGGCCACTTAACTCTGTAGGCTGACCCAATAGCAAAACAGAGGCTGCTATCGGTTGAATGGGGAAAGGTTTTTCTTTGAAGAAGGGTTTAAGCAGACCCGGTACCGGCTTACGATAGTGACTAACAATCAAAGATGGTTGCGGTACATGACCCACCCCCGATTGTGATGGTGGAGAGTGTCGTGGAGGGGTGTGTTGAGGCAGCACAGGTCTTCCGGCTGGTACTTTTTTGACAGGGCCCAGATATGGACGACGATTTGGTAGTTTTACTGGATGAAAAAGGGGTGCATTCAGTGGTGGACGAAGATATTCAGAAAGACTAATTGTTTTCTGAGATTGCGCTGGAAGATTATTAGTAAGATTATTGAGCGAATGATGGTGATGACGTTGGTGCGAAAGCAAATGATGAGAGTGTAAATGATTTGTGTTCAGTGCATGCGATGATTGTGGTGCAGCGAATATGGGTAATTTTGCATGTGTGTTTGTTTGTGGGTGATGATTTTGGGTGTGCAAAGAAGTATGAGATTCGCCATGTAAGATTTCTGGTTTCGTTGCGGAGATGTATGGATTTGTTGGTATTTTTCCAGCATTGATGTGTTTGACGGGAGATTGAGATTTGTAAGGTCCTGTTTGAGAAACGCTTCCACCGCCCTGCAACAGAGCACCGTTTGTATTGTAGTTGTTGTGGCTGGGTGCTTCGTTCCTTAGTAAGCTCTCCTCGAGAGCTTCAGCAGCGCGGATTCCATCTGAAATCAGTTTAGTTATTTCCGATGATTTCGTTATTTCAAAAGACAATTTAGGCGGTGTTCCATTCATATTGTGATTCTTAATCAAATCAGTTTGGTGCTTCAATAAAAAATTATCGTTGGGGCTGACCTTAGTTTCATGACGGATCGATGATTCGGCTAAATAGTCTTCAGATGCCACTGGGCTGGCAGGTACATGAACTTCGTGATTTTCTGAGGCACTAAAACGTGGATCATCGCACGAGTCGTGGACGTGTATCTTCCAGCCTAGGTAGCGATGTGTAAAGCAATGATAATAAACTGTGTCCGGTGTGTTACGATCTGGCTTCCAGGTGATGACTCCCGGTTCGCCGGCATCACATTTTAATGTGAGTGTACGCTGATAAGCGCCAAAGCTCTGATAGTCATCGGCAGGTGGTCCGTCAACATCAGGAGTCCAATTACAAAGGCGACCTACACCAGTAGGAGTCATTTGACCAGAACGAGAGCGATGAACGCCAGCAAAGATGCGTACAGCCTGTATAAGTATAATAAAAATTAAGCTCAAGTTTCATTCAAGATTCTCTCATTATTTTACCTTCTTTTCTTCTTCACGTTTATGTTCATAGCCACCGACTGGATCATCTGTGATATAGAACGGATGGTATTTGGCAGGTACATCAGGATTGTTACCACCTTCAACGACAAACGTGTATGTCTTGCCGCGCACCACATGTATTTCGGGAATAAGCAAACCATTAATGTACCACGAAATGCCCCAGCCAACGTGACCTAAATAGAAAAAAAACCGGGTAGAGTATTACAGGAAAAATGTGATAGCCATAATTTAAACACCTGTTATAGCAGGATATCCATGTTTACCACCTGTTGGACCCATTTGTGCATAGAAGACACCATCCTCTGGTTCATAGCATTGTATAGGGGGAATATCCCAAGCACCATTTGTGTTCACAGGTTTTGGTGTTGGTACGGTACGTTGACGTGGTTGTGTGTCGCTATTTGAACTAACTGAACCTTGACGTCTATTCGGCACTGGGCCTTGTAAGGCTTGAGCACGATTCTCATAAAATTCCTCTTCTGGTTCAGAGTTGCTGTTTACATTACGTGATGGTGGATAACCATTAACAGAGACATCACGTGGTGGTTCCTCAGTCTCATCCTCATCTGGTTCATCTGAGTTGCCTACTGGCTTTGTGCCCTCAGGCATGGGACAATTCCATGTGGGCTGGCGACCAAAATTTATGAAATGATCACGCTTGGTAAAAACACTATGAAACGAAGCTTCTTTGCGTTCATTTAGTGGTCCCACTGCCCAAATAATAGCTTGTGAGTCATTGACCAATATGGGCAAATCCAAGTAATCGGTGGCCTGTAGAGATCGCTGATATGTAACGATTGAATAACCATTAACCATAGCAGCGTTCAGCAAACGTATTGAATTTGTATTATCCTAAATCGGAAAGGGAATTTTTTGTTTCAGAAGCAAGTTATAATAATATTCACCTTACCTTAATGTTAACATCTGGACAAGTTCCTCGTACTCCGGAACACTGTGACTTATCTTCTAAGAAATAATCCTGAGCATAACCTTTGCCTGAATCCTTATCGACCCAAGCCACAACCACATCAGCACCAATCATTTCTGTATGATTGCTACGCGACACACCAAACGACATGTACTCATTGGGTGCTGTGGCAATAAAAAAATTAAATATACACAAACGAATTCTTAAAAAGAAATTTCAACGGAAATCAACAGAAAAATTGGAATCAACGAAAGTCGAACGGGTGCCATGCCAAGTACAACAACTTGATATGTCCATAACTGGGTTACGGTCACAACAACACCATCGTATAATGAATTGAATACAAAACAACACAATAACCAGTGTCCGCGGTGAAAATTCTTGTTACATACATTCTTGGAACTGTGACAAGTTAAATTGCTCCGTTTAATGAACTCTCGTGCTGAAAGCGATGATTGATAGCAGTGGCAGTGGTAGTAGCAGTTCCAATAATTTGTAAAGACCAGAAGCAATTTGGAGTTAGTGAGTCAGCAGTCAGTGTGATGGGTGTGTGTTTGACTTAAATGGATACAACAATGTTAACTCGATCCAATTGGCAATTGGCAACATCATCGTATCATCCTCAAGACGTGATGCTATGCTATTGCACTTGAATATGTACAGACAGCAAACAGCTCCCCTGTTTTGCGAATAAAATGATGATGATTGCTGTATGTGATATCCAACCAAGTAACCAACTGCTCTCTTGTTGCGCAATAAACCTGTCGTTTGTCATAATTTGCAACTCGTTATTCTGTCAGTGAAACGTTCAATTTTGGATGCTAACTGGATTTTTTTCTTCTTTTAATCTATACCCTTCGGAATTATATTTGTATTGTATATGGTATTACCATTTTGTTATAATGATTGTAACATATTAAATGAGATAAAAAAGATATAAACAAATCAAATTTCTCCATTTACCAGAAGGTATAGTCCATATACTATTAGTCCTGAGCTTGAATGCGAATCTATACCTCACCTCAGAATAAGTATTCATTGTACATTGGATATAAATTGTATCACATTTTGTAAGGAAACCAAACCATTACTTACTGATCTTTGATATATACTTATATGTAAGCCTTATATAAGTCCTTTACCTAGGGGCGTATCAATATTGTTTATATGTGTTGATAGTTGGAATTATTTCATTGAGCAATTCTTCCATTATCTAGTCATTTGAATTAATTTTTTTTTTTTTGTAAATCTGAACACACAATTTCCAAAACTTACTAATCTTTCTTATATATATAGGTAGGTGGTCCTAATGTACCATGCAGAAACTCTGCAGTATGAATCAGTGGTCCAAAACTTGTTCGTGGCTAGTCCCTTAGGAAACAGTACTAGTTCCAACAATCTCTTTTTACGTGTTTTCAAATGGTAAGTTTAACATGTCGATGTCATTGAAAAGGGTCAATTGACATGGCCAGAATTACTTTTCATCAGTCGTGTCATCAGTCATTGCCACCGCCTACATTTCCTACCACTATTCACTAGCCACTAGTAATACGAAAAGGGGCTGCTGACTTACTATAGAAACGCGCCCTTGGTGGTTCGCCTCTGCATAACGTGTGACTAGTGAATTTACTAGCCACCAGGTAATAAGAAAAGGGGCTTGTGAATTACTATCGAAACGGGGACTATTTCCACCAAGCATACTGCAGGGAAACAATACAATCTTACTTTTATACATTGGATATCGATCGTTTAAATTACAATATTCATTTATGAATTTATAGATACTAGCTACTAAGGCCTACGACTCCAAGATTGAAATTACAATATAACATTAAGAACACCAAAGGAAACGAAATAAAACACATTGTTTTTGTCTGCCTTGCTTTATGAGCGGATATCGACAAATACACGTTATTGCTTATGGCCAACACACACCGAATCGAACATGTTTTTATACTTCATTAAATTTTGTTTTATCTCAACACACACCAAACTTTCTTTCATTACCTTTCATTAAAGTATATAATATTTGATGTTTTACTCATTCAAATGTAGCATATTCTGTTTATATGAAATTTCCAAATACATCAAGAGATACCGGTACAACCTACCATTAATCGGGGGCGCCATTATTGCGCTTTGAATATGTGATGATTTGTTATGATTTACAAATGATTTATGTGTAGGAAAACTCACCCAATTTGGCAACTAACTGGACAACAATACTTTCACCGGCAACTGCCCAACGTACTTCGAATGCCAGATCATCGTAGAGTACTTCACAATTCAGCTTTGACTGCAAATAAACTTATTTGTATTTAGCCCGAAATATGTACTACTACTATACACATATACACAATAGGTTCCATGCTCCAAACCCAAAAAATAAAAGCGATTTTAGTAATACAATACAAGAGAGAGGGACAGAGATGTAGAGAGAAAAAGAGAGTTTGGTTATAGTATTGTAGGTAGTAGTATTAAAAAAATAATGCTAAGGAGTAGTATATAAATAGCCTTGAACCTGGATTATTGGATTAGTTTAAAGTTATTTATTTGTTTCATTTGTTTTTTGTTTAATTTTTATATTGTTTTTGTTCCCGAAATTTCGTGTGTTTGGTTTATTGAATAAATTTTTGCGAGTTTTTTTTTTCTTTTCCCCCAAAACCTTTGATTATTACTTTGATTTCAATCACTGTGAAATGAGTATACAAAATGAAAATGTTGAGAGTATCAAAAGCAAGAGAAAGGAATAAAAAAAATAAGGAAGGATAGTGTTAGTGCATGGGTCAAAAAATATGTGCAAGAGGAGAATAGAGAATAAATAAAAGTTGTGGGGGTGGGGGACATATAACAATAAACAATAAAGCTGAAGCTATGGAAATGCGGCAAAACACCTTTAGAAACAATAAAACAAATCAATAAGCAAAAGATACAAGATAGATAGAAAAATTAACAAAAGAAAGAAAGATACAGAGGAGTCAAAGATAGAATAAGATTAAGCGTATTAAAGAGAACCGATTAAAAAAACATACTTTTTTTCATTTTGTATAAACACAAGCCACAGTCTTCATACATGTGGAGGGGGAAAGATACAACTTCAACACAAAAACTCATTCAAAACACATTTTTTCTTTGTTTTTTTATGAATATATTTTTCAGAACCAAAAAAATCTCATTGCGCATTAATAAAAAGTGAATTCATAGTAGGTATAACGATCATTTATAGAACTGAATATTGGCAAAAAATAAATAATTAAATAATTAAACGCTTAAAAACAAAACTTAAACAACAAGAATTGGCTGACAGAATGTGGCTGGCCATTTTAATATATGTGTGTGTGTGTGTGTGTGCGTGTGTGAGTGTGTGTCATTAAATCATAGACTTTTGATTATATCTTTGAGCTGCTTCTTTACCTGTGGACTAATGCCAAGCATCTTCAACGAAGGTGGTACATTCAGACCTTCTGGTATGCGTACATGACCAAAATCAACAGCAAATGCCTCACACCAGACACCGAAATGACCAATATCGAATATAGTCAAATCTTCAGGCAATGTCAGTACAATGGTCTTACGTTCATAGCGACGCAAAGGATTCTCTTTGCCATTCTCATCAGGTATACGCAAACCAGTGGCTGTGGGACGCTGACCACGGCCAACCCAGAATTTTGCATCTAACATAAGGAGAAGCAGTTAAACTTTATAGGTCAATCAATGAGTTTTTTGTTTGAGTTCCTTCTTACCTGGTGCCTCGCCATCATAACTAAAATTCGGCACCAACAATGTCTGAGCATCCACAATGACAATATTATCCGAACCTACACCATGCACACCTTTCAATGGATTAATACGCTGGGGACGTGGAAAATCCAAATTGTTTGGTATCGCAACATCACCAAAATTAACAGCAAACTCATCACACCACACCGAGAACCATTTAATGTCACGCAATGTCTTACCCTCAGGCAGTGACAATGTGATGTCCTTGTTGCGATAACGACGTATTAAAGAAGTAGTACCACCACGTTCATCACGTACTCTCAAAGCACCTTCATTACTTGGTTTATCTGTATTGCCCACATAGAAGTAGGCAGCTATAAGGATATGGGTGGAAGGAGTTGTTGAATAACAATACAATAAGTCATAATTATACACGTACATATAATAAATTTCAGATGTTTCAATCAATTCTGGGACTAACTCACCTGGTGCTTCGCCATCATAATTAAATTTCTTAATGAAAATTGTACGTGAATCTACAGCATAAACATCACCCGAAACTCCATGATGTAAACGTGTGAGAGCTCCAATTTTTGTTCCATAATAGGGATATGAGCCATGAGTATAGGCTAATACTACAATGGATTAAAGATAAAAATAGATTTTTTAAGAAAGTAATTTTTATAATTAAGGTCTTTAAGTTTCTATAATTATTAATACTTATATTAGGTTCAGGAAAAAATACTCGGCCTAATACTTTCTTAAGTCTAGGAGGTGACAAGTTTCTTTAGGAATAGGAATATCTTTTCTATATTGAATTTGAAAACTGTAATTAGAGATGACGCCTTGGGGCTAGGAAAGATACTGTGAAGATGAGGGCATCAGTCTCAAATGTGCTTTGTAGATACCTTACGACCTCTTAGGTGGCAAAAAGTGTCAGTATCCCCATTGAGTAAATATAAATGGATGGAGCTGTGGCTAATTTTTAGATGAGTGTAGTTAAAGGTGTTCTTTTTTGGAGAGCGGGAACTAGAACACCTCGTCACTGTGTCAACCCCCGTAATCACAGTATGAGTATATATATATATATATTTGTAAAACTTGGAGTTCATATGGTAAGGTAGATGCCAAACTTGAATTATTAATCCATAGACAAATGTTTAGTTCTGCAGTCTGACCAACTAATATGGTATATTGAACGATATGTATTATAACAAAAGACTTAGACAACGAACTTGTCTATTGAAATAGTAGTATGAATGGAAGAAAACAAATTATAATAAGCGTCGCCGGCTTATTTGTTTTCTCAACAACAAACGCGCAGTAAATAATTTTTTTAGCACAAAAATAAAATCAAAATAAAATAAAACAAACATCTTACAAATAAATAACAAAAAATCTAATAAAAAAATAACAAATAATAGAATGAGATGAGTAAAAAATTCCAATTTCCAATAAGAAACTTGACTCCTAAGTTGTTTGCCGCTGTTGCCGCTGTTTCTATAAATGCTACTCATTTAAATAGAAAATATTCTATTTTGTTCTTAGAAATTCTCTGTGAATTCAACAAATCGCGTCATTTAACCGGTCATCAATATACTTACTTACTAACACAGTATTGATACGAGTATGGCCAACTATTGATCGGACATCATCATCATAACATCACAGTTGATGTTTAAATATATTTTTTTTTATTTATTTCATTTTTATTACAAAATTTACGACGCATCTAATGATGGTGTTGGTGACGACGATGATTATGATGATAAGGAAAACTTTGTGTATATAAAATGAGTGTGAGACTGCAAGTATTGTAAATGATATGGAAATTAAAGCGCGCTCATTGTCATGATCTATTGAGGAAATGACTTTGGTTTCAGAGTGTTTTTCGGATTGTCTGCTGATTTTATGGCACAATTAACAATTCACTCATCTGAAGCGTGTAACACAATTTCGGTATAAAACAAAAGAATAATACAATTTGGTGTTGACAATCGAAAATATATAAAAGAAAAAAAGCCACCAAAAATGTATGGTACTAAAAGATTAAAAAATTAAAAACACAAAAGGTGCGTTGAGTCGCAATGAAATGATATAATATTGTACAAACAGACAACAGACCATAAATCCCAGTCCCAGCGCATTTTATTGTTTTGTTTTAAGGTAATAAACACATAAAAATACACGTTTTACACGCTCATGGTTTTTTGTTTTGTACTGATTGTATTTCTCATTTATTTATTTATTATATTGTATTTATTTATATTATTGTTAATGCTGTTTGTCGACAACAACACGTATACGCCCCGTAGACAACTGTCTGAATTGAAAATTAAAAAACTTAACCAAGACCAAGTTACTATGCTATGCTATGCTATGCTATGCTATGCTATGCTATACTATAGTATATCTCAATCGGTTGTTGGTTGTCTGTTTGTCGGTCGATCGGTAGGTCGGTCGGCTTATGTCTGATGCCGGTTACAAGCAACAACAACTAGCAACTACTATGGTATGCATTTTGCTACTTAATTGCTTTTGTGCGAAAATTATTCAAATTTCCAATTCACCTTCAAGCAATTGTGTCGAATTTCATGTAAACTTCAATTAGTTTCATTTTATGACGACGGCAACTTCAACTGGATTTTTATTTTACTTTTTTTTTTTTAATGTTTTATGTGCATATACAATACATATATGTTGTGTACATATATGTCTTTATGTATATTTTTAATGTTGTTGGTGAGATTGTTTTATTATTTTTTATTTAAAAAACATAAATGAGCGCTTTCGCTTCACTAGACTAGACTAGACTGACTTGAATGACTTCTTCTGTGCCTGGGGGCTCAGACGCCTCTTGACTCCTTTCCTCTTATACCATAACACAATATCATTGATCACTTACATTCACTATTACTATTGCTTCCTAATTGATTTTTATACCCAACACATATGATTAGTGGGTTATCACTTTTTCTATTTTGTTTGTAACATATTTTGTTAACAGAATTGTAGAAAAAATCATTTTAGAAGAGTTCATCATCTACATCATAGAAGATTTTTCTTTCATGCATTTAATATAAAAATACAGTAGTAATTCATTGTTATATCTATTTATAATGACTAAAAAATATATTATAGCTCCCATACTTATAAGTAAAATAATTTTAAAAAATTAATACCTTGTCGCTTGTAATTTTAGATCACAAGTCAATACAAAAAAAATCTTGTTGTAATTACTCATAATATCTTAATCTAAATGAAGCTTAAAGAATCCTAAATAGAAGGCCTTCAATTGTTCTTTTCTAAGAAGAAGGTATATAGATTGATTAAAGAGGATACATTCATGGGTCTATTCAATTTTTTGCATTGAGGCAAATCAGGAATAATCTGGTCTTAACATTTCGCTCTTAAATCATCTGTGTTAGTTATCGAGTAGTTGTAGACTAGGGCCACGAGAGCCGTAATTCGGGATGAAGTAACTAACTTTTGTGTATTAATAAAAATGGAAAAAAAATGTAGTTTCGTGTGGTGATCAAACACTTTTATTGAAAACGCTTAACACCGAAAGAAATCAAAGCTGAGTTGGATGAAGTTCATGACATATCACGTCGAACGAGGACGTCATCAATGAATATAATGCCTATTTTGCGGAACTTCCGAAATCCTACTTTTTGGATGGTTTAAAAAATTTGGAAAAATTAATGGAAAAGTGTATATAGCTGGAAGGAGATTATATTGAAAAATAATAAGAAACTCATGACAATAATTGTTTTTCTAACTTTTTCTAAGGACTTATTGATCAATCCATGTATCTATGGATGGATTGTGAATGAAGATGCAAGTGTAGGGTAGATTATTCCTCGATGCTTCTACGTATATAGTTTTATGCAATCATTCAATAAGATAAATGTAATGGAATAAATTTTTAACTGATTTTGAGTTTGAAAAATGTTATGAAGGGTGAATATTTGAATAATGCAAACGAAGTTAAATTTGCTTTTGTTTATTTGTTTAGCTTATCGCATTTTAATTATTCACATTATTCAGATTCGCTTACAGCAAATGACAAATGATGGTGCGGTTTTCAACACTATGGTATTTATTTAATATTTTCCTACTCCTCCTTATTATTTCAACATATTGTATGAGTGTATGGTATATTCGAATGTTGGAGTCTTCACACTGGTAAGTAGTATCTTATACTTTTTATTGTATTTACATATGTATGAGTGTTGTGTGCAAATGTGAAATGCCAAAGGTGCAATTAAGCAAAAACAACAACTAAATGAAGATAGTCAATCGCGCATAATCCATCTTTTATCTAAGAAGAAACATACTCGTATATATTTTTTTTTTTTTTTTGTTTTATCTTTTCTTTTTTTAATGTTGGTTATAGTAATAACTATTTGCCAACCACACATGCAAGCATGTTACATACTCATGTGTGTGTGTGTGTGTGTGTCAAATGCACAATTAAATTGCATATTTTTTTTATTTATTGAACGCGCACACACAAATTTTAAACGACCAAACGACAGACATCCCCCATCCCACCTCGTTGAAGTACTCGCGCAAAAAAAGCCACTTAACCAGTTGGAATAAAATTTTATGATTTGAATTCCAAAGTAACGACAAAAAAAGATTTAAAAAAAGAAAAATGCAATAATTGAAAATAATAATAATAATTTGTATATTTTCTTATTTTTTAGTTTTTATTTTATTTTATTTTATTTTATTGTAAATATTTGCAAGTTTATTTAGTTTCATTAAAACATAATCAAGACAAAAATGGCATTAAAAACAAAAAAAAAAAACAAAACAAAATAAAATAAAATATATAGTATGTTGGTAATACAAATATCTAAATAAATCGACAACAATTTGTAAAATGATACAAAATGTTGAGGGGAATTGAGTCAACATTGAGTGTGTGCCACCGCTGCTGCCGGACCGGACCGGATGATGGCGACCTACATTTGCCTCAACTCAACTCAACTTGAGTTTGTTAACAAAAATAAAAAAAAAAATAAGAAAAATCAAGAAGAAATATGCAGTAGTTAGTTGTTGGTTGGTCTTTAAATTTAACGAGCCAAGAAACTAAGCCACCGAACCAACTCAAACTCAACACAACTTAAATCAACTCAAACCAAACCAAACCAAGCCAAGCCAAGCAACCATCATCATATCATGGCATGCCATCATAGTCAGTGACACAAAAGGTGGAGGTCTCACTGAATTGTATCAAGGAAACTCATAAATTTATGCTAATCGAGTAAGCACCCGCTATGGCTATGACTTCAGAAATGTAAATGCAATTCATTTAAACACAGATATACAATACAATAGTTAGTTATACACACAATAGAAGAGAGAGAGTGAATGGTGGAGTCTGTGGATACTTGGAACCCAGTGGAGTCAAGTAGCCACTGTTTGAAGTATTATAATTTCATGCATGAATATTCATGTTGTTGATAATGTCGATGATGATGCTGCTGATGATGATGGTGATATAGTACAATATCCGTTAAGCTAAAAGCATACTTACAGCTGAAGCTCATTAATCCAAAGAGTAAGAGCACAGCATCCCATCTATTGTTGCTGCTACTGGCCATCATAAGTATAAATAATAATTATGTTGCTGATGCTACTACAGATTAGTGGGTGATCTAATCAATGATCAATTTTAAATTTGATTCTGTAGAGAAAAGAGGGGCACACAATGCGCTTAACTAGGACACCGTTGGTGTTGATCAAAATGAAGTTAAAAATCTCTCCCCACTTGATGTTTTCACTTGCACTAAATTTCCAGTTTACATAAATTTGTTTAATTTTAATTTTCTTTTTTTTTATTCTTTGGAAAAAAATTTAGATGATTTTTTGTTTTTAATTTCTTTTCTTTTCTTTTTTTTTTTGCTGAAACACTTTTATCACTCTCAAATCCACTGAGTTGGGATGAACAACGGAATCTTTTTTTTAAATTGTATTTAGTTTGAATGCGCGTTCCACACGTTTGTTGAGGCTATCAACTAAGCCAACCAGTCACTGCGAACTCCCAAACGGTACTGAATGACGCTGGTGTGGCTTACGTCCGATGAAGAGTGAGTTGGCGTCGTCACAAACTCTGGCTCTAGTCTGGTAGTTGTGGAGCTACGACAATGCTACTGTTGCTGTTGTTGGCATCTGAGTCTCTGTGTGTGTGTGTGTGTGTGTTAACTTGGCCTGAACGCTTACTAGGTTTGGTTATACAAAGTGGTTTGTCTTTATTGTTGTTGTTGTTGATGATGTTGTTGCTGATGTAGTTGGTCTTGGTAGTCGCTAGTATGGTTGTTGTTGTTATTATTGTTGTTGTAGTTGTCTCATCAGTGGTAGCAATTAATAAACAACAACGGCAGCAACAACAACAACAAGTGCCTGGGACTTTGTTTTTGTTTTTGTTGTTTTTGGTGGTTGTTTTATTTTCAATTTATTTTTTTTTTTTTATTTTTATTTTTTTTTTTGTTAAATTTGAGTTGCGCATTTTTTATTTGATTTTATTTGCAATCAAAATGTTTAACATTTCAAAATTTGAACTTGTTCTTTGTTCATTCAAATCTATATAATAATAATAATAATTCCTTCATCATCATCATGATCATGATGGTGATGATCTTCATAGACTCCACCAAACTCGCTGACAGAGTTGCTGCCGTTGTTACTTCTTCTACTCGTACTTTGCCAAATTATTTTTAGCAATAATCGAACTACATACTACTACTCGTACACAACTTGTGTTGTGTTGTGTGTGCTGTTTAGTTGAGTTAAGTTGAGTTGATTATATTAACAGATCGTGTGAAGCTCTTTAAGCCAATGGACAGCTGTCACAGTTGGGTGGCGGTAGATGAATGGATGTGGTTTTATTTGGTGTGTTGTTGGTGGTCAATACTAGTGTACTACAATAGATAGATTTATGCATAAATTCACGTTTCTTAAAATAACTACAATACACGATCACGATTAATAATAATCCAGCCGGAGGTGATTTTGTACATTTTTATGACTTTATTTTCTTTGCAATGCCCTTCATACTGATGGTATTATCACACTATGCTCTGTTGTTTGATCTCTAGATAAAAATAGAGGGAGTATTCTCAAAGGATGAAATATTGCTTAAAGCTGACTTTATGTTTGCAGTTCAAAATTAGAATACCCAACTGCCAACGCTTTAAGCGTCCCTAAGTTTCAAGCATCACATTGACTTCTGTGTGACGAGTGGCCAGCAAGTCGGTTTAACTTTGACTTGGTTGGGTGCGGTAGCAATGCGAAGTGCAATTCGTGCATTTTCTTGGTGAAAGATCACTTTCTTTCTTTGCATATTGGATCGTTTCTTCGAAATTTTCTAGTTCAATCGAATATTGACTGTCTTGTCTCTTTTAAGAGGTAGTCGATAAAGAAAATGACTCCTAAAATACGGATGCCATAACCTTGCCAACCAATGCCATAGATCAATTTATTTTATTTTTCTTTCCTAAGTATTAATCATTTTGGTTTCCAAAAAATGGGTATCCAATACATACTATAGTATATGTATAGACAAAAATCATTAAAATTTCCATATGAAATCTTAACATCATGAGACAAAGAAATTAAAAATGTATCAAAAGTTGTGAATCCAATTCAAATAAAACCATAATATCAGAACAATACGATTCACTATGCCTAATAGATCTCATAGTATTGTATATACTAGGTTTATCATAAACTTTAAACAAAGACCAACAACATTTTATTTTACGAGTATTTTCAATTGTGCCAGCCTCTGTGAAGGGTATTCAATCTTCATTAAATTATCATTTATAGTCTTTTTTATTTTTTATTCAATAATCGTGTTCAATCATTTAAACAATTGATTGATGATAAATTGAAAGGTAGCAAGCCAGAGCCAGCCCTTTTTTTTTATTGATCAGAGGTTAAATCATAGAACTCTTAAAATAATAATTAACTAAAAACTGCTGGTGGCGGTCTTCTCTTTATAGTACTAGTACCATAGATAACCGACATTTTTGTCGTTTCTTTGATTTAAGTAAAACAATGAAGAGAAGAAAAAAAAAACTCCCATTAAAAAGTTTGTGTGAAATTAAAACTTAAATTCACTTGGCCGCCATCTTTGCTGTTTCATTTGTTTTTGTTTATTTTTTTATTATTTTTTACGATTTTCTTAAATTACATTTGATATAAATTACAAAAATCATCATATTTCACCTTTTGCAAGTTGAGAAAATACATGAAAAAAAGCAATATAAAAATGAAGAAACTAATAATAAAATGGAGAAGCAAATGATGAGAGATGATGATGATTATGGTGGTGCTGGTGCTGGTGATGATGGCGATGCCTTGTGAAATGCTTTCATAATCATTTTAAGTTAACCGATGCTTGCAGCCGCTGCTACTGCTACTGCTGGTGATGGTAATGTTGCTGCTGCTACTTCAAATATGCGCGGTGGCAAATGTTGTTTGATTTGGTTTGGAGATTACTTTTATTTTATAGGTAAAAATTCATTGAGGCATCGGCATTAAAATTATTGTAGTATTGTAGATAGATATATTTCAGCTTGTGGCACAACAGGCTATATTAAATGAACCCCCCAAAAAGGTCATTCATCATCTTCAAAATAATCATCATCATTTATAAAAACATTCATACATACAGTCAGGCTGACTGTGCAGTTCTCGATTTAAAACCATAAAAAATTAGTTTCTAATTTTAAAGCTGCGTTTTAAGCTGACGCTGGGCTGACATTGATAATCATCAATCCCATCCCATCATATTCATACAATGATGAAGCATTGTTTATAAATCATCAACAACAAACAATCTAATTTTTGGCCCCCCTGATAAGAAGAAACCTTGATCAAAACACATACATACAAAAATATATGGAATACCAAGAAAAAAAAAGAAATCAGCATTCATTTATTTATTTGCCTCTCGGAACGATCGATTTCCTTTTAGTATGCTATTGAATATCGAAATTTATGTAAAAAATATATTAACAAACATATTCATATTAGCATAAACAACAATTGCCTGTTATAGTAATACCATAGTTGTGGGTGATATTTTTGCAGTTACAAAATGTTGTCTTTCTATTATTTTTTTTCTTAATTGATTTTGATTATGCACTAAAAATAGTATAACAGCCAAACAAAGCCAAAAACTTTAAATTGGCCAAATGTAAAATACAAAAAGAAATTCATAAAGGCAAAGACAAAGCCAAGCAAAGCAGCAGAAACAGAAAAAGCCAAAAACAGAAGCACAAAACGTGCAAATTAACCTTGACAGCAGCAAAGAAGAAAAAGCATAAAGTGTCTACGTATGTATGTATGTGTTTGTGCATGAGTGTGAAGGTGTGAGCTAGAGTGTAGTGTATAGTGTGTGTGTGTGTCTGTGAGAGAGGCTATGTTGATTAGAAGGTGGAGCGGTGGAATAAGTAAAGTATGTATTGTAAAGTGGGGTAATGCAATGGAAGTTCGCTTGCTTGCTTGCATATTTATGACTCTATTGTTGGTTGCTGTTGTTGTTGCTGATACAGTGCCTTCAACTCGATCGCTAGTTGATGCTGTTGTTGTGTTCAGCAGCTCAAGGGCATTTATTCATTTTTAACGGGAATTATGTAGGTACGTATAGAGATATTGGTGGTAGTGGCAAAAGGCAACGACAACGACATTCCTAATATGGTAATTAATTGTAAAGAGTCTAATGAATGAAGAGAGACGAAGCCAAAAAGATCATTAGTCAAAGTAAGTATGTATGTTGTATGGAAGAAGACAATGCAATAAAATGCAATATGTAATTCTTTCTCACATTAAAATAATTTAAATCATCATCATGCCACACATTTGTTCATACATTTAGTAACATTGACAAACAATACAATAAATAATCTTGAGAATTTCTTACGACACTTTAATGGAAATTATAAATTACATAAATAATTTTTTAAAAAAATGTTGTGTTTTTTCTTTTAGTTTAAAGTCGGAACTAGAGCTGAGCAAAATAAATACAGATTATAAAAACGTGTCACGCTTAATAATTGTATTATACTAATGTGACACGCTTAATAATCAGATTAGATAAGGGAGGTGAAGTGAATTGAAGGGCAGGAGCTAGCTAGACACCACGTCACTGAGGTCTCTATTGTACCTATTGTATTAAACCCTACAAATACAGCTCTTTCGAGATTCCGGTATTCACAAAGAATTCCTAGATTTTCTTCTGAAATAAGTTTGTAAATTCTAGTGGTTCTAGATAATGGTTGCTTAGATTTGGGGTTTGGTCTAAATTGGTCCATATATGTTGTTTCCCCTTCTTCGTTAAGAATTTTTTGGATAGTACGCTTAATAATATTTTTATTGCAGTCGAATTCGGTTTGTTCATATTGCTCTGGATCGAGTTCATTATATTATTGATTGTTCTTTAAGTAAATGATAAATTTTGGTCCAGAATATACAACATCTAAGAATCGTAAAAGAATAATATGTGTACTAGCTTTTATTATTTAGTAGTTATAACCTGAGCCGAAGTTCCTAAATAATTAGCTAACCTATTAAGAAATATTGAAAAACTCTGTAGAAAGAGTTCTTTTTTGATTATTTTTTGTGTGGCATTGAAAATATGTAAAATTTTTAAGAACACTAATCTGAGCTAAAGAGATAATGAATCATTTTTCCAATATTCATGCGATTACCAAAATATTTATATGATTGTATGTATGTTGAGAGGTCATATTATACTAACAGATGAATTGAGATCAAATTTGATATTCATTTTGGAATTCCAGAACACCGAAAAAATATTTATACATACTATAATCTATCAACAAGTCTTTACATGGACGACCCTCTTGTTGACGAAATGTAAAATACTGTATTATTAATCTTTGAGATATTCCTGATTTGCCAAAATTCACGTCGCCCATAAGTCTGTATTCTTTTTTACCATGAGCGACCAGCTACTTCGGAGCTTTGGTCATTTCGTGCCTTCAATTGTAATAAAAACGGATTGCAAAGTGTTAATAAGTATGCAAATTATGCAGGTTACACATGCAATAGAGGCACATCATGGTTAATAGAGGAAATGAACGAATTACTGGATAAAAGCGGAAAACTAAGATAAGGAAAGGTGTAAAATCCACATCTCAGCAGATCTAACATTTTGATAGAGATCCGAATAATCGAGGTTCAACTGTATTAAATTATATGAACACATATGTATGTAAGTATGCATGCATTTGTACTCTATTTAGAAGTTACCATATGTTAATACTGTGATTTCCTCTTTCCCCTTTTCATCTAACTGCATATCGTGTCTAAATAGAGTCGCCACAGTCGCCCATATAACAGCAATTGCATCAACAACACCAACAATATTCGGCACTTGTCTTTCATTTCATTCGTTTACACACATACAAATGTAGGTACTTTGAGGAACATACCATACACATGTTTTTCTGTCATACAAATTACAGTTACAAACTGCAAATGAGAACAACGCAAAGTGACAAACAACAGAAATAATAACAACAAAGAATCGTAAGAAAATTGAACAGGTTCAGCAAAACCGAATCTCAGATGCACTAAATTCAGAACTTTGTACATCACAAACATGGTCATTTAACGAGACTTAAAGATCATAGAAGATAACGTCTGGCATAACTACAGACACATCCAACGGTTGAAGGACCATGCTTATCAACTTGTAATCTACCAGCTAGTTAACAGCACACACACGCCATGCCTGAATAGGCCATACTTAAGGATATCCCGTTTCGCTTCCCGGACATGAGATTTTTCATTCAAATTCGTTTACTGTTGTTATTGAATGACAGATTGCAAATTTACTACCTACTTAAATGCAAATCTCACATAAACCTTTAATAAAGACATGTCCTAATCAAACTATTCTCAAGCTTGTATGCATATAAATTTGGAAAACTTGTGGCGTCTTGAAATCTCTAAATATTCCAATGAGTTCAATCTTGGCTGAAGCATATGTAGGTTTGTTGATAGTCCCTAATTCAACTTTATGATCTACATTGACCTAAAGATCACTATGATCAGAGAGGATATTGTGAAACACACATTACACTAAGTACCTTCATATGTTTATAGTAAATATACCATATTCTATACCCTATACACTATACCCAACAACACACACATACATATGTTTACAGGGTATAAACTATTCTCATGAAACGCAAACACTGCCAGCCACACTTGCCAGGCAGAAGTCAGAGAGCAACGCAGTATAGAAATTGATAATCACTTGAAAAGAGCGTGTGCCGAGAAAAACTCAAAAAATTATTTCAGTTGAACGCTTTGTTTTCGTAAAATAAATTTTTGTTTCAATTCAAACGCGGAACTACACGGAACACACAGCAACCGGAAAGAACAAAAACTTCTTCTGGTCTACTATAGTAATAGTAATAGTAATAAAATTGAAATCAAGAAAACGAAACTGAAACAACAAAAAAAGTTTTACTTTTCAAAACGAAACGTGCCAAACTAAAGTATTTCTAATTATTACAATAATAAAATATTATAACATATTAACTGTTATAATAAATAAAGTGATAAATAATAATAATAATAATTAAAAAACAACAGTAATAAGAAGCAGTATAAAATGCATAGCAAATTATTGGATGAGGTAAGTTTCTGCAGAATTTGAGGGAATGAATGAAGAAGAAATGTCAAGTTCAAGTCAAATGACAAATAATCAAAATTTTGAAATTGATTTCATTTTATTGTTTGACAAATGTTGCTTGTTAAATGATGCTGATGATGATGATGAATCCTGTGAAGAATGTTTTGTCTATTTTTAGTTTACACAACTAATTCATCCCAAAAACGTCAACAAACATTATGTATTTCATATATGTATGTAGTATATGCAATATACCATATACTATATTTATCTTCTCGATTTATCTACGTAAATGTGATGATGAAAATGCTTTCGTTTTTGTTTAGGACCCCAACGTTGTTGGTCGTTAGTTGTTGCTGCTGTTGACGCTGATGCTCTGATGCTATTCAGCGTTGTCTTCTTAGTCATACTATTTCCATATTTACAAGAGACCACTCACTCACTCATTCATGCGAAATATTATTATATTTATCAATCATCAACACCCGCTAAGAAGAAAAATAAAGAAAAACAACCAGCATTTTCATCACTTGCAGATATAATTTGTATAATAATAATAAATATAAAGTAGAAGAAGTAAATTTATATATGTATCTTTACCGAACAAAGAACTCATAAATTGTTACCAATTAAGGAAGTACCATACTACATACATACATACAGACATACCATACTAATGTTTGTTAAAATTGGAAAAATTATTACTTTTTGTCTTTTGTCGACCAATTTACATATGTACCATAGTAGACTGGAAAATATCCATAAACGATGGTGGTATAACGGCACTAAATACTACTATCTATAATACCTAATTCATTTAGCTAAACTGGTTTAAATCATGAATATTTATAGACATCAATATTTATTTATCAATTTAGCAATAAAACTGAAAAACTAAACTGAAATAGAGAGAGATACAATGATGTGTGTTATGTATTTTGTTTATAATTAATTTTATACTCATAACAAATTAAATTTATTGTATACCATAGTCTGTCGTCGGTCGTCCGCTCTAGTAGTATTACCAGATAAGAGTAGATTATTGAAAAATTGGGGTCGACGTACTTGAACGGGTCACAAACGTTGCAAAACTAAGCCAAACTCAAATTAGAAAATGGGATTTTAATCAAACAAAAGCAGGATTGAATATTTATTTCGGTTCTACCAAAAGATTGTATGTCATTCCCTCTTCATTGGTTATGGCAATCTAATTGTTCTAATGTTGGATTAATGAACTGAAGAGGTTTAGAAGTTAGCCATGAAACATAAGCTTTCCTTTAAAAAAGGTATTTCTATAAATTGACAGCTGTCGGAACGGTTCAATTGATCTTGGATAGATCACATGTTTGTTCTTATATTGACAGATGTATAATAACATATTTCAATAAAATATGAAATACTGAAATGAATGCTGAAGGAAGTACAACAGGGCAAAAATTTCCATACAAACTTATTACAATAAATTTAATAACTTAATTGCCATAAATGTTTAGCCATTGGATTAGTTCAATTTTCAGACCCTCTTACTTGAAATATTTAGAATATACCACTGTGTTTGTATAACCCTTGAATGCACTTATTAAATGCATAACAAGAGGGGATATATGGAATTATGGTATGTTAGAGGTGGCGATGCCCTACATAAATGCCCGACAATGACAGCTTCACGGCCAATCAAGTGCAGTTAGGGCCGGCGCGTGTATGCATCATTATCTTCGAAACAAGCACGTCCGGGCACAAATATGAACCAACTTGTTGTGCTTTAAATTATATTAAATAAGTTTAGAATTAAGTAATCACGCAGAGACCTAAGTAAGTTTGTGAGCGTCTGGGTCTGTCCGTCCCTCCCTGATTCTGACAAAATTTAATATTGTATTGTATTGTATATTAAATTAGTTACATTATTATCACTTTATATCAATTGAATTAGTTATGTATGTGTATAGTAGACTGCTGACACCTACATACAAAACCACAGGCAAACAAACCTACAGTGAGATAATGGATCACGTTTTTTTGACAGATTCATCTAATTTAAATAATTGACATTTTATAAATATTTTTATTTATATTTTTTCTAGTATAAGCAACAAACATTCTTATCGTAGTTCTCTTTCCGTTTTCGCTTGCCTCATTTCTTCATTGCAGGTGTATAAGTTGTTGTCTTCCGTACCGTTCTTCTTATGCTAGCCTTAGTCACTTTGACTATTTTTAAGTTCTCATGACATTTTCAAAATAATGTTCTTCTCTAAAAAGTCTTGGTAGTTTTCCGAAACGACAACGAGAAGTTCAGGCGCCCATTAATACTTATAAAGATACGAGTAATAAAAGAAAAAAAGAAAACAAAAAGAAAACATTGACTATTGAGCATATATAGACCGAGCAGACATAGACAAACCGAGACCAGACAATGATAAGACCCAGTTGGACATTGGACGACGCCTATAATTGTTAAGTAATTGAAGGCAACGATAACGGCCAAACAAACTGACATTGATTAGAGAAGAGAAGAGATTGGAATAAGTATTTTTCTCCATTTTTTTTTCTTGCAGCTCAATGAAAATGGTTACATTGTCATCGATGGTTTTCTGACCCCTGACGAAGTCGATGTGCTGTTTAAAGCTGGACGTGCCTTGTGCCTTGATGCTCCACAAGAGAATCGTAAAATTTTTAGCACCATAAAAAGTGAGGATGCCCACAATAAGGAAACATATTTCCTTGAATCGGGTGACAAGGTGCGTTATTTCTTTGAAAAAGGTGCTGTTGGGGAGAGCGGTGAACTGGTTGTAGATCCCATGATTGCATTGAACAAAGTAGGACATGCTCTTCATGTCGAGCATCCGACATTTAATGCGATTACATTTAGCAATCGTGTCAAAGAAGTGTGCTGGCAACTAAACTTTAATCGACCTGCTGTTTGTCAAAGCATGTACATTTATAAGAATCCCGGTATTGGTGGTGAGGTCATATCACATCAGGACTCATGGTTTCTACACACTGAACCCAATTCGGCTGTTGGATTTTGGATTGCTTTGGAGGATTGTACACTGCAAAATGGTTGTTTGCAATTCATTAAGGGTTCACATAAGAGTGGAGTACATAGACGTTATTTACGTAATCCCGACAAAGATGCAACAGAATTAATGATATATGATCGTGCAGCACCAATATATCCACAGTCAAGTTTTACACCGCTTACCGTAAGCAAAGGTATGCAAAATTATACACACACATATATTTTATTATTCACTTAGACTATTTAAATGTTTTTTGTATTATAGGTACATGTATTGTTATACATGGCAATGTTGTGCACAAGAGTGAACCCAATCGTTCGGCGAAGAGTCGTCATGCCTACACGTTCCATGTGATTGAATCAGAGAACAATGTCAAGTATTCGGATGACAATTGGCTGCAGGCACCTAAAGATAAACCGTTCCCCGTATTGTTTGAGCGCAAAAATTAGATTAATTAGTAATTGAAATAAACTTACTGTATTTACAAATAAAACTATATAAAATAAATTTATTTTTTGTCATTATTAATTTATTTACATATTTATTTGTCTATTAAACATTCAATAAATTTACTAATTAAAATTTGAAATTTTTGATCAGCAAAACAATAATAATCGATATCGATACAGTTATCGCTACGAATTTCGATTGTAAGGCATGTATGCTGATCAACTCAAATTATATACAGTATATTTTTAATAACAAAATTTAAAATGTAACATCATACTGGGCAAAAGACGCGATAAGATTACGACGGACAGACAAACATTGATAAAGCAGAATCTTGTACGAAGTCAAACAAAGAATCTTATACAAACAATGAGTAGTAAAGCAGCAATTATGCGTCTCGCACTTCTGCAACTCAAGGGCAGTAAGGACAAAGTGACAAATGTACAAAACGCGACTAAGAAAATCGAAGAAGCAGTTTGTGTTCATAAACCAAAATTGGTGACACTTCCCGAGTGCTTCAATTGCCCCTATGGAACAAAGTACTTTCGTGAATACTCAGAAAGCATACCAGATGGTTACACTTCGCAGGAATTATCCAAAGTAGCAAAACAATTCGGTGTATATATTGTAGGCGGTACAATACCGGAACTGGGGGAAAACGATGCCATCTATAACACATGCACTATATGGAATCCAGAAGGAGAACTTGTGGCCAAACATCGCAAAATGCATTTGTTTGATATTGATGTTAAGGGTGGCATACGCTTCAAGGAATCTGAAACATTGTCACATGGCAATGATTTTACTGTGATTGATGTAGATGGCCATAAGATAGGCATTGGCATCTGTTATGATATACGATTTGAAGAAATGGCTCGCGTTTACAGGAATGCAGGATGTAAAATGCTCATCTATCCGGCGGCATTCAATATGACAACAGGACCTCTACATTGGGAGTTGCTTCAACGATCACGTGCTAATGATAATCAACTTTTTGTGGTCACCACTTCACCAGCGCGTGATGTTGAAGCAGATTATGTAGCTTTTGGTCATTCGATGATTGTCGATCCGTGGGCTAAGGTGTTGAAGAGTGCCGGAGAGGGTGAGGAGACAGTAATAGCTGATATAGGTAAATGGAGATAAGATATTTGGGTGTGTATATTTACTAATTCTTCCTTTCACCTTTAACAGATTTTACACTCGTTGATCAAGTGCGTCAACAAATTCCTGTCTTCAGCCAACGTCGTACTGATTTGTATGCTACTGAGAAGAAATCGCATTTGTAAATTTGTTAAATACAATTTTGTTAAGTTTATAAAATATTGCTGTATGTTGTATTCTTAATACATGTCTCATGAAGTTAACAACTAAGAGGGTGGCACAGCGTTGTCAGCATTAGCCAGAGCATCAGGATTCGAAGCACTTGATTTACTAACACCATAGGGACGTTGAGCTTGACCGAACAATGCACGTAATGCCTCATCCGTTGCCATCAATGGTTGACTGGTGAACTCCAAAGCCTGTATAGAGTTTCTTGTAATGGTGACGACAAAGATAGATATTTGTTTCCTTCAACTCACCTGTACCGCATACTTTTCAGCTTCGCATAAAGGACTCGTTTTAGCACTGGAAATGTGTAAATTCGTTTCGGGCATTCCTACGCCGGAATGCAGCACCATTTG
Source organism: Amiota communis (assembly GCA_037043315.1). Lineage (NCBI taxonomy): Eukaryota > Metazoa > Arthropoda > Insecta > Diptera > Drosophilidae > Amiota > Amiota communis. The sequence continues at coordinate 165,975 of JBAMAV010000370.1, forward strand.
CTGTAGTATATTTAGATTTTCTGCACCTAGGCTTATCACATCAGTAGCTGGTAAATTCAGATATCTTATTTTAGCCAAGAACTTTAAATTCTTAAGCATCTCTAATTGGGTTTCACGTATTTGATGTGTTGCATGCAACAATTGCTTTGTGGATTCATTAAGCATTTGATTTTTTTGTGTTAGATCTGCCTTCCACCTGGCAAGTTCTTCAATTATACAACTGCTTGCTAAGAATTTTGAGCGCCAGACTTCACATTGGCCAGCCAAGAATTCAATTTTCTCAGTGTGTGTTGAGAGATTATTTGCTGTGTCTAGCAGAGCCCTTGCCAATTGGAGTTTATCCTCGGTAAGAACATTTACATGTGTTTGTAGATCTTCACCCACCGAAGCAACAAGCAAGTTTTTCAACTCGGAATTAACTTGCGTCTGGAATTTGACCTGAGCCTGAAAATAGTCACGTTCTTCCTTAGTCTTTTGCAATTCTTCTGTGAGTTTTAGGATTTTTTCATCAACTTCATTGGTGACATCAATTGTCGTTGGTGTTTGCTTTTCCACATCCAATTCTTGTGTACGCATTAATGACATCTGATCGGCCAACACAGCAATGTCCAAATTATTTTTATTCACTTTCATCTGATGTTTAGTATTTGGCACAATTGGATTTACAGCACCTGGGTATGGTTCATAAGGCACAAACTTGGGTGACTTAGTTTTCTTACTTTGTTCTATTTGCGACGACGTGGCTTTTGTATGTGTGTGCACTAATCTTGGTTTCATCAGTACCAATTCGCCCTTGGGTACTACCGGCTTAAGACTACGTGTTACAAATTCCGGCCGCCTATAAAGTGTATGCAGTCCGGGTAGTGGAAGTGCACTATTAGAATTTACGCTCGATGTGGAAGATTTCCTTTGGTTTTCCAGTGATTTTTCATGAATTATTGTGCTATCTTTACGATGCACTCGCGGCACTTGAGACTGCTTTTGTTGTTCTATTTTTTGCTGTCGTGGCTCTTGCTCCATTCCATCGCCACTTGTTCGACAAATCTTTGCAGCTTCATCCAACAAAACAACAGTCTTCGCATCCATTTTTTCCAATTTCAATTTGTTTTCACCTAATATAAATTTCTCTTTTTTCCAGCTGACATGGACAATGTAAACATGCAGCAGTGCTGGTGAATGTCATTCAATCAGTGTTGGTTAATGCAATGCATTTTTATTATAAATAGGGGGTGGCAAAAGTAGAAAGCTCTTCGTCGCTTCGTCGTCACCAGCAGCAATCCAGTTGAATAGAATCAAAACAAAATTAAAAAAAAATTGTATAAAAGATTTATATATTGATCGATAGCATATTGTTGGCCTGTGCAACCGGCTGCGATTATGTCGGCAGTTGAACAAGGTCAAGAAGAAGATTTAGATGTATTGAGTGAAGTGAGCGAAAAAATCGATTTGATCGAGCCAACAACTGGCAAATTATTTTTTGAACACAAAGCAGAACTGACTTTCTGCAAGCCGCATCTAATGCCACTTAAATCACTGGCACTGCAACGTTTAGATGAGATGCAACAAGAAACAGCAAGGCAACTACAACAGAAACAAAAGAATTCGCAACAAACTTCTGAGGAAGAAGATAATCAGAAAAAGTCAGAAACTCGTTAAAACAAACCACACCAAGGCACAGTCCTGACCAAAAAGGACTGCAGTATTATAGCATACACCATACACACACTTACATATACTACACATACTACACACCAATCCTAGTTTAATTTATAGCCTTAATTTTGAATATGGCAAATTTATTAACATTTGGCATAATAGCTTCAATATTATTGGCCGGTGGTTCGTTATATAAATATGGGAACATACCACGGCAGCATATTTTGGTCACTGTGTCTGTGTTGTTGTCTTGGTGTTTTTCATTTTTAATTGTATTTACAATACCATTGGATGTCACGTCAGTAAGTAATGTACAATAAACGCAATGTTATATAAAACAAAATTCCAAAATTTCTCCTCTTAGACACTCTACAGAAAATGCCTTCAAGAGCGCAAAAATCAGCTCCCAATTCAGACAACAATTAGCAGTGCAATTAATAATACAACACATTCATCAATACCTATGATACCCATTGAATTACTTGAGTGCCAACCGCCTTGGGGCTTGGATATGCCCGATTCGATATTCCCGAACTTATGGCGCATTATCTACTGGAGTTCACAGTTTCTGACATGGTTAATAATGCCATTGATGCAGTCTTATCTAAAAGCTGGCGATTTCACTATTGAAGGCAAACTCAAGTCGGCTCTTATAGAGAATGCCATCTACTATGGCTCATATCTTCTCATATGTTTCGTTCTTCTTATTTATATAGCGGCCAAAGGTGTAGCTCTCGATTGGCAAAAACTAAAAGCTATTGCATCATCAGCCTCCAATACATGGGGTCTATTTTTGCTCATATTGCTACTTGGCTATGCATTGGTAGAGGTGCCGCGCTCATTATGGAACAATGCCAAACCGGGTTTTGCCTTGCAATATGCATATTTTAAAGCAGCAAAACTAAGTACTGACAAAGCTGAAGCTGAGGAACATGTTGACGATGTGTTGGAATCGTTGCAGTGCATAAGTCGTGCCGTCCCGAATAACCATGAACTAAGACCATGTGTTGAGACCATACAGCGTAAAGTGCCCATAGAATTGCAAGAGCGAGCAAATCGTAATTTCACTCGGAGTGGTGGCAATGGCCTTGGTGGGACTTCATCAACAATTGTACCCTCAGAAAAGGCTTTGGTAAGAATACACAAACAAGTCATTAAATCACTACAAACACTACAACGCACTGAGGCTCTGTGGAGTGTTCAAGTAGATTCGGTTTTGCATTTGGAAGATGTGGCACGTAATATGTATTCAGCTGAGCATCGCTTTAAGCCTGAATTTCCACGTCATCGCTCACAATTGGAACGCATTTTTCATAGCCCTGTACTCCAATGGTATTGGGAATGTTTAATCAAGGCTCCTTTCCTGAAGACACTTTGCATTTTGGCAGCCGTAATGTCGGGATGCGTTGTGTGGAGTGAATTGACTTTCTTCAGCGAAAGTCCTGTCCTATCCATCTTTGCCAATGTAATCAATGCAGCAAATGCCAGCTATGATTTCTTTACCATTGAAGTGTTTTCCATGATTGTCCTTTGTTATCTTTTCTATTGCACTTACTCAACAATTTTACGGATACGTTTCCTGAATCTATACTATTTGGCACCGCATCATCAAACGAACGAACACAGTTTGATCTTTAGTGGCATGTTATTGTGTCGTCTGACACCACCAATGTGCTTAAACTTTCTCGGTTTAATACATATGGATTCGCAAAAGGTTTGTTAAATCTATCAGATTGTTATAATGTATAAAAACTTATAAATTTACTTGTCATTGGCAGCGTATAGTGGAGACGTACTATACACAAATCATGGGCCACATGGATGTCATCAGTATTATTTCCAATGGCTTCAACATTTACTTTCCCATGTGTATGTTGGGTTTCTGTTTAGCAACATGGTTTAGTTTAGGCAGCCGTGCTCTGAGTGCTATGGGATTCCAGCAATTTCTACAAAATGAAACCATTACCACTGAACTTGTGCAGGAAGGCAAAGACCTGATAGCACGCGAGAAACGACGGCGTCAACGTGCTGAAGAAGCTATGGCACGTCGTCGTGATTTCACACGTAACGATGCATTAGCTACAAATGAATACATTTCCAAATATCGCAATTTAAGCAATACCGCGCAACCTACACAATTTTCCCATACGCCGGCAGATGGTTTATTACGTGATGGCGAAAACTATGACTATGCAGCAGTATCATCCACGGCGTCAATAGGCGGCGGCATACCACGTTCTTTGTCCGAGGAAATCAATGATCGTTTTGGAGTCAGTACTCAAGTTCAAGTTGGTTTTAAGAATCCCAGTGGTGGTCGTTTAGATGAATCAGATGACGAACATGAGCATCGTATAGTTGGACCACCACCACGAGATCTTTTTGATGACGTGTAAATCAAAAGAATTGTGTTGAGGAGAAAAAAGCTGCGGCAATTAGTTACACTTTAGTTAATCAATACATACATGTATATTTTAAGTTCTCGTCTCATCATGTTTTTTTTTCTTATGTAAATAATACAAGTATCTATTGCTTACTACTACTATATCTATATGGCTCTATCTCGTAGGCTGGCTACAAGTTCAATTTGAATGAGTTTACATTACCGATTAGATCTATTATAGTATATTATATTATGTAATGTAATGTGTATGTTTTAATGATAATAAAAAGAAAAAGTTCTCGTCACAAAAATTGCAAATTAATAAATTTATTTTCAGCCAATTCAAAGATTCATCATAATGTTTATAAACAAATTTTGGATAAAATATAGATTACTATAGAATAATAGAATATAAGCAACAACATAGACTATTTGCCAAAACCATTCCAGTCTTATTAATTAAATGGTTAATTTTTTTTATTTTTGAATTTCTTTTTAAAAATTATGATGATCAAATGCTGAAGATGAATATTCTTTGGAAATTATTCATCACCACCTCCCTCTTCGTCCTCATCGAACTCGCCCTCCTCATCAGCAGTGGCTTCTTGATATTGCTGATACTCCGAGACCAAATCATTCATGTTACTTTCAGCTTCAGTGAACTCCATTTCATCCATGCCCTCACCTGTATACCAATGCAAGAAAGCCTTGCGACGAAACATGGCCGTGAATTGTTCGGAGACACGCTTAAAGAGCTCCTGGATAGCGGTGGAGTTACCAATAAAAGTGGCAGACATTTTTAGACCACGTGGCGGAATATCGCACACAGCTGTCTTACAGTTATTCGGAATCCACTCAACAAAGAAGCTGCTGTTCTTATTTTGTATGTTCAGCATTTGTTCATCGACTTCTTTCATGGACATACGGCCACGGAAGATAGCAGCCACAGTAAGATAACGTCCATGACGGGGATCGCAGGCAGCCATCATGTTCTTGGCGTCAAACATCTGTTGGGTCAGTTCCGGCACAGTTAGGGCACGATACTGCTGAGATCCGCGCGATGTTAGGGGTGCAAAGCCCGGCATGAAGAAATGTAAACGTGGGAATGGAACCATGTTTACAGCTAATTTACGGAGATCAGCATTCAGCTGACCTGGGAAGCGCAGGCATGTAGTTACGCCAGACATAGTAGCGGAGACCAAATGGTTTAGATCACCATAGGTAGGCGTAGTTAGCTTCAGGGTACGGAAACAAATGTCATAAAGGGCCTCGTTGTCAATGCAATATGTTTCATCGGTGTTCTCCACCAATTGATGCACGCTCAGTGTTGCGTTATAGGGTTCTACAACAGTATCAGACACTTTCGGCGAAGGCACCACCGAGAAAGTGTTCATAATACGATCCGGATACTCTTCACGGATCTTTGATATGAGCAAAGTGCCCATACCGGAACCGGTGCCCCCACCCAGCGAATGGGTCAACTGAAAGCCCTGAAAAAGCCAATATGACCCATATGCATTTTCTGTAAGAGATATAAATAAAAAACCTACTCACCTGTAGACAATCACAGCCTTCAGATTCTTTTCGCACCACATCTAGCACAGAGTCCACCAACTCGGCGCCTTCGGTATAATGTCCTTTTGCCCAATTATTACCAGCGCCCGATTGTCCAAAGACAAAATTATCTGGACGAAAGATTTGACCAAATGCACCTGAACGCACTGAATCCATGGTGCCTGGCTCCAAATCGACTAAAATAGCGCGTGGCACATATTTTGCACCGGTCGCTTCATTGTAGTAGACATTAATGCGCTCCAACTGAAGATCACTGTCTCCATAATATGTGCCAGTTGCGTCAATGCAATGTTCGTCCGAGATAACCTCCCAGAACTTGCCCCCAATTTGATTACCACACTGTCCTGCCTGAATATGCACAATTTCACGCATTTTGAATTATTTCGTTTAAGATGACCGCGATATTTAATTTATATTAATATGTCCCGAGGAATATTTATTTAAATTCAAATTGTTTCGAGTTCTGATCTGTAGAGCTTTTACGACTGTTTGTTTTTTTGACTAAAATTGTGTAGGACAAACAAAAACTAACTAACCTCAGCCTACTAAGATGAAAAATTGAACATTATTTTATTTCACAAATAATAATGAAGTATGATAGTAGGCGTTCTAAAATTAATGTATCAATATGTATCTGAATTCCATGGGTTCCTTGGGAATGAAGAGGCAGACGACCTCGCTAGGAAATGTCCTTATTGCATTATAATCGTTCCGCGGAATGCCTTGGGTTTTCACAAAAATAAAACCCAAACGAAACACGACTCTCGAAGGATCTGTAATTATGGGGTTTGTTGCAATATATCTAATTGAGGCCGTAGTAAATAAATGGCTAGCTTCTGCCTTTCCCTAACCTAATCTTATATAAATAGGCGTTCAGAAAAGCACATTTTTTTATAAAGAAAACACTTAGAATATGAAACCAAATGGATTACAAAGATATTTATTTTGAATAATTTTGAGTTTTCAACTTTAAGTTTATCTTATTTTAAACATAGTTCTTTTATTTTTTATATACATCTAGAATTATGAATGGTATAATAATGTTCTCTCTAATTAAATTTATAATTATATGTGATTACATAGTATACATTTATTAAGTATATAAATTTATCACGATAAAATTTTTTTTTTTTGGCAACATTGAGCAGTATAAGTAAAAGTATGTGTAGTAATAAATGGGTTGAAACAACTACATTTTATACCTAATATATATCTGTAGATTTGAAAATAATACTTTCATGAGATACTTTAGATTCTTCTATTCAAACCGTATTTCTTCACTTGGCTTCTCGGTTTTAGTATGCTATTCACGCTCCACCAGACTGCAACTTTCTTTATAGATCGAGTCGGCATCATCCGATTCCAGAGAGGTATATCAAACGGATGCACGTTTCATACAGAAAGCGCTTTCGATGATATCGGTAGGTTGGAAGTCGGTTTCAGTGAAATCATGTTGCAGGCAACGATTGCCACCCAAACAGGTGCAGGAGCATATAGAGACGGTTTCGTCATATTCAGTTGTCGTGTAATTGGAATTGTTTAATAGCTTATTATTCATATTATATGAAGTATCGCCTTCCATATCATTGTTGTAGGGATTGGCTTCAGCCTCAGCTTTGGCAGCAGATTGATTTTGAGCATCTTGCTCATCACGTTTAGCATCCTCGATTTGCCTAGAGAAAGTTTATCATCAAAAATTAAATCTATTTTACTCTCTTACTACTTACATAGTCATGAATCGCAACACAAGTAAATTGATGCTGGCTGCAACCACAGCCAAACCGAAGAGTATGAAAACCAAGCTGAGCGCAACATATCCTGGTTTATTCATAAGTGCCTGATCATTTTGTAAGGCAACATAATCCCCAAAACCAATGGTGGTAAGCGTTACGAAACAGTAATAGAAACTATCAAAATAACTCCAGCCTTCATATCGTGAAAATACTGCAGCTCCTGTGGTTATGATAATGGAAGATAGCATTCCTGTTGCCAACATAAGATTCATTTCAGTAGCTTCCGTATGGGAACATTGTAGATAGCGTTTGGCACGTTGTATGATAACCGATGCAAACTTATTCAGACGTTCACCAATAGACTGGAACATGACCAGGCCCAGGGGGATACCAACCATAGCATAGCCCATACAAAATGCTTTACCACCAATTGTAACAGGTGTCGAATGGCCATAACCAATCATAGCCAGAACAACGGTGGCAAAGTAAAATGCTCCAGCAAACTTCCATTGTGGGCCAGCTTTATGGGGTTTATTTTCAATCAAAACAATTTCCATCATTCGATAATCTTCCGTAGAAACATTATATTTCTTGACGAAATTACTTTTCACCTCTGTAAGATGGATTGTATTAATATATAGTATATGAAAATACATACATTATTTTCTAAATATTTACTTTGCAAAAATTCCCATCGCTTGGCTTCTGTGCGTGATTCCAATGAATCGAAGACAGCTGCCCCAATAAGTAAATATGTGAATGTACACACAACTAGCGATAGCGTCCTCACATTTTGACGCTTCATTGCGCACTTGACAATAAGTTCAACAACTGTATCTTTACAGGATTCAATTAGCATCTAGGCCGGCAGAGGCGCGCTAACCACACACAGATAATTGGGAATTTATACAAATATCCTAAACCTTATTGCAGGTTTACTTTTTGTAAGCAAATTGAGCCTTTGGTCAGCAGGGAATCGTCGTTTAACAAATCGATATGCAAGCATATGTTATTGTTGAAATTAAAGAGCTGAAGGACATTGCGGTCTTTGCGCAAACTCGAAATCAAACTACAGTTGAACTTTCCCATAACGAATTCGCAACAAGGGACCACAATATTTCTTTGTTGTACAGAATTTATAAATTTTTGCATATGGAATGACCAGGAAAAGAAGCCACTTCCATTGACCCCATCTATATATCAATCTACACATGTCACTTGGGTCTGTTTTCTAGACAGTGAACCATATTGTACCGAGAGCCTTCACACTCCGAAAAGCAGTTGTTGTCGGAATGATCTATACGTTCCCATTTAGTTCACCCAAAATATGATTCCAAACCAAAACCCAGAATATAGATTTAAGCGCCGTTCAAATTCCCAAAATATAAATTTTTACAACACTAAAAAATTATGATTTGTTTTTAACAATTTGCAACACTATTTTGAAGTTTGGTTTTTACGCACTCTCTCACACGAACATACACTCTCCCTCTCAATACAATTGCAACCATAAATAATTGAATACATAAAAAAACCTAAACAAAATGATTTTATTATTATAAGTTAATATAAATGGAATACAAAACATCGCATCGGTTGCATTGGAACATAAGGTTTGTTGAAAGTGAGTGAAACGAAGACTCTGCCAAGCAGAAGACGAGCAAAACTCAGGAGCGCGGCGGTGTGTGTATAAATATAGTTGGAGAGTGATCTAAGTTTGTTTAGCGATGCTTTCGATGATTCGTTGACTGTCTGAGTGAATAAAGCGAGCGTTTGATTGGCAGCTAATTTCGATTCAGCTTCGATTTAGTTCGTGGCACCGATTTCCCCGGTAAAAAGTGAGCTAAAAATGGGTATGGAATGGACCCGGGAAAAGACTCTGATGCTCATCACAGCGTACAGAGTTCGTCGCGGACTGTGGGATATGACATGCGATGATTATCGCAAGAAGGATGTTAAACTGCGACTGTTGACTGAGGTACGCGACAGTCTTAGTGGTGATATACCAATACCAGAGATTGAGAAGAAATTTCACACATTGCGAACGCAATATCATCGCGAAATAAGCCGTATCAAACGCAAGGAACCCTACAACTCAAAGTGGTTTGGCTTCAAAAATCTAGAGTTTCTCAGTTCACCCCGCGCATGTCGTTCAAATAAAGGGCGCGTAAAATCAGAAATCACGGAGGAGGGAACAGTAACGAAATATATTATTGCAGAGCCGGTAGCATCAGCGCACGATAACAGTGGTGGTTCATCAGTACACAACGGTTCTGAAGAATTCATTTCTATATCAGCGACAGCTCCACCGCCAAGAAAGTCACATGCTACTCGTAGTGCACAGGAACTGGAGAAGCTAATCGAAGAAACGACCAAAGACGTTGATGATATCGATGATGCCAAGCCAAAATTGATTATAAAAGAGATGAATGTGCCGTACGAGCAAAACTACACTACTGAGACTGTGCAGGAAGTCGAAAACGACACGCTTGAAAGTCAAAATCATCAGACACATCATCATCAAACACAACATTCAATAGAAGAAGTAGTAGATCAGCAGACTCCTGTTGAAACTGTTAGTTTTCAGGCAAATGAAAATGGCGAGCTCCACTACCAATCAACGACTAGTTCAACTATTTCAGGCAATAACACATCTGTACATCATGTTTTACCTACGCGTTTATTCAAATATCCCAGACGTGATCCGAATGTTGGTCAAGAAGAAACCTACTACACTGAACCGCCACAACATCAGCAGCCACAACAACAGCAACAGCAAATCCAACAACAGCCAAAACGCTATTACTATGATGCATCACAAACTACGACAACGATATTGGCGACTCCAACTATAACATCAACTCCCAATGGCACTTCAACAATAATCAATCCAACAACATTGAAGCTGCCGAGGGGCACAGTTTGTGTAGGTCCACCACCGAAAATTCTCAACGAATCACCAACATCGAGTGCATCTGCGCCACCACGTGATGAATTTAGCACATATGGCGAGTACATTGCTAATGAAATACGCACAATAACAAACCGGGAAGTCCTCATTGCCCTCAAACACAAAATTAATACAGCGATTTTCGAGGCAAACATGGCCGAATTGCAAAAATGATATCAGCGATGATATGTTTTTTCTTGAAACAATTTCTATTTTAAACTAAAACTAAATTATTGTCCAAATTAATTAAGCTTAATATTGTTTAGTATATTCGTAAAATACTTTTTGGATTCATCAGTAGCCGTCATTAATGATTTGACGAATCTTGATTTGATTGAAAATTTGTAATTGGTTAGTGTAATTAATTAATAATTGTATAAAATATACATAGCAAATATGTAAATGTTTTTTGTCTACAATATTGTCAATCGTCTATTAAATAAATTAATATATAATTCTGTCATCATTACCTTAACTGAATAAACCAAATAATTGAGAATATAAAAATGTTTTTATACACACATTGTAAAATTTATAAAACCCTTTTCCTTGGCATGGAGCTGGGTAGGAGGGGTACTAACAGACGAAGCAGAAGCAGCTCAAAATAAAAACTAGAAAGATGTTCTAGATCCTTGGACATTGGTTTCAAATTAGAAGTTATAATTGATTGGAGAAGAATATTCATTCAATACAAAATACTCCTTTACAAGGCAATCATAAAGCAAGTGTGGACATACTATGAATTAAATGAAATCATACAAGGATTTTGAACCATGATCCACCGAATACTTGTTGTAGTCCCATATTATGACAAAACATAAGTATTGAACCTAGATTTTTGCATACGAATCAAACAAGTAAATCATTAGGTATAGTGAAAAGTATAGAAAACGTTTGGAAAACCATAATAAGCATAATAATTCATACTCATCACTGTGGACTTCAAAGTAATCACCCTTAGTTTACTGTATACAATAAAGTGGAACGAGTGTGAAATCAGCTGTTGAAAATCGATATTAGCAAAAAGAGTTTTACAAGAAGATTGTAAAACAATGAAATTGACTGAAAATTTGTTTTTTACTTTATTATTAGTTGTTATTTATTTAATTAAAAATAATGGTAAGTAAATGGTAGAAATTACATAATGGAATAAATTGAGAATTCCTTCGTAGAAGCTTTGAAACACACTTTAAGGCGATATGAAGTTTTTCACAAGGACGATGTGATCCATAGAATTGTAAAGCGAGGCATAAAACAAAGTTCAAATCCTTTTAATACAATCAAAGAGGTGGAATTTAAGACGCTTGGGAAAACCTTTCGTTTAATATTACATCCTCATCGGGAAGTGCTTCATAGCAAGTTCCGCGCTTACACAGTTGACGGTGATGGCAATGAGACTGTTGTGCACTTGGGTAAGCAACAATCTATTCTAAGTATAAGTATACATACATACAAATCTGGTTGTAATGAGATTTTTTTTCTTATTTAGATCATGATAACTTCTATGCTGGACGTGTATTCGGCGAACTGGAATCATCTGTGCGGGCACACATTGAGAATGGTCTTTTAACTATGTCTATACATTTACCCGATGAAACCTATCACATTGAGCCTTCATGGCGTCATCTACCAACAGCAAAGAATAATACAATGATAGCTTATAAGACATCAGATGTCAAATTAAATGGTCATGATGGAGATCACACTGATCATGGAGGTGGTAAAGCACCTATGACATGTGGTTATATCAAAGAAGGACTTGGTATGTTTATAGTACAAATATGATTAACAAATATTAATAATTTGTATCATTAAATAGAATTGGAGAATGCAAATAGTTCAGAATTTGATTTGACTGCGTCTGAGTTTCTGGATGATGAATCACACAAACGGCATAAACGACAATCAGATCAATATGAATATACGCCAACAAAGACACGTTGCCCTCTACTGTTGGTAGCTGATTATAGATTCTTTCAAGAAATGGGTGGCGGCAACACCAAAACAACCATTAATTATTTGGTTAGTTAAAATTATATTCTTCAAGTAAGACAGTTTAATGAAGTCAATTTAAATCAATCCATAGATAAGTCTCATTGATCGCGTACACAAAATATACAATGATACCGTATGGCAAGATCGTTCCGATCAGGAAGGTTTCAAAGGCATGGGTTTTGTCATAAAGAAAATTGTTGTCCACTCGGAACCGACACGCTTACGTGGTGGTGAGGCACACTATAATATGATACGTGAGAAATGGGATGTGCGTAACTTATTGGAGGTAAATATATATGAACAATTAATCAATTAAAATTAGTCAAAATTCCACATACTGGATGTACTCAAATGTTTACTCTTAACTCTTGCTCTTTCATCAATTCTTTCATTTGCTTGCTTATCTTTTATGGTAATCTCTTAATCTCTAAATAATGATGATGTAGGTCTTTTCACGGGAATACAGTCATAAAGACTTTTGTTTAGCTCATCTCTTTACCGATCTAAAGTTCGAAGGTGGTATTTTAGGATTGGCCTACGTTGGTTCGCCACGTCGTAACTCAGTTGGCGGCATTTGTACTCCAGGTTGTCTATTCTATTAAAGCCATGTTGTTGTGTTCCTCTTTTGTTCTTGCATTCATTTTATGGGTTTCTATTTAAGTTCGTTATTTTAAATGTTCAAATCGTTATTGAATCGTCGTTTTATTAATGAACTTCTGATGCGCTTTTCATATAGAATACTTCAAAAATGGTTACACACTCTATTTGAACTCTGGACTAAGCAGTTCACGGAATCATTACGGTCAACGTGTCATAACACGTGAAGCTGATTTGGTAACAGCTCATGAGTTTGGCCACAATTGGGGCTCCGAACACGATCCCGATATACCTGAGTGTTCACCCAGTGCATCGCAAGGTGGTAGTTTTCTCATGTACACATATTCCGTTAGTGGTTATGATGTCAATAACAAGGTAAATAGTTATAAGTTACACAAAAGATTATTTATTATATAATTTTTCGTTGTAGAAATTCTCACCTTGCTCCTTGCGATCTATACGTAAGGTACTTCAAGCCAAATCCGGTCGTTGCTTCTCTGAACCAGAAGAATCATTCTGTGGCAATCTACGTGTCGAGGGCGATGAACAATGCGATGCCGGTTTGCTTGGCACTGAAGACAATGATGCTTGCTGTGATAAGAATTGTAAGCTGCGCCGAAATCAAGGAGCCATGTGTAGTGATAAGAATTCTCCATGTTGCCAAAACTGTCAATTTATGCCTGCCGGCCTAAAATGCCGTGAAGCTCAGTATGCAACTTGTGAGCAGGAGGCACGCTGTACAGGCACACATGCAGAGTGTCCGAAATCGCCTCCCATGGCTGATGGTACCATATGTCAGGAGCGTGGTCAGTGCCGCAATGGCAAGTGTGTGCCATATTGTGAGACTCAAGGTCTTCAGAGTTGCATGTGTGACATTATTGTGGATGCATGCAAGAGGTAAGCTTACCATATACTCATTAAAATCCATTCATTATAATGAATTCATATGATTTTAGATGCTGTCGCATGAGCATAAATGAAACCTGTTTTCCAGTGGAGCCACCGGATGTTTTGCCTGATGGCACACCTTGCATTACAGGCTTCTGCAATAAGGTAAAGAACTGACTCTACTAACATTTGTACTTTTTTTTACATTTCAATATCCACAGGGCATTTGTGAGAAGACTATCCAAGATGTTGTCGAACGTTTCTGGGATATCATAGAAGAGATAAATGTAGCCAAAACGCTACGCTTCTTGAAGGACAACATAGTCAGTAAGTTGAGTTATCATTTTTGTTATACTTTTCCCCATCATTCTAAGATTCAACTTTCTGAATTCTATTTTTAGTGGCAGTAGTCGTTGTTACATCAATATTCTGGATACCAGTCAGTTGTGTTATCTCTTATTTCGATCGTAAAAAACTGCGTCACGAAATGAAACAAGTCGATTGGAGTCAAAAGTTAGACCTAATACATCCCAGTGACCGACGACGTGTTATACATATACGGTGAGTCAACCAACCAAATGCGACCTATTAAACTGAATCTAAGATTCATCTATTTATCTTTAATTCAGTGTCCCACGCCAGAAGATTACTGTAGCACGTGCTTGTAATTAAAGCTACTTATATAGTAGCATATATGAATATGACTTAAAACATCCTTCAAAACTGCCGTAAAACATCATTATTCATCATTCCAAATATTTGTGTATAAAAAAAAAATCTATAATTCTCGATTTAGACTAGACTTATAAAAATAATGTTTTCCCAATTCTTAAGTAAAAAAAAAATCCATTTTCTTTTATAGTACAATTTGTGTTTTGTATTTTATAATTGGCTCAGTATTGTACAAAAAGTACAATTGGTAAAATCTTAGTCATTCTAATCGTTATAGTTTGGGTTTAGAAAAATAGTCAGTAATCAGATAATTATTTTAATCGTATTTCTACGTGGTAAGGTTAAGAATGATGTTCTACACATCTACTTCTTTTTATTGCTTTTTCCATTTGTTTGTGGTGGTGGCACTTCCTCATCCAATTCCAGGTCACTTTCTTCATCGGAATACTCTTCATAATGACCCCAACCAGGTTCAGTAAGGTTCACTTCCGCCTGTAAACAAAACAAATGTAAGATAACATATTTTTTATCAACTCCACTTCATATTAGTAGCTACCTTGCCACAAACATATACGGGGCCAGTGCCCTGTAATAGCTTGAATGTCACTGAGCCGTTGGGAAACTCAATATTTGGTCTTAGTATGCGCGTCTCGCCGGCTTTAAGCACAGCAATTGGTATCTTAACAGTTTGCTTCTCGTCCACTTTGGTCTCGGCCTAAGTTAAAGAGAAGATAACATTTTAGTTTAAATATTTAACCAAAGAAGCATTTTATGTATGTATTACCTCAACAACATTGAATTCTCCTGGCTTGGCATCAACGCCTAGAGAAATCTGTTTGATTATTAGTTTGTACGAATGTACAACGAATTCCTCAGGAATCTCCTGTACTTCAAACTGTTGAATGGGATCTTTCTCGCTCAGCGTGACACCTGCAAAAATGATGCCATTTAAATCTTCGAATAACACGCCGCCGTTTGGCTCCCAAAACCGGCATCAAAAACAACCACTACACAGAATTTGTGCCAAACATATCAGACTCCAGCAAGTACAGCTTTGCTATTTTTCACTTATCTATACTTACCATAGAATGACTCGGAGGACTCCATTTTTGTGTATGTAATTAATATTAATTTGTAGAGAGAAGCAATAAACTGCTGCGATACCAAGCGCCTTTTTTGATGCTTCCCAGTTTCCCAACACGTGCCTCAGTGACGTCAAGCGATGTTGAAGTTGACAGTACTAAGGGCTACCCTACCAAGCTACCGCAAGCAAACATGTTAAGCCCACCCGACACGGTACTGCATGCATGGTCCAGCATTTGTGTATGTGTGAGTTGAAGCAATTGAAGGTGAGTCGTGCGTGCAGTTTCAATCGTTCACAAGCCGACGGCAATTCACAAAGATTTCACACTAGCCGTCGCCACTTTGAAAATATTTCCTATTAGCGCTCACGTCTGCTCACTACACGTATTTCGAAAGAGCACTTGTCGCTTTCATACATACTTACTCTGTGCAAGCGTAAATGGGATAGATAGAGCAAGGAGAGAGACTCAAAGAGAGAATTGAGAGCACTCACGATGGACGAATTATCAAAACAATATGGATATTCCGTCAATCATCGTATGTGAGTCGCACACATTCAAATTTCACCAATAGGGCCCATATCGTTCTTGTTTGATTCAATCCTGATTGACCATGTGTGGGGTCTTTAAAGGCCGTCTAAATCGGCCTTTAACACTATGATGACAGTTTATTACGCTGGACTATGCATGCAGTACCTCGTCGGGTAGGCTTTAGTGTAGTGCTGAAAAGAGTTGTGAGTTGTTGCCAAATTACTCAACACTATTGGTATAACGAAACGAAACGAAGGAAAGCCATTCTTTTTCACAACTTGTTTAGACACGTGTTGTCCGCTTAAATAATTTTATAAAAATTAACTAATAACAATGGCCGACGAATCATTTTATGGTATGTATAACCTCATTGTGGCTCATCGCTATTTTATCATCAATATATTAAGTGATTTTAAGGATTAATATAGGGTTTTTTCTTTGTATTGAGAATGTTAACAAAAGAATGGCGCCGGCAGCCGGCAAATTCGCAATGATTGCACTGCTTTTTTTTCTTGTTGTTCTAGTGACTAATTTAATGTTGTATACTAAATAAATTTATTACTTCTTCAACAGGTGTAACTTTGTCTGGTGAAAACAGCAGCGTCGTTTGGGATGTTCAAGCTAATGATGAAGAATACACAAGAGGACAGAAGTTGCTCATTAAGCAGATATTGCTTGGCGCCGAGGCCAAGGAGGATGAGTTCAATGTCGTTGAGGTGAGAGACACAGACACTAGACATTATTGGGATGGGTGTGTGTAGAGTTGGGTTAGGTGCGTCGTCTTTTTGTCTAAAAAATTTGAAATTGGAAATGTTTACGCAACTGTGCAAACAAATTGGAATTGAAGACATTATTTAAAAAATGTATTTAAATTTTCATTATTATTCTATTTTATTATCAACTTATGGCCAAATCTGTCACATTTTCATCACATTGTAAAGCTAAACGCGTTTCCTTTTCCGGTGGCATAGTTAGTATTTCTGTTATATCCTTACTAAATTTGAACATATCACGTAAATTTATATGCAATCGGCACACAACGCCAGCTGCATCCATAGTCCAATTCCAACAAATAAGTTGACATTCCAATAATTCAAGATCTTCCCTGAGAGCACATAGGTTCTATATTATAATAAAGGAGGGAGGGAGAGAGAAAAAAGTTAATTGAGATAACCTTAAAATCCAATTAAATGATGAATACTCACTAAGGCAACTGTAGAGTCAATGGATGTGATCTCACTGCCTGCAATTATAACTAATTTTGTGTTACCTTCCTGAGCAGTGACATGACTCACAATTGTAGTTTTTAATTCCTCAGCAGCAGCATAATCAATGCTTCCTTTAATTTTAACAAGGCAAGTCTCTGTTCCGTTAATCTGTTAAGCAAGCATGCAATCCAGAAGAATATTTAATTAATATATTTAGAGAAAATTTTGAATTACCTTTTCCTTGGATATGATTATATTGGGCGTCATACTTTTATATAAAATAAAAAGAAGATTAAAGATTATACCGCATACAATGCCATATTCTAAACTCCAAAAAAGACAACACAATACCGTTACAATAAATGGACACATGTCACGTTCTACCAAAAAAGAAATTAGTAAAGTAATTCATTAATTGTTTAGCTATGGAACTCACTTTTCGACCGCCAGATCTCTGCAATTCTACCATATTCAATCATAAAAATCATTGCTGCTATAATAATGGCTGATAATGTTGCTTTGGGTATATAAGAAAATGTCGAAGTAAGAAAGGCAAGTGTCATTATGATCAAGATACCAGTGAATGCTCCACCCAAAGGTGTCTTAACGCCACTAGCATTATTAATGGCAGTACGTGTAAAGGAACCAGTTATGGGCATCGAGGAAACAAAGCTACTCGCAATGTTACACATGCCAATTGCAATCATTTCTTGTGTGGCATCTACAACTTTACCTTTGGCTTTTATTTTTAAAAAGGAAAAGAAATTGTCATTAGAATTGCTTGTGCTATAAATGTGATAGTACTTACAAAATGCCTTGGCAACTGCTACACTCTCTAAGATCGATATTAATGGAACAGATGCAATTGAAGCACCCAAATGACTTGTCATTTCACGAAAGCCTAATGTATTGCCATCTATTTCCGTGCTAAATGGTGGTGGCTTAAATGGTGGTAAACCAGAAGTAATTTCACCATTAACACGAAACGGGAGCTTATCTTCCTGTCTTAGTAAATAGCATAGCAAAATACCAAGAATAACAGCAAAAGCATTACGAGCAAGTGACACGTATTTCAATATTTTTCGATAACGACATGGTATATCTTTTACTTTCTATAAGAAAATTTCATATATTCATTTTGTATATATCATGAGAGTGTGAAAAATGAAACTCACCCGCAAGATCAGCAAAAGTATTAAAGTGCAAACACCAAGAATAATGTCATTCTGTCGTGTATCTGTTATGTGCTTAAATAAATTAATCCATGATGCTAGAAACTCATTTGATGGACCTATATTGAAAGAACTATTCATAAGCGACAATGAATAATTATGTATGAACTTACTTGAAATGCCAAAGAGATTATTAATCTGTCCACTAGCAATGGTTATTGCTGCTGCCATGGTGAAGCCTGTTGTCACCGGTATTGATATGAAACGTACCAAGACACCAAGATTTAATAAACCCAGCAATAAAATTACACAACCAGATAAAAAACAAGATAATACTGCATAATCAGGATTACCAGAGACATGCTCTTTAATCATAAGTGCCATTATAGCTGTGGGACCTGTGCAAAAGAAACGATTTTAAGTTATAACTATCTTTTTATGATTCTCGAAATATTGATCTTATTTACCAACTGTAATATCCTTACAGGTACCAAATAGTATATACACAAAACATCCCATAAATGCTGAATAAAGTCCATATTGTGTTGGTAGTCCAGCAACAGAACTATACGCAATAGCTTGTGGTATTGTTGTTAGGCCAACAGTTAGTCCTGCTACCAAATCCACAAGCAGGAATTTCAAGTTATATTGTGGTATCCAATCTATTAAGGGTAGAGTGCTTTTTAAAGCACGTGTACTGCAACAATTCTTGGCCTTCGAGCTCACTGCATTGCAAACGTTTGGTAAACGCTCCCGATATAGATCATCTTCTGTTAAATGCATTTCAAGTACATATTTCTTTATTTTTATCATCATTTTCAATAGAAAATTTAATGGATAATGATAATGTTGTGTTGAATGCCGGCGCGCCACTTAATATGAAGTGTTGTTAAAGTAATGAGTCCATACAAAGAAATATCAAGATTGCATGATAATGTCATAGTTTGAGTTTCTAAACTATTTTTATATGTTCTTTAATGAAATTAATCACTTAATGTAATGAAAATTATTAATGAGATGATCAATAATAGTTTGCAAAAAATGCAGTATCATAACAGACCTTCAAATGATGGGATATCATCGCTGCCCATGGTGGTGGTTAATAATGAACACCTTATAATATGAACACTTGAATGTCTTGTTAGTTATTCGTTTGTTTGCTTGTTTTATGGTAAAATTAAATTGATTTAGGAAAAATATTATGTTTTTTTTTATTTATTTACCCTACAATTTACAATATTAAAATATAATTAACATCCACTTGTTATAGAATTCAAAACAAATTAAAGGTAGAAATAGTAAAACGCTTCGTTGAACACGTTTAATATCATTTAACCCACAAACGAATGAGCGCGGGAATTCTTTGTTAGCTGTTAGCTTAGTTAGGAAGATAGATACTTCTACGTTGAAAGCAATTACTTGAATGAATCAAGCGACCAGAAAACAAATTCCATTTTCTAGTTATCAGTTACAAATCGCGCGTGCTTCTCTGCTGAGTGACCACTACTACTACCACTTTGTTGCCGTCATCATATAACTAACCATCATTTTCAATACAATTTTTTTTGTGTATTTTCCATTCTCAGTCATCATTTGGTATACTTCTTCTATATTCCGATATGGATTAAATGGAATATACGACGAGGTGTGATCAAACAAGTACAAAATTTTAACAAAAAGAGAAAACCGAGATCAAGTATGGAAGTAATATACATAAAAAAAAATATACACCTTTTTGGAAGTCGGTTAAAAATGAATGTCGCTTTCAAGTTTTCCTGATAATATTACACTTATGCTAGTGGAATGCATTGGAAGAATCTGCAATGAGTTGACCCACGCATGTGCGGCGAGCACAAAATAACAGCCTTTTCCACAGTAAACTTCAGTGGCACAGCAGCAGGCCAAAGAAATTTGTTCTCTGATGTGACTTCAATCGCGTCTAGACCGCATTCAGTCCTGAGACCCATGCGGGTTAGACAGCCGTGGTATAAAGCAATGGGTTACAAGGCTTCTAGGTGAACTCACCCCTTGCCTATCATATGCCAGACATTCTCTTTCTTCGGTATAGTAGCTTTCAATTTCTTATAAATCTGAATTCTCTGGTCGATTCAATAGCACATGTAACCAGAAATTCGGTTTGGCTTACTTAATAAAAATGTCTCAAAGACATCTCCAGCATTGCAATACAATCCGTGAATTTGGTAAATTCTTTTAACTTTTCGTATACACCTCTTTGGTATTTAGATGGATAGATAGATAACTGATTCATAATTTTGATAATTCTGTTATTTAATGCTTTGTAAAACATATTTATTATTTCCTTGACTGACTGACGCACAATGATTTATTTAAGCATAAGCAAATCAAAGATAACTTAAATTTTTGGCCAATCCCCCTTTGATTCGGCCCAAAGCAATGACATCTTTATTATGTTTTGAGAATTTTATTGGTCTAATTATCAAAAAACGTCGACCGAAAACCAAATTGCTTGCTTGCTTGTCTCAACTGAAAATCCATTCGTTGTTGGGATTTTGCAGACTAAAACCAACCACACTACCACCACCCATTATTTATTAACTAAATATATGTACAATATAATAATATTTAGCGATAAGTTTTAACTGATTGTTTGTTTTTATTCAACAAAATTAATTTGAAATATTTATTCTATTTAAAATTTGTTTGTTGGTTGTTGATTACAGGTGCACACAGTAAAGGATTCTGTTCAAATACCAATTGCTGTCCTCAAGGCTGGTGAAACGCGTGCTGTCAATCCAGATGTTGAATTCTATGAATCAAAGGTCACTTTTAAACTAATCAAAGGTAGTGGTCCCGTCTATATTCATGGCCAAAACATCAGGGAAGATGTTGAGGTTGTTGATATGGATGAGGAAACAGATGAAGAAGATGTTGGCGAAGAAGAAGATGAAAATCCCAAGAAGAGGGCTAGAATTGAAAATAATTCCGCTGCCGATGGCAAAAATGCCAAGAATCAGAAGAAGAAATAAATTGTGTGCTTGAAGCATATAAGATTTTCAACGGAGATGCCGACTCCGCTATTTACAATAAATATATGAAAAAAAATGTGGGCATTTTCTCCAGTTAGACTACGATGATATATGATAATAATTACTGCATGGAAACAATGATAACAATATAAACGACGATGTTGAAGAAGAAGATAATGGAAAAAAAACAGTTTTTTAGGCTCTAATATTTAGAATCAGGATATACATAAAAACTACAAACAAACACACAATCAAGTGCAGCAGACAGTTCCTTTTTGTATAACAACAAATACAAAAAATCACAATTCCTTCATTTTTCATCTGTTTCAGACATAATCAAATCAAACAGAAGCATTAGCAGTGTTTTTTGCAGTGTACATTTTTATAACATAACCCATGATAATCGAGTTTACTCGAATTTGTCAGCCAGGTATCACTAAATTTCCTTACTAATTTGTATTTCTTTTATTATTTATACAATTGTGCATTCATTAACATTTATTATTCTATTTATACAGTGAGAAATATTCATTTTCCACTAATTTAAGTAACACTTAACTTTGTGCATTAGAATCATATTAAATTCTATAAAAAATATCAAAGGATTTGTTCATTCATTCAATCAAATTGTATGTAGAACTATTGAAAATTTGAAACAAAATTCATAATGGAAAGGAAATCTTAATCTTTAAGGAAATGGAATTACCATATACTATTATATATGATCTAAGGAGTTTAGATGCACCTGCAACAACATTTGTGTTTGGGTGAGTATGTCTGAAACATGCTTCTTTCTAGTTACTGTATATACTTAAGTGATTTTTGCTAGATTTGTTTAAGAAAAAAAAAAAAACAAAAATTTTGAACATTTTTCCAAACTCAAAATTTATCCAGAAAAATGAAAAACATTAAGAATAAAAATAAACAATATCCATAAAAACAAACATTAAAGAAAAGAATTCAAACAATATGATCGGTTATTTTTTTGTAATTTTCTTTTTTATTATTTTTTTTTTTAGTACTCAATATCATTTATGATTACAATTATTTTTCTTTTCACTTTTATTTCAAAATTTGTATAGATTTAAAATTTAATTAATTAATTTCGTAACTTGAAAGTGTGTTTGGAGGGGGCGGATCCAAATATTGTTTAAAGTCACCACTTTTGAATTTCTGCGGGAATGAATTTACAATTTAAATTTAATGTGTTTTGTTTAGCAATAATCAGTAAGCATCAAGTACTGACACTTCAAAACAAAAGAATATTTTTTGAGTATGTCGAAACCTATAAAATATCTATATAATCCTCAGTCGTTTAAATCGCCGCTTTGTCAGCTTTTACTGTTTTTACCCCATGATAAAAGAAGGTCGCTCTGTTTAACATGGTGATGGCATAACCTTAATACGTTCAAATGCTGCCTTTTCCAATGCTTCACGATGTGTGGGATCAGCAATTTGTATTAACTCATACATGCGTTGACGTACGTTTTTGCCAAATAATGAAGCTATTCCGTGTTCAGTTACAACATAGTGAACATGAGCACGAGAAGTGACAACACCAGCACCTGTAAAATATAATATATATTAAATAGATGAGAGATAAAGAATTAACTGTAGCTATACCTGGCTGCAAAGTGGGCACAATCTTGCTTTGTCCCTTGTTAGTCTTTGATCCCATAGCTATGATGGGTACACCCTCACCATCAGTACCCTCGGCAGCACCACGTATGAAATCAACTTGGCCACCGAAACCCGAAAAGAAACGGGTACCAATTGAATCTGAACATACTTGACCAGTTAAATCGACCTCAATGCAACTATTAATGGCAGTCATGCGTGGCTGTTGCTTAATGACACTAACAGAATTGACATAATCGACAGCATACATTTCTGTAATATATTTTCATTAGTTGATTGGAATTTAAGAAATCAAATTATTATTAATTACATACCAATAAAGGGATTATCATCCACAAAGTCATATAGTTCTTGGCTGCCAATCAGAAATGAGCCAATAATGCGACCTTTATGCATATTTTTCTTTGCATTAGTCACACAACCCTTTGCTACCAGTTCAACGACACCATTTGCAAACATCTCTGAATGTATACCCAGATCTTTGTGATTATGCAAGGAATTCAAAACCGCATCTGGAATATTGCCAATACCCATTTGCAATGTAGCGCCATCCTTAACCAAATTCTCTGCAATATTCTTTCCAATTTTCTTTTCAACATCTGTTAATTTTCCACTAGGATGCTGTGGAAGTGCTTGGTCAATCTCAACAGCAAAATCAAAATGTGATATATGCACGAGAGCATCGGCAAAAGTTCTAGGCATTCTCTTATTAATTTGTGCTGCAATGGAGAATAGAAATTTAAATAGTAACCATCATCATAGTAAATTGATGTACGAGTATACTAACCAACAATGGTTTTCGAATGTAATAAGGCTGCACGTACACAATCAACACTTGTACCTAGTGAACAGTAACCATGACAATCTGGTGGTGAGACATGAACTAGAGCCACATCGGGTTGCACAATTTTCCTATAAAAAAGTTGCGGGATCTCATGCAGAAATATTGGTACATTATCACCGCGACCATCTGCTACTGCTGGCCGTACATTGCCACCCATAAAGAATGAATTCGATCGGAAAATATCCTTATGCTTCGGGTCACAATATGCAGCCGGACCCTCAGTGTGCATATGGCAAACTGTTACATTCTCAAGTTTCTTGGCTACACCATGCTCCACCATGGCACAAAGAAGTGTATTTGGTGTAGCTGCAGCACCGGAAGCAAATACAGTATCACCTAAAAAAGAGAAAGAAACAAATTTAAATTCATATGAACATCATAATAAAGTCATCATCATACATATTTCGTCATTTTGACGTTAGTGTAAAGTGTGCTAATTACACTTAATTTATAAATACGACTATATTGCTAATTATAAAATAAAATTGATAAAATCTTTATTATTGACATGCATCAATCAAATTATGTATGTAAAGCTCTAAATAATGCAAGTCTTGATCAAATAGTTTTCACGACTTTCATAAATGCCAGTATCATGTTCAAACATGATAATGATGTTTAAAGTGTTTATCATACTGATTTGACTATTTCTTATTTTTACTCATGTATTTGTGTTAAAGATAAGCTAAGACCAAAGACTATTGAAATATAAAATTATAATTATATTATTATTATAATAATATATATCCGTACCTAAACAAGTGTGCACTACTATAATGAGTGACAATCGCATAAATACACTTCTTTCACTCATTTAAAATTTCGCGTGAGTAGTGAGTGACAATCACATGCATGCATAAATGTACATTCATAGATGCCGAAATCATTTTCAAACAAGATAATGATGATGTTTAAAGTGTAACGATTTCAGTTAAAGATAACCAGATTCTCATAGTATTTTGGAATATTTTCTGTACCTTATCATATGTGCATTACTATAATGAGTGACAATCACATAAACACACTTCCTTCACTCATTTAAAATGTTGCGTGGCTGCGCTTTTGGCAAATCTAAAAATAGTAAATTGTGTTTCCATGAAGAAGTGAGGAATGAAGAAAGAATGTCTTTTAATGTTTAAATTTCATGCATATTGCATATTGGTAAAAAAAAAAAACAACTAAATAATTTGAAAAGAAATGAAATGCAAAAATATTTATTAATAAATAGTTGTTTGTACGAAAACAAGGCTCTTCTTCTTCCTAATACTAGAAATGACGTTTGTGAGTGTTTTTTGTTTGTTTTTTATTTGTGTGCAATGCAATGAGTGAGAATATGTTAGCTGACTCTCTTAATGGTGTTATGAGTGAGACAAATTGCAAAATGAGAAATAGAAAGAATAAACGCACTCAATTGAAGTAAATTAAGAAAAGATATTGCCGCCAAATAAACATTTGTACAAATAACAAATGTTAATAATAATAAATATCTTTTGGTAAGTTTTTATACACATATTTTTGAATTACTGACTCTTAAATAACCTTTATTTTAAAACTATGTACATAATTAAATAGGGAATGTTGCATAAGCTGCTGTTGCAGTTTTTTGTTATATTTTTACTGGAATTTATTATTTAATTTTCTTATCACTTTCATGATAGGACAAAGTATATTGATTGCAGTTTAACTAAATTTCATGCATCTAAGGGGCTGGGCTCACTCTACTTTGCTTTCCCATTGTAATCATCTCAATCAACAAAAGCTAAAGGCTGAGCTTGTGATATGATTTGTTTTGCATTTGGTTTTTCTCTGTATGCCAATAGATTGATTCAAGCGAATGAGTGAGTGCAAAGTACAAATGTTTTGTGTTTTGCTTGGCATCTATTTTTGCTTTGTTTGCTGGCAAATAGACACGCTACTATATAAATTCATATAAACACATACATATGCATGCATGTGTGTATATAAAATTATACTAAATATATAAAAATAATTCGTTTGAATGTATATGAGGAGTGAGTATCTTTACATTTATTTATTTATTGGTTTTCTTATAAATTCGGTTTTGTTATTGTTGATTTTCATGTTTATTAAGTTAATGGACGACTGATATCTATAATAACTGTGACAATGTTCAATCAAACCGTAATTAGAATAATTGGAAGGCTATTAAAGAAAAAGAAATGTAAACTATAAATGAAAATACTATTCAATCTAATGGAAATTATAAATTAAAATTTAAACAGTAAATTACCAAATCAAGAGTACAATTTCCATGTCGCCCTCAATTCAACTATGCCCTTTTCACCCCGCGCTTCAAATAACCATCGTGAGACTGAGCAGTGAAAACAACAGAAACCAGAACTACTACTACTACTATCGTGTAAGTGAGTGGGGTTTGTGTGTGTCGTTCTAGTTGGAATATTACATAACCTTAATAAATACATTGTTTGACTAGCGCACATATGATACGGAAGACTGACCTTATATGTATCAAATACATCTATGCCAAGTACAACTTAATCCCTAAAAAGTAGAAAAAGCATTTTGTTTTCTTACCAGTCTTAATGCAGCAGACGGCTTCTTCGGGGGATACAATTGGGGGTTTTCTTGGCAGTGGATGTGATAACTCACGAGAATACGTGAAATAATTATTATTTTGAGTACCAAATGCACTGAGTGCAGACACATCCATGATCTTGCACACGGTGCGTCCTGTTCCAAGGATTCTTTTACGTAGCATGATGATTGATTATAACGCGTTGTCCTTTGTCCTTATTCCAATTGGATTTTTATACGATATAAAATACACTTTATGCTTAATAACTATGTATATAATACGCAGTAGTTGATGTTGTTGTTGCTTTCGTTGTTCAAATGCAAATGATGTTTTTATCAACTATGCAAAGTTAGCGGCGCGACAAATTGGCTCAAGCGACCTCCTATTGGGGCAAAGTCGATTGGCGCACTAAACGACTTACCGATCTGGTATGGCCCAACGACGCCTCATTTGATTTACCTATTGTGAAATCGATAGTTTCTCTTTAAATAAGTATCCATTTTTCTTTTTAAAGCGTTAAATTACCATTCCAAATTGAATTTGTACAAAATAAAAAAGAATTTTGTATTTCTTTTACGTTTTCAAAAGAAATAAGTATTAAAAGAGAAAAACATTGTTTTTCCTATTAAAGTTGTTATCGAAATTAAGTAAACAATAATAGTGTTGCCATAGAATAAATTTTGTTGTTGCCGCCTAGGGAACACTTATCGAAACACAATTTCAACTACGTATTTGTAACCAAATTAAAAAAAAAAGAAATTTATGACTGAAAAAGCATATTTCAAAAATGTTTTTTTTTTTGTTTTGTTAAACTGAAAATCATTTTCATTTCCTGTAAATAATCATTTATTGCACTCACATGCTGTTGCATATTATGAAATCACATGGTGTTTCAAATATTTCTTGGGATGGGAGAGAAAAATATGCAACTTGGCAGCACTGATTGGCGCCAATGGTTGTATGCTTGAAATAATTACAATTATGTGAATTAGAACTTTGTAATTTCATTTTATTGTTCAAATTTATGGCCTTAGAAAATTATTATTATTATGTATTATATTTAAAAGCATGGATTAACAATTAAAAATAACAAATTTATTTCAATACTTAATAAAAAAATGTTGTTGCTGTTTTCTTTTATGAATTTCTTTTTTTATCTTCTTTCTTCGTATATTAACAAAATGTTCGGTTCGTTTTTTTTTTTTTATTTACAAATATTTAAAATTATTTCAATTAAATATACTTAATTAATTAATTAAACTAGTGGGATTTAATTTTTTATTTTTTTTTTTTTGGTACTTCAGCATCCCATAAAATTAATTTTATTGTTTTACATTAAAAAATTATGACTAGTTGATGCGTTTGTTCGTTTGTTTGTTGGTTTTTGCTATTTTAAATACAAAATGTTTGTTCGTATTTTTGTTTTTGTTATTATTGCATTATAACGACTTATAATTTTGAATTTAAAGGATGTTCTTATATGGTTTTTGTTTCTTTTGTGACCTTTTCTTTTTTGGTATTCTTGGACGGAACCTAAAAAATTATTAATTAATGGAAAACAAAGAAAAGCAAAATCAACAATTAAACTTAAACAAAATCTACTAAAATTGGTATATGGTATGGTATGGTATGGTATTATTCTTGGAAACATCTGACTAGAACATAAATAAACAAAGATAATAACAAAATTATAACAACAAAAAAAAAAAAAAATATAAAATACTAAAAATACTAAAAAAAAATGTTTATTTATTCCAAGTATTTTGTGCTCATCAAATATTTATGTATTTTGTTTTTAAAAAGTTTTCTTATATTTTGTAAGTATGTGATCAATCCTAATGTATTGTAGTAAATATTATGTGAGCTGCTTGCATACAACGAGATTGTGTGCATGAGTGATTCAATGATTGAATGCCAAGTGCCTTAATCAATTTATGGCTTTTTGCCATTAGCTGCGAGTGTCTGCAACGCTTTGTGCTGCAGTTCATTTGCTAAAGACAATCAATTTAAAGATTAATTATAATTCTAGAAAAAAGCCCCTATAATAGCCTAAAGATATACATATCAATAAATGTATCTCTACTATTTCATATATAATGTACCTACATATACATACTTAGTATTGTGTTATGTGTAGTGTTATTGTTGTATTATACGAGATTACAATACAATACAAATTGTTTTTTTGGTTCAAAAATTGTTGTTGTTGTTATTGTTGTAGTTTACCTAGTTGGCAGCGTCATATTCATGCAAAGTTCATGGTCACGACGATCACCCCAACCGCCATTGCCTTTACGTAGTTTTGTCTTTTTCACTAGACTCGCCACGGTTAGGGTCAGTGAGCGTGGAAATAACTGACCCGATTTGCGTGCAATGTGTAAAACTTGTTGCACCTTTGAAATTACTTGATTTGATTCACAGTTTTTATTCTTATGATGGACACCACTGAAACATGAATTGAAATTCAATGAATAATTTACATTAATTGACATAAAAAACATACCATTCGCCAATATGGAAGACTCTTGGACCTTTGACAATCATTGCATGCAATTTGTTGCGTAAGCATTGTTGGGAAACATGCTGCAATGACCAATCCCAGTTGTAGTCATCGTAAGAACAAAAATGCAAAGCACATTTCCTTATGCCAAACCATGTGCTTCGATTAAAGGCAAAACCCATATTATGTTTGCTACTTATCCAGGGCATCACTTCAACCTTTGATAAGATGGTAACAAATTAATTTGATTTCATATTATTAATGACAGGTTAAAAGGTTATGATATAAGGTTTAGAGGGTGGAAGGAGAAATATAACAATCAAAACACATTTAAATTAAATTAAATTAAAAACAAACAAGCATAACTTATATGGAATAAGAAGAGAAGCAGCAGTCTCTCAAAGTTAAGAAGAATAAGAAGGCATGCAGCTTATTATTATTATTTCCATGTCCATCAGCACAACTAAAACAAACAAATCAAATAAACAAAGCAAGCACTCTTCTACTTATAATCCAATAAATCAAGTATGTATATTAAAAACATAATAAAGCACGCTTTATTGACTCTTAGGACGCACTCTCACAGCATTTTGAGACTCGATGAGAAGCAAGAAGCTAAGCGGGATGCCACACGAAGATTTACATAATACTATATGGATTCATTTATTTGTTATGTTGGTTTGATTTAGTTTGGTTTGATTTGATTTGGTTTGGGTTAATTTGTTTATTGATCTCTTCTTTTATACCTCTCGATAGTTGCGATAAATACGATTCCTATCGAGGTGGTGTTGGCCCCCCCGTATATGTACACGAACACGTGCCCGAGTCTGCATTCAATCACAACGATTTTATTGTAGAAAAGAAAAAGTAAAGTAGAGACAGAAACAGAAACAGAGACAAGTAACGACAACATTCAATTATGTATGTACATATATTAAACAGAAATTTTTAACAAATGATGAATGAAAATATACTTAAAAAATAAATATATGATACATTATACCATAATAAGAGAGATGACAATCATCAGATAGGATTGGGTTTGTTTAGTTGATTGTGTCATTATTCTTAAGCAACATGCAAATGATAGTAGCTAAACAAGCAAACACAACAAAACATGCAAAAGCAAATAAAATCTCAATTAAGAACAAAATAAACTCTACAATGAAAACATGGTTAGAAAAAGGAAATGGCTAAAGATAAAGAAATAAATCAATAAA
The DNA here is from genome assembly GCA_037043315.1 of Amiota communis. Taxonomy (NCBI): domain Eukaryota; kingdom Metazoa; phylum Arthropoda; class Insecta; order Diptera; family Drosophilidae; genus Amiota; species Amiota communis. The sequence continues at coordinate 196,181 of JBAMAV010000370.1, forward strand.
CTGAAACTGAATAGAAGAAGAGAAGACATGTGCTCTTGGTGGTGGTGGTGGTGGTGATCTACCTTCTGATAGACAGAATACAATGATGGTAGAACATGGTAGCCCCATGTCTGGGCACCGTTCTTATCTGTGGATGATGTTATGGAAGAGGAGGACGAGGACGCTGTGACTGTGTTGATGTTATTGTTGTTGTTGTGCGACTGTGGTTCAACTAAGTCGCCGGCATAGGCTTTCGTTGCAGCTGATGAAGATTGATGATGCGACGACAATGATGACGATGAGGATAATTGCAGTGAGTTTCTATTCCTATTATATCCTAACAGATTGTTAGAAGAGATCAGCGAAGAAGCATAGGATTTCTTGTTAGTCTGCAGGATCATCCGATATAGTAGTAAATATTGAAAAATTGAAATGAAAATGAAGAAAGTAACGTATAAAAGAAAATTAATCTCTTTTTGTTTTTCTATTTGTTTTCCATTAAAAGCAGAATTTCAATTAGTTTTTGTTTGGATACAAATTTCTTAGATTAGAAGGATTATAGTGACTGACTGGCTGTTGGTCTAATTATATAGTGATTTTAATCCAGACAAACAGATAGAGAGAGAAAGAGAGACATACATATATAAAGAGAGTATGTAGATTTGTGCAATGGAAAATGTCAATGATTTGTTTTGCAATAGCCAATCTTAGTGGGCTTTAAAAGCATTTTAATAGATTTAAAAAATATATATATTTAATTTTGTTAGCCAATTCATTTAGCCTTAGTATTAAGAACAATTGAATAGCATTTATGTATATATGGATGGATGTATGTACCTTGTGATAAGTATAATAGTTGAATGTCTTTAAATATGTGCCCAACGATAGAACATTGCAATGTGGGCACAAGTCTTTAGTGCGTTTCTGCATCATGTCCAAAAGATAAAGGAAATCTTCAGCCACATAATGATCTTCTTCAAGGAACAATACAAGACCTGGACAGTACAGAAATGAAACCAAATATTATTAGTATTTAGAGGGTAAGCTAAAGCAACAAACCTGTATGATAACGAGTAACTTCAAGTTCATTAAAGATGCGATTTGCCTTGTACCACCAATGATGTTTGGTTTGTGTGAATTTGGCCTCTCTATAATGACCATAAAGATCTGGATACAAGGCATTATTACAATTCCTTATCATGGCTCTATGGTAAGATAAATCAATTATTAACAAATCAATCACTCAAATCTTAATATAATAAGTATATACACAGTGGGCTCCAAAAGTTTCCGCAAAGAAATTTCATTATCATTTCAATATATTCAAAGTAAATGCCTTCCAAGTCGTTACAAGGTTTTCATTTATGGCAAATGACGAAGCTGCCTTTGTTGTCGACCACACACTGCAGAAGAGACGTCAATCAATCCTTTCATGACTATTTTGAACTTGGGGAATAGGAAATAATCACAAGAAGCCTGATCAGGTGAATACGGGCTTTGGTTGATGGTTGTGATGTCAAAGACTATAAAATGAATAGACTGGACAAATCGGTCTTAAAAGCGATCTCTTCTTATTTTAAATTGTGGCTTACCCCCGAACAAACAGTGTGTAGTCTCGGGATATACTCATAAGAACAAAATTACACACACTTTGTTGTTGGGTTTAAAAATAAAGACAAACACCGCTTAAATTGAGCGATTTGTCCAGTCTATTCATCTTATAGTCTTTAATGATGCTGTGTTTGGCGAAAGAGTCGCGACTTTTTGCGCCTCTGTGAGCGAACGAAGATCTTCCGATAGCCCAGAATTTCGGTCAGAAAGCGATTAATTGTGAAACACTCTAGATTCCTCATTTTCTCAATGTTTTCGTCTCACCATCCAGATGTTACACGTCCCGGCCACTCGTTAGTCCTTGTTTTCACGCAGCATCATGGTCAGCAGCTCGTGTCGTTGATTCTTCTTTGATTACGCTATTCGTTGATATCACTCAGCATTAGAACGCTAGCAACCATTTTCACTTTCCTCTTTGTGAAGGTATGCGTCCTGTCGCAAAGCAAATTTCTTTACATTCTGCGCTATATTTTTCATTTCGAATGCATGTGCATGTATCCTCTCTATAAGCAAGCCAAAAGTTATTCTCCAGTCCATCTTTGAACTGTTTATACCAGTCATGAACTTGTGAACGGGATAAGCAATCATCATGAAGCTCATAAAAGACGCGGCTATAAAATTCAGGCAAATACTGACAGTTGGCGCGGCGCTACTTTCTATGTAACTTATTGAAAAAGTTCGGAAACTTTTGGAGCACACCGTGTACTATATATGTAGTATGTATAACTTACTGATCCTTTTTGATATCCCTGGGACAATCATTTGGATCAACGCCTGGAAATTCATGTGGATGTGTTTGTATAGAATATGGATAAAAGATTTGCATAACTTTGCAAAAGTCTATTTGTTGCACCAAATCATTAATGTCATCATCGTAAAAGTCATGCGAGAATATCAATAGAGTTTTTGAAATATCTCGCGCCTGTGCTAAGCTTACGATTAAATGACGTAAATATGTGATGCGTGTGTGCACCTAAAATAATTAAAATTAATGGTAAAATAATCAAAACATACCTCAATTGATTGATTGATTTCTTACTTGTATGACAATTATCACAGAATCATTTTGCAGTGGTCCAAATGTATCCTCGTTCATTACCGTTTGCATATCGTTGTATCTATTGATTTGACGCTTAATCTCAGTTATATTTGGTGGATGATAAACTTCAAAGTATATGTGTGAAGCACTCGATGAAATGCTGGAGGAATTTATTAAGCCATTTGGTAATAATACTGAAACATAATGAAAATTGTATGTAAATTAAGAGTTTATTATTTATTATGTGACATGGACTTACCACCATTGAGAGCATTGTGTGCAGTAGTATGATTACGAGATCTTGGCGTTAGAAACTTGTGCAAACCTGTTGGCACCATGGAGAGTATGGCATCGACAGAGTCATTGGTGGTCACATCATTTAGTGTACTATCATGAGAGTCCACTATAAATACAAATCATGTATTATGAAATATATTTCTAACAGTGTAATGTATTACTTACGATAATTGAAATTATGATACTGTAGTAGCACAAATATACAAAGTGCCACCAGTATAATGCTACGCATATAAAAATTATTACGCTTCCGTAGCATGGCGCCCGTATTTGGAAGCGGTATAAGTATACGTCCTGATTGAATTGATTAAACAAAACAAAAATGTGAATCAAAATTCTGTCATCACCATGATCATGGTATCATAGCAAAATACTTCAAAAAACATTCATCATTTTAGTTGTTTACCTCTCATTTCTTTTTGACACTCGACCAAAATCAAAAAAAGTAAACCAAAGTAGTCGTTTACTTTAACAACAGTGGCTTCATGTCGTTTATTGTTTTTTTGATCTGTTTGGAATTAAAAAGAAGCTAAAATATAAGCAGGTAGTTATTCATCAATTGTGTGTTAATATATTTAAAAAAAAAACCCTAAAAGAATATCACGCGACATTTCTAAGCAATTTTGGATCATCATTTAATCTTATTTACTTGTGTCGTATGTATTACTGTGTGTGTTTGTGTGTTGTTTTTTTCTTTTCTTTTTTTTTTTGTGCTCGCGCTTTTGTCTCGGTGACTCCTCACCGTGTACTAATATATCTCAGACAAAAGTGCGACACAAATTTGTTCCAAGTCCAAATAAATTGGCATTCACTACGACGACGACAACAACGACGATGGCGATGACGATTGGATAAGATGGGTGGTGTGCGGTTGTTTATGGGATTAGTTAGTTGGTGGGTTGGTTGAACGGGTGGGTGGGAGAACAGTGAATGACAACAGTGTATTGAAGGCAATGATTTACATATATGATTAGCATTAAAAAAAAAAAGTAGCAAAGTAGCACATACTAAGTGGTCTTCGAGCTTCGCGCAATACCTTGCAAATGATTTTTGTAGCGCGCGACAGAGACGTTGGTGCGTTGGTGGGCGGACTACGACTGCCGCCGGTGTATATAAAAATAGAATAGACTTTTGCTCTGAATGATAACAGAGCGAGGAACACAGGGGAACCGTAGTTCTTTAAGACAAAGTTTGTTGTTAGTGTCATTATCATCATTGTTGTTAGTTATGCACCAGCAGCAGAATAATGTCTTTTAAACCTTCACTTAGAATAGGAAAGAAACGCCTAATTCTACGGTGGAGACTAACTAACTTCCAAGGTGGTCAGGTCAGGGCAACATATCTTAATTGATAATTGTTATCTAGAGTAGAGAGACTTGTATTGAAATCTAGTATAGTAAATAAGAGTAGGATAGACAAGAATCAATTAGTCAGTTGAGTGGTCAAGGCTATGGGTTGAAAGAGGCACCTTGAAGCAGTATGGAGATTAAGCGATTAAGGTTGGTCTGTTTGACTTGTCAGAGGGGGGTGGAGGTTTCTTTTCTACATACATATTACAGTTTTCCACAAAACAATACGGAACGTACAATTGACAATTGAACTAATGTGAAGTTGGTGGGTGTTTGCCGTTTGACTTTGAATTTGAACTTGTTACCATCTACAAAAGTTGATTGATTTTCAATTTGTTGTTTATACCGACGAAGAATTTAGCCAAAACCACTAATTACAAATACACACACACTTCATATACTGCATTCAAAACACACTTCACATATACCACCATATAAGCGGTCTATTAATGCCTTTGAGAGAGGAGACACAGACACAAAAACAGTCACACACAAATACAAGTTTGTATATAAATGAAAGTGAAATTAAAACTGGTATTGATCGGTTATGAAATCTATGAAGTTTTTCACACTATTTCCACCTATTTAATTACCTAGTTTCTATTTAAATTTCAATTAGTAAAATCTTTCAAATGTGAATTCTTTACTTTTTATTGCAGTTGCGTCAGTTGTTGCAATTTTGTTCTGTAATAAATCGATTTCCCATCACAACGTTCTTCATTGTTCCACAACGAATTGAATTGATTTAAGTGCGATTTCATTTTTATGCAAATTTCAATTGATTTGCATTTATTGATGACACAAATTATTTACTTAAACACATTTATTTTTATATACCACTCAGTTTAGTTATTGTTGTATTTTAAAGTGGCCTCTGCGAAGCGAGTAATTCGCACTCGTTGTATTTCGGCCAGCCAATTTCAATTTAACAAGGTCAAAGGTACACACGTTAGAATTTCACTTACAGTACCCCTTTTAGATAAGGGCGTGTGGTGCGAAAGGGTAGCGGTAGGAATTAGGATGGCCTTTTTGCCAATTAGGGTGGTGAACTATGAACTATCGCTCTTAGCTCGTAGAGCTTCTGCAATAAAAAAATCCATCAAACAAATTGACTGGCAAAGTTTAAACGAAAATTTGACTGTTATATTTTTTTTCTTTTCATTTATTTTTGCGCAGATTTGACGACGGCTGCACTAACTAAATTGACTATTTAATCAAGTTCCGAATCCACTTTTGTTGACGAACGAACATAGCCAATCTTCAAACACACTAGCAAACACCAAACTCCATTGATACCCAGAGTAGTAAGTCAAAATTATGTATTGACATTAATAAAATTATTAATTATTTAATTTTTCTCTCATAAGTCAACAGATAATCTGTTGATCAAAAAAACTATAGAAGATGTCGGACCGCAAAGCAGTTATTAAAAATGCTGATATGAGCGAAGAAATGCAGCAGGATGCTGTGGACTGTGCTACCCAAGCATTGGAGAAGTACAATATCGAAAAGGACATTGCTGCTTATATTAAAAAGGAATTCGACAAGAAATACAATCCCACCTGGCACTGCATTGTTGGTCGTAACTTTGGCTCCTATGTGACTCATGAGACGCGTCACTTCATCTATTTCTACTTGGGACAAGTAGCAATTTTGTTGTTTAAGAGCGGTTAGAATGGTCAGCAGGAGGAGGAGACGATGATGAAGTAAGAAGAGGATGAGGAGGAGGAGAGATGAGATACAATCGAAAAAAAAAACAAATTACACATAAATTAAAAAGAAATTCCAATAATGAACATTAGAGAAGATGTTATAATGTTTGATTGGTTCAAAATTTTTTAAATTTATAATATTTTCGCACTTATCATCATTTTAACAATCGGCAGAGATGAGAATTAAGAATAAAACAAGTGAATCAGCTGTTTGTAAATGATGGAAGTTGCAGAAAACAAGGCTCATTTCTATAAATAATTAAAATAAACATAAATAAACAAGAATTATGGTCAAATATTTCTTTTTTTATTATATATACATATAAGTACATCAGACAAAATTTTCATTAATTAGCGAACCCGGAGTTCTTTGCTTTGTAGATGGCGACCTTTGCAGTGCGAGAGTGAATAGCATAAAAACCTTCTCCATGAAAAAATATCCATTTTTATGTAGAATATTGCGCCAGACCTGGCATCGTACGGTCAACCAAATCTTTCCTTGAATTTGCTTAAAAGAAATTAATTTCAATTAATTAATTACTCTTTTGCGGCAATATTGTAATTAATTTAAAAAAAAGCAAGTCGGATTCGCTCCAAACTTCTCCATAGGGAGAACACATCCAATTACAATTTAAAGAAGATTTTGAAAATGCGGTAAACCAAAAATGTTGCGCCAAGTATTTTTGTTTCTTCAGCCCTGAGTAATGACGTGCAGTAGCCGCATTTTTTTTTAATTGTATTGGCAGCACTGACTGCAAAATTCAATTCAATATTCGTTCATTAAACTCGTTGAATGAGTGAGTGTTTCCCGGGACTAGATTTTGAAAAAGAAACACTTTCTCTCTCAAGGTTCTTGTTACTTTCTCAAGGGTCTTGTTACTCTCTCAAGGTTATTGTTACTCTCTCAAATCAACGAACTTTTAGGTTTGACCTTAAGGGTCAAACATAATTTTCGCTACATTGCATATATGTAGAAAACATGAAAACATTTACATTTATAAAATGGTGATGAGTATCGTGTTCGCGTGGTTCTGGTGGTATTGTGGAGAAAATAACATTTAAATTGGTAAACGATATTTAAATATAGGCAAATATAAATATATATATACATAAGTATATTAGAAGTGCAATTGTTAATAAAACATAAAAGAAAATCTTTGTGATTAGTTTTTATATTAAGTAATTTAAAATAAAAAAAATATTTATTTCGCGGCATGCTTTGTTTCTCCTTATCAAAGAATACATATATACATATATAATACATACATATATAAAAAGTGCACAAAATATTAATAATTCATTTATTCAACACAAGTGAATAGCAACAAAAAAGGCGCCATTTATTTTGGATTAAATTTGTAGTTTGTTTTTCTTGTTTTGTCTTGCAAATTTGCGGCGCTGCAAACTTATTCCGAAATTTTGTTAACAAACCAAACAATCTACGATTTAAACTTCATAAACCGAATGTAAGTAAAGTAAAGTAAAGTAAGCATCAGCTGTCGTTTTGATATTCATAAAAATTTTTATTTGTTCTGGCTAACACCAAATTTTCAGTTGTTTGAAAAACTATAAAAAATGTCGGACCGCAAAGCAGTTATTAAAAATGCTGATATGAGCGAAGAAATGCAGCAGGATGCTGTAGACTGTGCTACCCAAGCATTGGAGAAGTACAATATCGAAAAGGACATTGCTGCTTATATTAAAAAGGAATTCGACAAGAAATACAATCCCACCTGGCACTGCATTGTTGGTCGTAACTTTGGCTCCTATGTGACTCATGAGACACGTCACTTCATCTATTTCTACTTGGGACAAGTAGCAATTTTGTTGTTTAAGAGCGGTTAAAATGGTCAGCAGCAGAAGGAGGAGACAAAGATAATGATGAACTAATAAGCGCAAAAGAAGGATGAGGAGGAGGAAAGAAGAGATACACAAAAAAAAACCAATGTTGAACATTATTAATGTTCAGAGATGTTTGGCCCAAAATTTCACATATATTATAACTGGCCACTGCATCTATTTGAACTTGGGTAAATTAACAATTACATTGTTTAGAAGAAGAATAAAATAAGGCTTGTAAATCAATGTTTGATATTCTTTTTTTTTATTGCATATATTATGATTTGGATGGGGGCATCTAGTAAATTTGTTGCTTTAAACAAATTTTCGAATAGAATTTTGTTCATTTTAAATTTTGTATGCAATTGCGCAATTGCTAAGCACTCAAACAGTTTTGCCAGCCCTCAGCTGTCAAATGCACTGCGCAAACAAAAAGTGATGCCAACCATTCATTGGCAGCATTGCACTGTACGTTTGCGCATTGTCGTGTGTGGTTGGCATTTTGTTAAATAAATAAACAAGACTTTAGTTATAAGATAAAAAGAGTATAAACAAATGGATATATGAATGCATAAATTAGTTTAATTCATAGTAAAACTGAAGTGCAAGTCTTTAATAATAGTGATTGTGCATAAAAATCTGAGCACACATGAAAACTGTAATTTGTTGGACACTTTTCTCTCTTCATTGAAAAGAAAATAGAGGTAATGTTGGAAAATAAGTTTATCTTATAAGTGAAAAGTCTACAAAAGAAAAGAAAACATTTGTTCATTTATTGTGGATTAAACTGGCTGCTGCTTGAGAAAGCATATAACTGGATTTGTTTTTGTTACATGACGCCGACCACAACAGTGTGTTAGAGTGAAAAGGCGAGTCTTGTAAATTGAGATCAAACCACATTCCAAAGATAAAAAAGCCTTCTACGCAGAATGTACTAAGAAGAGAAAAATAAAATAAAACAAAACTAAGTATGATGCGATTTGTTTGTGATGCGCTTAAATGATTTTCATATCATATTTACTCTTGTAGCAGAACAAACACAATAAAATGCATCATCACCACCCGCCGTTGCCGAGCATATCAACATCAGTTGCTGCTGCTGCGGCTGCTTCTACAACAGCAGGAACTGCAAATGTTGTTGTTGTTGCCCAGCCACCACCTCCACCGCAACAACAACAGCAACGACGTCGTAAAAAGAGGCCCAACTATGGGACTCGCGTTGTAGAAGTGCGACGTGGCTATAATGGTTTCGGTTTTACTATATCGGGACAACAGCCCTGTCGTTTATCTTGTATTATAACAAATTCACCAGCCGAACAAGCAGGGCTGCGTTCCGGTGATTTTCTAATATCGGTAAATGGTCTAAATGTATCAAAACTGCCTCATGAGACTGTCGTACGCTTGATAGGCAACTCCTTTGGCAGTATACGCATGCAGATTGCAGAGAATTACTACTCGGATAGTTCTGATGAAGAGAACCTTAATTCTACGGTTCTATTGCAACAACGTGCCATTAGTGGCCGTGGTTTACTATCATCCACAACAGCATGCGGTGCTCGCGTCAAACCACGGTTTTTGCATCATAAAACCAAAATGCATCGCTTGCGTAACTCACCGCAAAAGAAACGTGAAAATAATGAAAAACTGAGAATGCAGGGCTCATCGCCTCAGGAACAACAACAACAGATTGTTGAGCATGCGCAGAGTTTAGAATGTGCGAATGTGCAACCACTTGAAAAGCAACTATTGAGGCCAGTAGTAGAAGATTTGCCTTTGCCATTGCCATTGCCCAAGTTAAATGTCAATACAAATGGGCCACTGTCATCTTCCGATGTTGCCAATGTTAGTGCCATGGTGCGTGTGGTAGGCAGCGCCGCTCTTGAGTATCGTGCCATTGTCGGATACTTGGGTACCATAGAGATGCCCAAACAAATCTCACACAGTTCAAAATTGCAGACAGTACGTTCTTGCATACGAAAACTACGTCAAGAGAAACGTCAACCCACCATTGTCCTAATGTCTATATTGCCGGACTGTTTGCATTTACAAAGTGCCAATGGCAACGTGTTAGCCACCTATGCATCCTCACGCTTAAACTATGTAAGCTCATCGTCTGAAAGTGAAAATCGTTTCTTTGGTTTAGTTACAAGTGCCGTACACAATACACATATTGAAGAGGAATATGAAGTGGAACCGGCTGATGATAACAAATCTACCACGGGTCACATAAGTATATCGCACAGTTGTCATGTATTTGTCATAGACACGAAACTGATTGAACATGGCCAGCATGTTCAGCGTGCTGCTGAATTTCGAATACAATGCACACCGGATCCCATATCAAATCTATGCCTAGAGTTTCCCAATAACTCGGAATATGTGGTGAATCTCATAAGGAGTATGTACACTATGCGTATATTACCGCCAGCTTCGCATAGTGTTGGTGAATATGAAGCAGGCGTTGGTGCTATGGGTGGAGGTGCCGCCCACTCTCCGCAACCATCGAATCATAGTGAAATATCCACAACCACATCGAATTCAGATTCCGGTATTGGTTTTAACAATGACTGCACTAATATATCAGATCGAATTTTAGTTGTTGATTTTCCTGGCGCTGCTGGTGTTCCAAATGCAGCTGTTGGTCCTCTATCAGCTGGACAACTTCGACCACCTTTGTTAACATCTGGTACCATAGATGAAACAAATCCACGTTCTTTAAGACCTTTAGGCATATGTTGCGATGCCACTGTATCAACATGTGACAAACGTCTCACCGTTCGTGCTATGCCTGATCCGAAGACACCTACAGCATTAAGACGTCCAAATTTATTAGCAAATTTTAACTTAATCAAAAGCCCTGTAACAAGTTTAACGTCAACGCGTTCTTGTGATGATGTTCTAAATCTAATGGAAGATATTGTAGCTGGCGGTGCTAGTGCATTGCCACCTCATGCCTCTATGGATGACATTTCACTGTATACTGCACCCTCAATGGATGAGGATCCATCTACTTTTGTGCGTCCATCATGCAATTTTCGTGGCGATCAAAAGAAACATCGACATTCCCTACAACCAACAACGAGCGGCTCTACACCACACAAACTAAGCCCACAGGTATTTGGAGTCTTTGCTAGACCAGCACCACCACCTCCGAAAAATCGTCATTCACTTGGTTTCCAAGCCATGGACATGGCTAATGTTACCCCCAAAAAGATGACGAACACTAATCACTATGAAATGTTGGATACTTGGAGTAGTTTGCAAGATTTACATGCTGCCGGTATGAATTCAAATGAACGAGAATCAACGTATTCAGCAGATGGCATTGTCGCTGGCCATTTGGAAGTTACAAATAGCGAACCTGATCTGGGGGTAAGTCCACATTTTTATTATCTTTTCATTATGTTAAAATATTTCCATTAAGAAGGAACAAAATACAACAAATTCATATCTCCTCCATTCATGATAAAAGCAACGATCAAGGTACATTTTACGTGAGCATTGTAGAACAGTGATTCTTAAACTAACTAGGGGCAGAGCCCATAATTTTCTTGAAAAACATTTTCTCCACACCCTAAGCATTTTAATATTTTTATTGATGTTTTTGAAATTGGCATGTATCTTTAAAGAACTTTAAGAATTTTAGACTGGCAGGGTGACTCTGATTATAATAATTACTTGAGAAATTATACAATTGTGTGGATCACCTTCTTCTTTGTAAAAGGTCATTTGGGTAGAGTCTTTTCAGCCCATGTCGTGTTGCATTTTAGTTGAGAGCTACCGTTATTATATTTGGATGTCTAGGCAGGCGTTGATTATTACCTTTAGATCCCTATGTAGGGTGATTTGTCTTATAGCCTTGTTTTGGAAAGCTTGGACTTTTGTTGTTGTACGTGGTAGTGATGCCAAATCGGGGCTACTATTTACCTATAAATCAACCTTTTGTTTGCTGAGGAAAGTTTACTAGTTTAGTTGGACGTTGCAGCCAGTTAAATATACGCTCCTCATGCCGTCATTGATTTTACATGTGCACACCAGTTGAGGCATTTGTCCAGGATGTGATCGAGGTACCAGACTTGGTTTATCTTAGGAATGACCTGTAAGACAATGGTAGGTTAGGTTAGGTTAGGTTATACAGGTCGTTCGCGATTGTTCGCGAGTTCACCCAGAAGCTTTAAGGCCCATTGTGATGCCTGGTAAAACGTGAAAGGGTGTCCAGGGTTGTTCCAACAGTACAGCCAGAATCATTTGCCCACTTTCTGCCTGTCAGATCTCTGATTTTTGCTTCCAGGGATGAGAGGATATCCTGTAATGGTCTGTTAATATCGGGAACTGTTTGAGACACAGGCAGTGCCGATCATTTCCTAGCACACTCGTCCGACATCTCATTAACTTCGATACCCGAGTGACCCGGCACCCACAGAAGCGTGATGGAGTGATGCCGAATTTGATAAAGAGCGTACGATTTTGCTATATCTGAAAAAATGCCGTTCGTCAGCGTGATAGCACAATTTGCTTGAGTTGATGGCATATTATGGATGGAATATTGGTTAAATGTTCAAGAACTGAGAATATACTTCGTAATGGGTTTAAGAACCACTGCTGTATAATATTCTAATCTTTCATTTAATTATTGTTATCTTGCATTGCGCAGTTCTCTCTCATACTTCATTATACATGAGTATATACTACCATATGAGTATGATAAACGACCATTGATAGATAGTACATTGTAATTTCCTCCTTCTATAAATTTAAATTATTATTCCTTTGTTTTTTGGATCTGCAGCAGTTAGTATGTAGTTTATATTCAGTCAGAGTCAGAGTCTGAGAATTGTGGGGCACACCAAAAGTTGTGTGCTAAAGTGCTAAGTGAATGAAATGATATGAAGAGATAAGATTTCATTATTGTAGTTTGTTTTGTGTGTGTGTGTTGTTGTTGTTCTTGCATCTAAAATTAAATTTTCACTTATCAGTTATGTGGAAAATCAAACAAAGTGACGTCATGCAAACAATGACGAGTCATACTGACGTCGATAACAGTTGCTCCACGTTCGTCTCCTCCTCAGATACACATTAGTACCTACTATTATCTTGATTATTGATTTTGGAAGGCGGGCTTCTTTTTTTTGTTTTTTTATTTTTTGACAAAGATTAAATGCTCCATGCATCATGCTCCATCTGATGATGTGTACGAAAAGAACGACAACGTCAGTCAACCGCAGTCTGTTGTTCAGCGAACCCAACCGTCGTCGTCGTTGTTGTCGCCTGTCCTTGCTCGCGCTCGCATTCTACTGCTGGCTGTCAGCTTCTATTTTAATTCAATCAAAAGCAATTAATGGGAAAAAGCTCCGTAATATGCCATTTGTTATTGTTATTCTCACTATCGTGTTGTTTCTGTTTTTGCTGTTTTGACCTTTTCATAATCGTAACTTTTTTTGTATTTTGTTTCCTTCAACTACACGCGATTTTGTTTTTTAATGGATCTCTCGCAGTCTCGTTTTTGACGCTCGCTGTTCAACTTGGAGCCATTAGCGACTTTTATTCCATTTCACGGCATAAAATAAATTATACAAATTTCGTTATTTTAAAAATAATATTACATACTTATAATAATTTGTATCTCTCATCAAACAGTTTAGTTTAATTAAGCGTGTGTTTGTTTTTTGTCTTCTTTAATTGAATTACAATAGTAATAAATTAGTATAAATAAAAATAAGAAATTATCATAAAATAAAAAACGGGAAAACAAAAACAACAACAAATATTCAATTGTATTGTATATTCCGCAATAAAAAATGTATATTTATTTGTGTATTTTTGGTTTTGTATCCTTATAAAGAACCCAAAAAAAAGTAAAAAGTAACAAGAAACTAAGTTCAAAATCCTTTCAATGTGCTCCGATTTAAATTATAATTAATGCTAATAAATTAAACAAAAAACAAACAAGAAAAAAGAATAAACACATTCCAATAATAACAAACAAATACTGGTGTGCCCCCGTCCAGGAGAATCAAATAAAAAAATTTCATAAATCAAAAATAAAGAAAATATATTGCATATAATACAAAAATAAAACAATCGATCCCCAAAAAAACAAGGGGAGTATGAGGAAAGAAAAGAAGAACCGGGAAATGTCTTTATTGGAACTTGTTTGTGGATTATATTCAGAGGAAAATCATCAGAATGGGGTAAGCTAAGCGCCTTATCATGCTTTTGCAGATGAATGATTTCATATCAAATATTTTAGTCCAGAATTTATCCAAAAATTATGGATATACTACATATATACTCATGAGATTGTGTTCGCTCTTAAAATTGTTGAATCTCAAGGTTTCAAAAACAGTTTCATTGGGTTTTGTTGTTGGAAACCAAACTTAATCCGGACTTATTGATTCCAGATTCAAAGAGATAAAAATGATAAAGCGAAGTTTGATGAGTAAGTTGTATAGTCATAGTCTGATTGCAGAGCCAATAAATTACACCCTCACAGCGGTCTCCTGTCCCCTCTACTTCAATATATAGTCAACACTGGTCGTTTGGTCTAATCTCAGTATTTCTTGTGTTCTTTTGCGAGATCTGGAAGGCATAAAGGTTTTCGTTGCTCTAATATTTGTCGTGTCTACCCAATATTGAATTTGAAGACTTTGAGAGCTTGTAGTGCAGCCTTGCTGTCATTTCTTCTCTAAAGCATGGATTTCAGCTTGAAAAACTGAGTTCTCTTGTTGTCTCATACTACTAATTAAGCAATTCCTATTAGTTTACCCATAAACTCATGCTCCAAATCATTATTCTTGAATTTGTGTCTCCTATGTGTACATGTGTATAAAGTTAAGAATCTTTCTTTTATGCACTTGCTACTTTTGCCGGCTGTGTAACAGGTTATTTGCCGCCCTTTTTCTTTTCTTACCTTTACTTGTACTCACTGAACCATGGCACATGCCATTGCATAAAGGTTTTCTTTTTTCTTTATTAAAGATTCGGTAGCAGGTGCAAGTATCTTATACATACTACATGCACACACCCCTCCCTAATGTGTCTCGAGCGGTGGCACATGTTAGGCTATTTTCAACTGTAGGCGTTGGTCAAGTACTATGTATGTATGTATGTATTATAAAATATACGTTACTTTAAGTTTTCTAGAAGTTTGAATCTAATTATATACGTCATGGGAATTGGCTACTTACCCTTTGTTGTATGTATGTACATATATGCAATTTAACTTTTCACATTATTTTTTAAAGTTAAAAGATTATTTTTGTTGAAATTTGATTACATGATCGAAATGCACTCAACTGTGAATGAATTTCTTTATGATAAAGTGACTTTAAGGATCGATAAAACACCGTGAGAAGAAAGGACAATATGGTGTATGAGTATTTACCATATGCACATATTTTGATATACATATGTAGGTATTGCCATATGACGGGCAAATATGTTAGATACATAAAATTCGATTCAGGATTTCAGTCTACATCCAAAAGTATACATCACAGACGAATGGTTTTTGTGTTTGGCAGTAGCCCCAAGTCTCCCATGGTGCACTGTGGTGATTTTGCGTTGAAGTCTGTAAGGATGTGAAAGATTTGGGGGTTGAAAGTGATTGACATTTGCATATTGCTACAAGACAAAAAAATATCCCAGCGATGCGGGAACTTGCAGATAGTAGTTATATAACATATTATTGTATGTTTTATATGCTTTTTCCGGATGACTTTCATTCTATACGTAGTCCATTTAATTAGATGATACTACATAGATAGTTTTAAGGGGTTGCTGGCTTCAAGTAATAATTACGATTATGACTACTTTAAGGATCGATGAAACTCACCTATGTTTGAATTTCTTTATGATTATATGACTTTAAGGATTGGTAAAGCAACGTGTGACTATGATTATATGACTAAAATGATTGGTAATGCAACGTGTAAGGACCCACACAAAATATGTATAAGGATAAACCTTAAAGTACTAACTAGTAACAATGACTAACTCTTAAATTATTTAGTTACTTATTTCTATGGAAATTTCTTGTCATTAATATTATGAATCATTTAAAACAGATATGTCTGTACATACCATAGTATGTTTTTAGCTTAAATCTATTTTTGGGCAATTATTGTTTGATTTCGTTCCATTGCTGCAAGCACTGACATTCCTTTCCTACAATATAAAATATCAGCTGACCAAACAAGAAAAACCCAAAATTATTGATTAACTTTTGTCCCACTTAAAAAAGAAATGATAGTAGAAACAACAAATTATTAGTGATACAATTTTTTTTATTATTATTAAAGATCATAGAAGGGGGAGAGTGTGAGAGTGTGATGTGAGCACGCGGGAAGTTCAACAACAAAACTATACATACATAAGTAAGCGCAAGGTGCATTGGGAAACTAGGAAAGAGGAAGAATGCATTAAAACACCTGATACTAGACTAGAGACATCGTTTGCGACTGCGACTACGTTGACTGAAAGATGAACATGAATGTAAAATAAGCGACGGTGTCAATAGCGTCGACACAGCGCTGTGCTGACTAATAAAACAATAACAACAACAACAACACTATAAAAGCAGAAAATACAAACAAAAACATGTAAAAGATACAAACAAAGTAGTCGCTGTCGGTTGTCGATCGTTTGAGTTCGGCGCATATACACAATACACATTCACAAACTCTACACTCACTCTCTGGCATTTACATGCCTGCAAACATATGTCGCATTATATTTGTTGTATGTAGATACTTTATTATATGCGAACTTCAATTTGTCGTCGGTCGTATGAACATTGTTTTTGTTTTATTGCTGTTGTTGCTTATATTATAGTTATGGTTGGTTCTGTTACTGGGAAGTCGCGGTCAACTTCGCTGTAACTGTGCGTTTTATATTTATTACTACATACATATAACCAAGTTAATGAAATACGAATTCGAAGCCGCAGTCCGCGCGCTTTGTTTCTGTTCAGTTAACAAAATAATCAACTCAAGTCACAACGACTGAGTCAGTCTTCAAGCGCAGTTCAAAGAGTGTTAAACGTATTTGTTGATCATAACTCTTTTCATTATCTCAATTTATATTGAAAAACACACAAATATTTGTGATCGAAACTATTTATGATTTTTTTAATGCAGCATCATTTCCGTTGTTGTTGTTGTTGTTGCTGCTACTAAACAAATTATCAACAAAATTATAATCATTTAATGAAGAAGAAAATAAAAAACAATAATTCTTAATTGAACTCTATTTGGGTCGTTGGTGTTCGTTCATTCGTTCGTTCGATTTGCTAAAAATAAAACGGATCTTCATAAAAAAATAGCAAAGCAAAAATGTAAAACCAAAAATAAGACAATATAAAAATATTTGTGTGGTAAAAATTTTTAATAAACAAATGGATTTCATCGAACGAATGACGTCAAATTATAGCACGCGATAACTCTCGAAATAAACCCAAAACGTCATTGAATTTGAATAATCAAAAAACAAACAAAAAAACGAAACCTAAAAAAAACAACAGAAAAATTCCAAAAATACTATAAAAATTAAGTGAAAATATTTCTTAAAAATAACAATAATTATTTTCGCATATTTTTGATTCATAAAATAAAAATATCAAACGATTGATGATCATTGAAAATGTTTAAAATAACAATTATGTATGTGTAAGTGAATAATAAATTTAAAAAAAATATACATACATATGTATGTATATGATGTTCATTGCAATAAATTCGCGCAATCAGCATTGCACAAGCACAAGTCACGATTTTGCTTAAATCAAGTTGTTAGTATTTGCCATATTTCCAAGTTATTTTGGGTTTCTATGAAATGTTTAATCTTGACCATCATCAACCAACCAACCAACCAATCATCTTCACATGTTGTTTCCCTAGAATCTATAGTCTATATAGTAATATGTATTACAATACCATAGTTTTTCTATAATTTAAGTGTTTTATTTGTTTATTTATTTTCTCATGTAAAGAATATTTCACTTTAATTGTTTGCAATTTTTCTTCATTTTGAATGGCTCTTTATACTGAGATACTTTACTATGCACATTTATTAATTGTTAATTTTTGTGAATTTTTATTCTGAAATTTTATTTCAATGGAAATTTTTACAAATATTGTATGAACATATTTTGTTGATGTCGAACAATTGTTATTCCAAGTATTGTGTATTTTTATACTTTGCACATATGGTTGGCTGGCTGGCTATGAGCTTTTTGGCTATATGAGATTACGCAAGTTCTGGGAAAGTTTTTGGAAAATTTTGTGGCTTATACAATAATAATAATAATAATAAAAATGAAATGAAATGAAAGCAAGAAATCCCCCAATAAATAGAAAGAATCAATCATAAATACATTCGTATCTATAGTGGAATTTATTATTTATCTAAAATATATAGATATATCGATTTTATCTAATTATGTTTGATTAGTTCTCATAAATAATTCCATAGTATAGTATGGTATAAACCATATGAATGGTAATAATGCATTCTTATATTATAAAAATCAATGAATTATTTTGATTTTTGAGGACATTTGTCTGGAATAAAATCATCTTTCCTTTGACTTTAACTCATCTTGTTTTTTTAGTTTTATATGCTGACAGAGTCAGGTATATATTTTTAAAAACCATTCTAACCTTTTCTTGTTCTGTTCACACTTGAAATTTCACAAAGAATTGTTCATTATATTAAGTAATGCTTTGCTCGGGTGCATTAGACAGCCATTTCCCAATTGAATTTCTTCATCGGTTTCATCATTCCGAAGCAAACGATGACTGTTTGCGTATCTTGTTCTACGACATATATAAGAAGTAGTTCATTCTTGGCATAGTTGATTTAGACAACTTTAATTTCATTTATTCAAAACAAAACTTTGCACTACCATATATTACGGAACTCGTGAAATTGTAATTCATTTAATATTGACGCACAAAAACTTAACAAAAACAAATGTTTAACAAAGACGCCTTGATTGATTTTAAAAAAATGTCTCTAAGCCACCATTTAGCCAATATCCAAAGTCTTAATTAGCATAAATTAAAATGTATTGTATGTGAAAACAGTGCGGAGATAATTCTAGAAATGACAGTGAAAACCGTATCAAAATCCGCTGCGTTGTTAAGAAGTAATTGGTATCCAAACTTTATGGAATTTCGGCTTTGCTTTATACTATAGAATAATGTAATGGTAATAAACAAACTAATATTCATAGGAATGTATTCCATCTTAGTTCATTTTTGTACCAGGGCAGTTTGATCACTCAATTCTCTGCTTAGTAATTGCATCTGGGAACTACCATCTCTTAATAGACAGACTACTGTCAAATTTAAAGTAAGCTGCGTCATTTAGTTTCTGTTTGACAGACAATTAAAGCAGACAACCTTGAAAATGGTAAAACAATCACCGAAAAATAGTGGACATTGATTTGAAGCAAAAACAACCGCATGTGTCGAAGAAAAAAGTGTTTTTCCACCATGACAATGCACGTGAGCACACTTGTGTAGTCGCCTTGGAAAAAATGTTCATAAATTGTACTACGATCTGCTAACCTATTCAGTAAATTCTCCAGATTTAGCCTAGGTCCCTGCAACTACAATATTTCCTGTTTTCAAACCTGAAGAAATGGTCGAATGAAAACTGAAACTAACTAACTGAAACAAAAGTCTATTTTGAGGACATCCTTGTCAAAACCTTTTAATTTGATGAATTAAAAAAAAAATAGGAAAAATATATATATATCGAACTAAAAGAAAACTATGTTGATCAATCTGCTCTCCTCGTATCTTTGTCATTTAATCAAAATTTCTGTACTCTACCTCTAATTCTTTGAAAATCTCTATGTAGTTGGCTAATCTGAATTTGAATTTCATTTTATATAAGATTCTTATAATTAAAAGTGTTAGTTAGGAGGTGCGATAAACTATATCCATATCCATTTATGCACATACTATACTCGTATATTGTATTGTATATTATGTTGTTCAGACATAATCAGCTGGTTATAGTAATTTGGAAAGAAATGTTAACCACATTCCATGATCATGTTGTATTGTTGTACGTAATAATGTATTGAACAATTTTAATTTACTTTTTGACCTTCACTTGGAATTTCATTATTAAAACATATGTATCTGTGTACATTTATTTTTATCTGAATCTGTTTAAACTTTGTCTAACACAATAGATTTATTGTATTTTATATGATTTCATTTTATATACTGCTGCATACTTTTCGACTTGGATTCTTTTTAGTTTTATTTATTTTATATTTTTTTTATACACTGCCTATTGATATGAATAGTGTATTATCACTTTGTTGTGATGTTTGTAATGCATAAAGGATCATATAAGGTATATAAAATAAATAAATCCCCGTTTTACTGGAGATGGTAATCCCACATCTATGCAAAAATCAAAATAAGATTAGTTTCCAATCTGAGTTCTTGTATATTTGTTTCTCTATACCTTCCTCATTTCTGAAGCATGAGCATCAAAATGTTTTGAAGTGACAATTTACACAATATGATATATTCAGAAGTTTCTCAAATTGGACCAATAATTGATATAGCTGCCATATAAGTCAATAAGTTTTTCTAACTTTTTGGATAGCAAACTTTTGCATTTCTTAAGATGATACAAACATCATAGCATATTTATGTACATGACTTAGAATAAACATGACACCTTTGGGATGAACTCTTTTTAATCGACAGCACAGGAATTGGGATGCTTCTGTAATCTTTCACTGTTTCGGCTGCTTACGAAATTAATATCCTTCATCACCGTTGGCATCCACCAACCACGAACCACCAGTCAACGCCCTACTTTGGTTATTGTATCTTTTTGATTTTATAAGGAGCAGTGGTCCCCCATATTTGAATGGCATAAAGGCAAACTGGGGCCACTGCTTGTTTATACATATATCAACAATCCAGTTCATTTTCATCACCTTTTGATAGCTGCACGCATCATTTAATAACAGATGATTGGTTTAATTGAACCAATATTTCATAGATTATAATTTCTGTATGAGTTTATCATTAAGTTTGTGAAAGGGTATCCAAGCTTCGGTGTTCTGTCTTTTTTTTATTGGTTTTTGTTGTCTTTCTGGTTTAAAATTTCTTATTTTTTGCGCTCGTAAAAATAATCTTTAAACCATAAATGAAAGATTAATTGCATTTCTTTAAGACCTTTAGTATTTTCTTTTTAAAATATTTCACTATTTCAGTTAGGTACAAACAATTTCCAAAATATACCAAAACTTCTTCGTTTTAATTAAATTGCATGAGAGTTAGAGTTGCCAACTGTAGTCTGCTGTCTTTGAATAACCAACTCATTCATAGAAACCACAAATTGTTTATATTTAATATTCATCACACATTTTTCGAAAGGGAAATTGTGTATTACTCAGCAGGTACAATATGTATTGCAAAAATGGAAGTTTGTGCGACGTTGACATATCATTTTGAGCTTGTGAGCATGTGCGCAGACGTAACCATGACTGAATGAAGAGTGGGATCCCAAAGTTAATCCAAAAATTAATACATGAGTAATTTCAAAACTTTTCAAAGAAGAGTCATACTTGTATAATGAATGTGGTACGTGCCTGACTGAGTGCTGTGCTGTGCTGTGCTTACTGTGCTAGGTGGGTGCGCCATCATTTTCTATCGTCATAAAGATCTTTCCAAACGATTGATTAAGTAGAAGTGTGCAGCGTATTAAGATTTTTCCAAAAGTATTGTGTACTGTACCCACCTTTGCCACTACTTATTCCCCATTAAATTTTTCTTGAAATTCATGCATGTGTGAAAAAGAAGAGTTTACCTTTTAGCGCAAATGTTTTCAGAAAATTCAGTTAAACGTTGGCAAGCAAAGCGGTAGCACGCATCGCGCGTCAGACTTTGCGCGAATTTATTGCAATCAATAATAAATAAAAATACTAAAATTTCCATTTCAATGAAAAACTTTCCAAAATTTATTTCATCAGTGAGGCATCATAATTAAAACAATATATAAAATGAAAAAAATTGAAGGATCGTACAACATAAATAAGGAAAACCAACAAGCAACGTCTAATAACACAAACATCAAAAGTCAACAGAACAAGCAAAGCCCCATAGCCAATATGGTTGAACGTTTTGTCCAAAGCATTGGTCAATTAAACGATTCTGGTAGCTTTGATACCAGTTTCGAGATTAAACATATACAGAGTCCCAAAAAGGATCATCAGCAGCAGCAACGTAAACGTCATGATTGCATTACCGAATTGGATCGGAAGAATTTAATGGAATTTGTACAAGATTTTGAAGCAAGACAAGTGACAATCACCAAGTCATCAAGCCAAAAGTGCTCCTCCTCACCATATTTATGTCGCAAGGCTAAGGAACTTTATCAACGAGCCAGTAGTCGTAGTAATACTCCTACACGTAGCATAGCCAAGCAAATCTATGAGGATCCTCCGCTCCCATCTTCATCAGATGATAAACATTTGGCTCAGCATAAAATCAACAAAAAATCTGCTGAGGCTGAAGATGTTATGCCACCACCAACAGCTTTGCAACGTGCTCAACCAGAACGTAGCAGTTGTCGTTCAGCTTCTAAAGTTTTGCAATTGCTCTCGCTGAAACGAAAGTCAAGTAAGAAAGTTACTCTTCAAGACGATGACAATTCACCAGTTGTGTTGCGTTCTGAACTTGGTTGCAAACCATTACCACATTCTGATGCTGAAGATGATTTGGACGACGAGGAAGATCCTGATGATGGTATCTCTTCGGCTAGTTCGAATTTAACTACATCACAATCATCATCATCAGCTTCATCAGCATCATTGACAAATTCAAGTCGTAATATTTCACCAGATTCTTCATTTGAAATGCATGCACCACTGTTGCCCACCTTCAAAGTAACACCACCATTTAAGGGGGATTTCTGTCGTGCAGGAAAGAATGCTGCCTATGAGTTTGCACGTTTCTTGCGTGGATCTTTTCATGCTAAACGTGCAACAATAACCGCACTACGACGTTCTATCAGTGATCCAGATAGCATGGAACAAATGGACTTTACCAAGATGCCAGCACAAAACTATTCACCCAAAACTATCAAACCAACAAACAAAAAGGATGGTGTGCTCAGTGATTCGACAAATGTAATACGCGTGAGTCACTTTTAAGTTTATCTTTTAAGCTTCCTAATTGTATCATCAATTATTTTAGAATTTAAGTTTAATAGATCTCTTCTATATGGTATAAGTGAGTGTGTCAATCAAGTGATAGTTCTAAATAGTAGGTAGGGTAGATAGCTGGCTGCTATTCATTCAATTGTTCATTGTTTACATTGATGAGGAGAGTAAGTAGTAATTCATTGGAATTATTGTTTATTCATATGAATAAAGAATAGCAAAAGGTGACGAAATCAACAATAACAAAACAAAGTCAACAGTCGGCTGTTTGTTGGCTGTTGTTATTTCTATAATTTATGTACGTTGCGGTTGGTTTTCAACTTAACTCGAGAGTATTTATGAATGGAATTTATTCAATTTTACCGCCGGCATCTTTTTGTTCTGTTCTGTTCTGTTCGGTTCGGTGCGATCAATTGGTTAGAATTATAAGTTTGTATTGTAAAATATATATTTGTTTATTGTTTACTAAATCATTGTTAAATGCATGCGTGATGATATTGATGGTGATGATATTTTACCCTTAGGTTGATCTAAAAATAAAAGAAAATTTTGTTTAATTTAATAATGAAAAACATA
Organism: Amiota communis; assembly: GCA_037043315.1. Classification (NCBI taxonomy): domain Eukaryota; kingdom Metazoa; phylum Arthropoda; class Insecta; order Diptera; family Drosophilidae; genus Amiota; species Amiota communis. Next base: position 219,782 of record JBAMAV010000370.1, read on the forward strand.
GAAAAGCTGCAGTTCAATAAATATTAACCTGAAGATGATGAGCTAATGAATAATTCAATAATTGCGTTGTTTCATTCCAAATGGGCTTACATGGCGTATGAGGGATTCTTTTTTGTTTGCTACCCTTCATTAAATGTTGGTGGATCAATCAAATTTTAAAATAAATTGTTGAATTCTTTGTGAATTGGAAGATATAGATTTACAGCTTCGATGGTGTATGAACAACTTGTTTTCAACCTTCATTCAAAATCAATGTTTTTAGTGTTTACGTTTTGAAATACGTGGGTTGAAGAATAAGTAGAAAAAGGTTTTTTTTTGTTATTTTCTTTTATTTTTCAATATAATCTCCTTCTAGCTCTACATACACTTTTCCAATCATTTTTCCAAATTTTTTAATCCATCCTATAAGTAGGATTTCGGTAGTTCCGCAAAATTAACGTTTGCTCATTGAAAACCTCCTAGTTCGACGAGAAGCGTTGTCCACCGAGATATTTTTTTAAATTTGGAAACAACAAGAAATCACTGGGTGATTGGGTGATGTGGTGAATACAGTGGATGTTGTATCTCTACTGAGACCAAAAGCGGGACCCACCTTGCCGACAATATTTCACACCCAACTTATCGCTCAAAATTGAAACCACTGTACCATACGATAAATATGTAGTTCAGTTTTACGTCCATTGGACATACAGGGCTTTGATGGCGTATGAGGAATATTTGTTATACCCTTTATTCAAAATTGCTTTAGACAACTAATTTATAAAAATTAATAGTTGAATTCTTTGTCATTTGGAAAATATTGATCTACAGCTTTGATGGTGCATGAACGACTTCTTTAAAAGTTGGTGTAAACTTTTAAATTTTTATAAATAAAAAGCGCAATTTTGCGTCTATTGGACGGCACATATAAAGGATTTTGATGGCCTATGAGGTGACCATTTATATACTCTTTATTATTGTAGATTCATATCTTAAACTGGCTGCAATTATAGGAAAATATTTAATTAAGAAATATTTGTTGAGAGTTGAGTTCTTTAACTTTTGAAAGGTACAGATCGAGGGCTTCATTGGCGTATGATGAATATTTTAATGGTATTTTTTAAACACATTTCTTGTAGTCTCTTAATTTTTGTGATCATCAAATAAAGAGTGGAATGAATTCAAAAATCAATCTAATAGTAGCCTATACACATACTTACATAGTTATCAGGCAGCTGCCCATCCTGCCCGCTCATAGATACAAGGCTTTGATGGTGTATGAGCAATTATTTCAGATCTTTTATTCACATTCATTGTAGATTCTCAATTTACGATATAAAGAAATGACTTATAAAAGAACATCCATTTCTTATTATACCAATTTATTGTTTATTCATTTCTTTAATGAAAAGTCGAAGAATATATGTAATGTTTCATAAGTCTTGAATTTAATGTGAAGTTTAATGTGCCATGTGTTAGAAATTCAGTATGTTAGGTGATTATTGTATGAAAGGGTCCAATGATTGGTGTTCAAATTATATTGCATGATTAGAGAGTTTGAGTTCTTCTACAATAAGATCATCTTAAGAGTAAAGGCTAATAAAACCAAACCACTATGCCTTTGAGTATTGTTGATATTTGTTGCTTTTGGCTTTTGATTCAAATTTGAATCCCACTTTCACTTATTTCACACCATTTTCAAATTAGCATACCAAATACATACTATTTCTGCTAATCATTATGGCACTTGCCATTCCCATTGTTGTTACACTAAATCTTCCATATAAAGATAAAATAAACATGAAAGACTCTTGTACTGTACGTACTACAATACAATACAATACAATACATCAAAGGCTTATTCAAATACATAATTTCTTCCGGTTGTTTTGTTTTGGCAATTTAAACTTCTTAATTCCAATCATCATCAATATTCATTTCATGAAAAACTCAAACTACCAAATAAAAGAACGACGACGACGATTGATCCCGCATGTTTTTTTCTTTTTTTCTATAATAAATACAAATATTCAAATATAAAAAAAAGAAGAACAAAACAAACACAATGGAAAAGAAAGAATTATGCCGGATATATTTAATTAAATACACGATACGCAATCATCATTATCATGACAATAATGATGTTGCAAACATCATCATCATCATCAACAAGATCATCAGAATTTTTTGCGCTATACAAAACTGAAAGGAATTCGCGCATAAATTTTGGAAAAACAAACGTAAAAAGTTATATTTACAAAACAAAGAAAATTGTTTTTTTTTTTTTTGAAAAAGCAACAATATGATAAAAAAAGGAAAGAAAATGAAAGAAAAAAGCAAACTAACAATGATTTGTGTATTGTTGTGTTTAATGAGACACCGAGACTACTATGGGTCCTGGGTACATAAATAAATATAATACAAACGAAAGTGTATGAAAAGAAGGCCGAAGGGAGTTTGTGGGTGGGTGATTGGTCGGTTGATTGTAGTAAATAAGATGAAGAGTTAAAGTGAATTAGAGAAATGAGAGAAAATTGTAAAAAAAAAAATAAACGTGCCGCGGCTGCCGTCAAAGAAACTTAAACAAATCATAAATTTACGCTAAATTATTAAGATCGTAATCGCAAATAGCGCAATTTTCTTTTTAGCAAAAATTATTATTATTATTGTTGTGTTCTGTTCTTGTAGCTTGTAGAGGTTAGAAAAATAACAAAAAGACTGGGAAAAATACACTTCAACTTGAATGAATTTTAATTGGTCTCGAGAAAGGCGTTTTTTCGAAAAAAAAAGGGGGCGATTCTTTGGGAACAGTTAAACACAGATACACTTATAGATAGATATATGTACATATGCTTATAATGACGACGCCGTCTGTCATTACCCACATGAGAATTTTTACAACAAAACTCTGACTGACTTGACTGACAGACAACCCACATTCCTTTCATTTAGAGATATTTCATAGTTTATTTTATATTTTGTACTTTTTGTTTTGCTTTTTTCATTTATTCTATTTACTATCTTTCTTTTGTTGTCATTATTATGTATAATTTTTGAATTGTTATTATTTTTATGAGTTTAATTATCAGTTGGCGCATAGAGTCCATTTATGGGTAAAAACCATAAAAGAGAACTATTAATTGATTTTGTTAGGAGATAAAATGATAAATTCTTTAGAGCTTGACAAACTAAAAAAATGCGAACCAAAAAACCTATGGCCGACGTGACAAAGAAAACTTCAAAAAGCCGGCCAAAATTATACATGCAATACAATAATAATTTTGTATAATTTTACAAAAGCAACAAATAACAGAAATACTATAATACTACTTAGATACTAGAAAGATATAGACAACAAAATGAAAGACACTAACAATACACAAACACAAGTGCATTAGAGCAATTAAGTTAATTAACTGAGTGAAGGAGAGTCACGAGAGTATGGAGAGTGAGATTGGGTGAGTGAGTAATAAGAGTTAATGCAAAGATTTGCATGTAATATGTTGAAAAGCTCACTCGTTGCTCCCATATAAAAATGAAAGCTTCAACAAGTCTAGTGTGCATTTCACTCGTATAGTATACTAGTATAATCTCACTCTCTCTCTCTGAATTGTTTATATGTAGGTATTAAATTCGATCTCATGATCTTTTTGTGCTCCCATACAAAAAGAAACAAGTGCTTTTGTGTGTTTCTCTCACTCAGTGTGAATGAATATGTGAGCGAGTAATACAAAGATGATGGCGCTCCTCATTTTCAACTTGTTATTTTTGTTACTTGTTGTTGGTTTGGTTTGTCGTTTGCTTTGTTCACACGCATACTCATACATACATAAATAGATATACATATGGTTATATTACATATGTATGTATGTGTAGATAGATGTATCTATGTGGGGGTATGAATGGATTTTTGTTATATGGGAGCAATAATTTCACAAAGATTTAACCAAGAGAAGTCTCTTGAATTCAGTTGAAGTTTCGACATTATCTCGAGCGGAACAGATTTATATTTTTTGTTCATTTTCTTTTGTTTCTTCTGTATTATTTATTTTATTGTTCCTTTAATCACGCAAATGAATCAAATTAAATAAATTTAAACAAATACATTTTAACCAAAGAGAAAAAAGAAAATTACTTATTAATAATAATAAATAAATAATAGTCATCATTTTCAAAGAAAAAGTGAGTTTAATTCGAAAATGGTTTGAAAATAAAAAATTTGTTTAAATAAAAAATTGTGCACAAAATCAAAAGTCGTTGAAAAAATCATCACGTTTTCGCTTTCTTTGAATTGCAAAAATAAATAAAAAACGAAAAGAAAAGGAAAAAACGGCAAACGATTGTTTTAGACTTTGACTTTGTTTGGTGGTGCGTTACTTTTAGGTTTTTTGTTTAAAATTCAAAGCAACATGAAAAAAAAGGAAAATAACAATATAAATAAATATATACCAAACGAGTTTACCTAAAACTAACTAAACAAAAAGAAGGAAAAGAACAAAAAATTATTCAAATAAAAAACAAAAAAAAATTTACAGTGAATTTAGTTGTTGGTGATACGAGTACTACTAGTTAACAGACAGACATATCTACATACATAAATACGTGTATGTACATATACCAAGTTAATCCATTTTTTAGTGATTTACCCAAAGCTAAAATAAGAGATCTAAGGTAAAAGGTTCTTTACTTATTCACTTAGTTACTCACTTGCTTGTAATCCCCTTCCTTCAGTGAAGACTATTGAAATTGTTACACAAAAAAAAAAATGGACAAATTCTGAGATCACATGTTTAGATTAGAAGAATGCCTGGGCTTCTTCTGAACAGATCAAAGCTACCTCTGGACAAAACGGAAAGTAGACAAAAGTACTGTGCAGGTTATATTATAAGATTTCCAGTACTGAAGACTATTATATTTAATACAGAAGATGCAGTACTCTGCTCTCCATCAGATAGTAAACACTCAATGATCGGCTAAAGGCCCATGGCAATAGGCTAGATTCTGCTTTGGCTATAAATACCTCCACAAGGAGGCTCAAGCGTCATTACCCTGATCTTTGGGTACACGATAGCCAAAGAGGCCGCAGGTTCCGTTTCTAAATTAACCCGACATTTCCCTGTAAATACTTTTTAGGCTTTAAGCCATCTGTCAATCTTTTACCATATTGTCATCCCAAAACTTATAGGCATACTTAAATGATCTTGCCAAAGGAATGCTAGCTTCTATTGGGTACTCAAAAAAGTCACCTTTTTGTATCTGCTATTGACTTATAATAAATACATAGATCTGCCTAATTTCCTGTAGAACTAAATTGTAAAGTTAGAAACGATTATGTGAAGAACCTGAGTAACAATTTTAATGGCATCCCCGGCTTTGTAGAATAGTAGTTTCTTCTTACATAATCTATGGAACGTGTTGTTTTCAATTGTATTGTCGAATAATCTGATAAATTGTTTACTCCAAAGACACGTTTCACTAACCACATTAAACCTCATAGATTCACTTAAATTTACTCAGATAGAGAAGCGGATAAAGAAGTCAAGCCCCATAATTACCGCTTAACTGCTTTTATGAGTTGACGTTTTTTGACTTAACACTTTTTTTTTTTATTTCTTAATTTACAAATAATCAAACACACGACACGTTTATAATCTCTTAGATTCTTGGAACTATAATTAAGTGTGTGAACCAACACAACTCAAAATGTATCTCGATACTCATAGTATCTCATTTTACAAAGCCATATGCTTCGAGTATCCGGTGACAGGGCAGAGATAAAATTATAAACAATATTGTGATTTTCATATACTAAAAAAAAAAACGAGAAAAAAAAGACACTTGTGGGACAATAAAATGGCAACCACAGATTATTTGTATGAGAAACCTTAGATTGTTCGTTGGTTGGTTGGTTGGTTGTTTAGTTGATGAATAAGTCCACTATGTCCCCTTTGAATGGGGGTTGAGGGAATTTATTATTGCATATATAAACAAATGCTGCAAACTCAGCTTTCTTTTGCTATGCTTTGTCTAAGATTGTCGTCAATGGTGCAAGAAATGTGTGAAAATAATAAAAAAAAAAAAAAACGAAACCCAACAATAACAAGTGAGTTGAGACATTTCAAAAGACAACGATGGCGACGATGACTCTGTCTTGCTACTAGTGATCAGTGACTGCTGACCGCCGCCGACCACTCAGCCGTGTCTTTTGCATAGCATTGCATAGCAAAAGGAGGAATTTAATAAGGCATGCAAAATGCTGCAAGGCACTTGTTGTCATAGAAAACAAAACCTGTACTACACAGAGTGTTTCCCACAGTATCTTATAGGGGGATTGGATTGATTTCATACATACAATACAATTGTATCTACACAAGTATTTGCTCCAAGGACTAAACAACTTCTTTATTAATTTCCCACATTTATGTATACCGTGATCTTATTACCAAGCTAACTGACTTCCATGTATCGTTGTCGTGTGGTTGAATTGATCTGATTTGCTTTTGGTTGACCCTTTTGACGTTTTCAAATTTTCAATTGAATTTTCAATTTTTGTTCGTTATTCATTTTAATTGTTTACTTTGGCAAATTGCTCGTTTCCTACTTACAAAAATGCAAAAGCAAAAGCAAAAAAACAGTATTTTGTTGTTCATTCATTCGTGTACGCAATAAAACCCAACCAGACAGATACAGACGGATTGTATATACAATGTGTGTGTACATATCCATATATAGATAGTTACAATACAATAAAGTTTATTTGTGTATCTGTGCTTCGAGCTATTGTTTAGTAATCATCAACCTCATCGTCATTCTGATTTTTGTTGCGTTTAAGTTATTTTTTTTTCCTATCTTTATCTATGTTATTCACTCACTTACTCACGGTCTTTCTCTCCCTCTATCCTTCATTGATGAAGTCTGGCTGCGATTCCAATACCTAAACAGTAAACAGTTGTGCGTTTTTATACCCTTCATTCACACTTGTAATAATATCAATTTACCATTGAGTTTTGTCTATTTCAATGCAGAAAACAGAAAGGTAATCGGTCTAGCGGTTTCGGAATCCATAGAGAATGTACATAAATATATATATGTATATTAGAAGATAGAAGAAGAAAGATTACATATGGTATATAGATAGATTTTGGACAGGCTTTCTCCAGAAGCCTTCGATCCACACCAAAAACAGGAACACTCTCCAGACTATGTTAGAGTTTCCATGAAAATTTCATTAAATTCAGTCTAGCGGGTCTGTCTGAATCCATAGGGAACATACATCCACTTTTATATATATTAGAAGATAGAAGAAGAAAGATTACATATGGTATATAGATAGAATTTGGACCACAATATACACAATAACCCATATAAAGGATGCAATAGACAGGCTGCTATCTCCAAATGCCTTACGGCCCATTTGGGCTGCCTAGTTTGAACTCTCAGACTCCTTACACTTCATACCTACTGCGTCCACTACAAGTTGACAATCCATCGAAGAGGATAGTTCATTTACTAGGTACATATAGCACATTTCTCAAACATTATTAGTGATTATCTAAAAAAGAACTTATTGAATCAGTCGATCATTGTAATCATTTTTATATAGAAATGATGATGATGTTGCAGTAAGGGTATTTTTTCATTGATGAAACTGAGGTTGTTTTAATAATTATTTTCTCATTTTCTCATTCATATTATTGTGGATCATCATCGTTTATTGTTTCATTTGGGTTCTGTTTTTCATTCCAATTCTGTTTTTCACTTTAAAATGACGCATAGCGACAAGCGATTCACTGGATCTGGGTGGAGGCGGGATTGTATGATTGTCTGATGGTTAGTGCGCTGAGTAGTGTTGGATATAGAGACTGAGGCTATTTGGGGTTTCTCTTTTTATCTATTGTATGTTGTACAACGTTAGCAACAACTAAAATAACTACTACCAGAAGAGATCCATGAAAACACTTTGACCTAAATTCATAAAACAATTCATTGATAAAATAAGAGGCACTTAATGTTGTAGTGCCTGTAGTTGCTGTTATTAGTGGTGGTGGTTTGTTGCAACAAGTTGCTGCTCTTGCTGCAAATAAAATTCAACTTGAGAAAGAAGAAAATAAGATAAAAAGCAAACGAGTGAAAACATACATAAATATTTGATGATCAAATTGAAATTGGAAACTTTCCAAAGTTGTAAAAATGTTACAGGAAATTTAAAGAAAATTGAAAGAAATCTAAAAATTAGCAAATACTTGCACAATAAATTATTATACTAGTAAAAAGAAAAAGAAATACATTAATCTCAATTTAAGCAGAGCCCAACAAAAATGAATGATTGAAGAATAAATATATCTATGAATTGAAGTGAAGTGACTTAGTTCCGTTTTGTATGTATGCATTTGAGTTCAAGCCACCGTTTCTTTAAATTATACCAAAAAGTGATAGAAGATGAGACAGAAGAAATTACCCAAAGATGGTAAAGAAGAATTGAAGAAATTTCTCTCTCTCAATCATCTAATCATGTTGCATGCGTCATGGTGTCATTTTGTCTCCATTATTTTTACAATTTTAACTTTTTTCTCTAGTCTCTTTTGTTGAAGTTCAAAAGTTTATCGTGTCGCATTGTGACCATGATAATGGCTTAAGAAAATACATATTTCTACTTGAAAAGCCATCAACTTAATTTGTTTTTGTAGCAATTAATAATATTTGTTTCTCTTTTTGGGTTTTCTATTTGCAGAACCGCACAGCACTACCCGCCAATGCTTCGCCATTTCGTCGTGCTTGGGGTCAATCTTCATTTCGTACAACACAACAACTACAGCAACAGCAACAACAACAGGCACAGAAACAACAACACAACAGTCCACTAGTGCGACGAACTGCTTCAATGACAGCGTCGGATAATGATGTCTACATTAAGTCCATGGACGGCAGTTTCATTGATGAACTCAAACAGCAAACGACGGCGCGCTGCAGTCGAACACAACACAAACAACAAATGGGCATACAACCATTGCCAAAGAATTTTACCACAGATTCACAAGCAACAACAACAGCAGCAGTAGCAGAAGAATTAAGTGGTAACGGTGGTGGTGGACCAAATGGAGTGGCAGCTTGGGGTTCTTCATTTGAGCGTATGCTACAAGATGCTGCCGGCATGCAAACATTTGCTGAATTTCTTAAAAAAGAATTCTCTGCTGAGAATATATATTTCTGGACAGCATGTGAACGTTATCGTCAATTGGAAAACGAGGAGGAGCGTGCTGTCCAAGCACGTGCAATATTTGATAAGCATTTGAGCATTTCAGGTACTGATCCTGTCAATGTGGATTCACAGGCTCGTAATTTGACTGAAGAGAAATTACAAAGTGCAGCTCCTGATATCTTTGCGTCTGCTCAAAAGCAAATATTTAATCTAATGAAATTCGATAGCTATCAACGGTTTATACGTTCAGATTTATACAAAAGCTGCTTAGAGGCTGAAGAGAAACAGCAGCCATTACCATTTAGTGGTGAAGATTTAGATGAACTGTTAAAGACAAATTTTCACGTAGCGGCCTCTTCAAAGGTAAGTGAGCTCAGGCTTACAAAGAAAATAATATGTGTTCAGTAAACATAATTTATTATATTGTTTTTCTTCTTTTTAGTTGAAAAAATCCGCAAGCAATGCCGAAGATCGCCGCCGTAAGAGTCTATTGCCATGGCATCGCAAGACTCGAAGTAAATCTCGTGACCGCAATGAAATACTCAATGATGCGGTAACAAATGGCAGCGCCATCAACAAGGTCACTTCAATGATGCTAGCACCAGTTGTACCATGCACAAACAGGCTGGTGCCACTCTCGAGCAGTTCACTAAAGATTGCCTCAACCCAGAGCTCTCTAAGTGACATTTACAGTTCACGATCTTCGCTTTCCTCATTTGATGCGAATACAGCCAATGCTCAGACTGCTGAGCTGGTAAGCTCACTTTGTCGTGTCATACTCAGTGATGGTGCAACGACAATTGTACAGACCCGACCTGATGAAACTGTAGGTCAACTAGTTGAGCGTCTGCTGGAAAAACGAGGACTATCTTATCAATACTATGATGTCGTTTTTAATGGATGCTGTAAGTCCATAGATATGCAACAGCCTGCACAAACGCTTGCTGGCAAGGAAGTACTAATTGAACAGCGGGTCACTTTCAAATTGGATCTTCCCGATCCAAAGGTTATATCTGTAAAGAGTAAACCCAAAAAGCAATTGCATGAAGTTATTCGTCCCATACTTCTTAAGTACAACTATAATATGACTGGTGTTCAGGTTCTTAGACGTGACACCCAAACACAATTGGATCTTAATCAGCCGGTCACTGTAGCAGATGGTCTACGCTTGCAAATTCTATTAGTGCAACCACCATCATCATCACAGATGCAGATGTCGGTTTTTCAGCAGAGCGGCGGCACTAGTTTGTCGCCGAAATGTACGAGGAAAACTAGTTTAGTGCCACCGGCATTTAAAATTATCAGTAGTACTGCTGCCAATTCAGCAGCCCCTGTGATAGCTAAACGTGGAACAAATCGCAATGGTATTCTGGTGGCTGGAACAACGAACACAAGTCAAACAACTTTAGATGAAATTACAAATAAAGTGTTCAATGAATTGTTACAGGGTAAAGTTGATGCACATGGTGCTGCTGCTGTTCAAAGATCAAGTGATTTGTCATCATTGAAATCAGATGATTGCGCTTCAGAAACGTCTTCCATATTCGATCGTATGCGCCGGCGTGACTCAAACATTCCAGGCAGTAAATTGCAAAAATTCAAAAAGAAATCTACGAGCAGCCAGCAAAGCGAGGAATCAATATCAAACCAAACAGTCATAGCACCAATAGCGACATTACCAGTAGTTGCAGTGGATCCTAAGAAACCAATTATTGCCAAACTCAAGGCAGGCGTTAAGCTTCAAGTCACAGAGCGAGTAGCCGAACATCAAGGTATGTGACACTTGTCTAGAATATTATACAAAAACTAATCATGTATCTTTCTAATCAATTAATAGATGAGCTACTTGAAGGCCTCAAACGTGCCCAGCAGGCTCGTCTTGAAGATCAACGCGGTACTGAGATCAATTTTGAATTACCCGAATTTTTAAAGCATAAGGAAAATTTAAATGCTGTTGCCTCGAAGTTACGTAAAGCTCGTGCCAACCTAAGTCCAATCACTAAACCCCCGCCAATTTCATTGAAAACAATAAACCAAGAATCCCCAAGCATATCATCTTCAGTTATGGTGGAACCACCACAGCCTGCACCACGTTTATCAATAACAAAAAACCTAAAAACTATTTCCCCTATGAAAATTGATAATGATGAAGAAATCGAAAATACGGGAGCAACATCAACAACAACAGCTACAAATTGTGAACAGGAATCCAACAGCAGTAGGACACAAACAACAGTTGTGCGTACGCCAAGTCCAACATTGAGTATAGCAAAGGGTGCTCCACCTCCATTGCCGCCAAAACCAAAAGTGTTGCCTATTAAACCATCAAATTGGGGTGCCACAACAACGACGACAACAAATGGTTGTAGTAAACACATTGCTGCTGGATCTCCCACATCATCATTGTCAGCAACTTCACCAACATTATCTAATAAAATACCCTTGGAGATTGGAAATCGAAAATCATTAATAGGCACAGAGCAAACATCGGCGCACTGCGCATACTTGGATGAACCAAGCAGTAGCTTCGTTTGAATTCAGTGATAATATATATTGAATAGCTCTCATTATTCTATGTTTATTTATAACTCTTAAGTGAGGGAAATATATAATAGGGTATGATATCTCCCTTACTATAATACTTACCTTCTATAGTTTCCTCTTGTCATTCATAATTTAAACATGACACGTGCCCCTAAGTAGGTGCATTTTTAAAGTTATCATTTGTATATATTTATTTAATAATTTCTGTGTAGATTGATTGTGTGTATAGTGTGTATCTGTTCTATCTACCAAGAAGAATGCTACATTATCCCCGCGCACTTTCGTCTTTTACAAGAATTTAAGCTTTAAACTAAAGATAGAATTTTATAAATGAATTTATATAACAAAACAAAAAGAACTGCATTATCATGTATTACATATTATTGTATAGAAGATTACACGTTATACGTTTTATTGAACAACATTTAGATGATTCGTTCGAAGTCGCCATGCAACCCATAAAAAATACAATCAAGGAACCAATTTCTGTTTGCTGGCATCACCAATTTCAACTGATTTGGTTTCAGCAGCAACTTGCAATATTTCTTTTTTGTTTTCACTTTCTTCACTGGTGGCGCCACTTAATAGTTTCTTTTCGCCTTCTTCAATTTGTTGTGGTGGTTGTGGTTCATCATCGATGAAACGATAAGTTATCAATCCTGGATCTTTTGGTGGCAACCAATCTGGAACAATCTTATTGTGCAATCTCCATTGGCCATACATATTGGAGATATGTTTCTCAAACACAACATATTCTATGACATCTTTGGCCAAAATTTCACTACCATGCATGAGGCGACCAAAGCGATCGTAAATAGCCAACGATTGTTGTGTATTGAAGCGTACGGTGACTTGGGCAAATTGATTCTCTTTGGTAATGACCTCAGTGCAGCGAGCATGTACAACGCGTGGTGGTTCCAGAGATTGCAAGAACTTCCAGTGTATAGTTTTATCACGTACATTGTGCATCATTTCGGGATAACAACGTTCTGTGACGAAATCACGTATCTTGTACTTCTCCTTAGCAGCCATGTGGGTATGTGCAGCTATGTAAATGTCTTGGGCTTGTGTTGCAAACTCATCGGTATCAAATTCTTCCTCATATGAGCGTATTTTACGTACGGCCAACATACTTTTTGATTTCTTTTCAAGAAATTCAAACTTTTGTTTGGCACCCGCTGACGATATGAATGATTTCTTACCATCACCCTCTGGTGGTACATATGGTTCGAATATGCCACCCGTACAACTGATGTGAAAAGGTCGCTCCAACCAGGGGCGTGGTGGCAACATACCACGTTCCTTTAGACGTCTACGCATTTCATCTTGTGGAATTTCACTTGTTTTCTCACGGAAATTTGGTAGTTCAACTTTAATGAATTTTTGCTTACGCAAGCGTTTGAATTCTGGTTTCCAGTGTTTAGTCTGGCGATGTCTCACTTGCTGGGCTTGCAGTAAGGTTGATGCCGGCGACAACATGCCCGGTTGTAAGACCTAAAATCAAAGTTTTTTAGCATATCATATAATTGTGTGTATGTGTATATTTAAAACAAACCTGCAGGAATTTAATGCAATTCCTAGCTGAGCCAACTAATTCCATTTTTATTTAGGTTTTGCAAAACAATTCTTTTTACAAAATCTAAAAAAGTTTACACAATCACTTCGGGCAAAGTAAAAACAGCTGATTTTCATCATGCGTTTAGTTTAAGGTGTACATAACGTTGTAAGTATATATGGTAAGTACTAAAAAATACCAAAGTTTTATTTCCATTCATTAATTTAAATTCTAAACTGTGATGATGTGAGATGATATTTTATCAACTTCAAAAAATATATAATTTATTATTTTTATTAGTGCATTCTGTATAATTGAGGAGACAACAGAATGTGGTGGTACCAGAGCTTGGAGACTGGCACTGAGACTCATCATGACTTTATTGCGTTGATAGTCCTTGCGAAGATTCGTTGTTTGTGACTATGATCTCACCAGTGTCTGTAGTCGTCACTCGTGCCTTGCAGTTGAATTTCCGCGATAGATTGCATTGCCAGTATTTTTTGTCCTTGCGTACATATTGTATGCTAAAAGTGTGACCCATCATGGACTAACAGTGGTTTGCACTAACAACGTAATGTTTTCTGCTATGTGATTTTTGTTTTTGAGTATCGGTAGTAAGTCAATTGGATATTGAGTACCGCCATTTTTTTTTTTTTGAGAGTGCGATTATTTACATGCATACTCATATGTATGTATACATATTTGCATGTGTTGCAATGTGAAGTGTAAACAAAAAGAGGTGATTGGAAATAGCTTGCCAATGTGAACTTAACTTAAGTGATTATTGATGGAAGATGGGCTTCGGAATCGGCGGAGCGAGTATTGGAAACTCACTACTAACAATCGAAGCTTTAAATGACGATACACTTTATGCAATGTAAGTAAGTACACAAAAAAATTTATCATCAGATCATAATTTTGGTAAACTTAATCAATGGATAAAATACAAATTGCTCAGGTGCCATTCTGCCATTTATTTTCACTGTTTAGGGCAGAAATGCCCGAAATACTAATCTTAAAAAGGAAAAAAAAAACACAAACGATTTTGAATGAAATAAGCATATTTAAATTTTATTGAAATATGTAAAATTATTAATTATTGGGTACAAAGTAATGTAAGTATTTAATTATATATCAATAAATGAATATATAAGATATACATACTTATATGTATTTGCCGTTACATTTCTACTAGTATCAGTAGATCATTGCAATCCATTATAAATTATTTTTTATTAAATTATTATAAATGATCTCGTAACTAAATATAAACATTATTTGTTGCTGCCTTTCGAAAGTGTTTTACCTTTAGACTATTTTGACATAAATTTTTAAATTTCATATAGTATAAAGGGTTAAAAAGCTTGAAGTTTTAATTATCTAAAACTCCGAGCTTTTACCTTTATATAATATAAAATTTAATTATTGTATGTCTGTATAAAAGCTTATAAAAAAAGAACACACATCTCAAAAGACTTCAAAAAAATAATTAAAGAAAACTTGATGGTATTGAAATATATTTATAGTCATGATTGTAACAAATATTTAAACTCTTAACGTTGTTTCGTGTCCTTGGGCATTTTTATTAATCTTGGCAAAATCGGAGCTGCAAAAGACAACATGATATCAATATAATTGTACATATTTATGTATATATATAATAAGTATCTAGAAAGTCAAAAAGTACAGTGAAAGCTTCCATAACAGACAGCTCGCTCCTATTACCGAATAGTTCCCATAACAAGACACATTGATTCAAGAAGTCATAGTTTGCATATTTATTATCATAAGTGGACACAAGCAGCAAAGACTAATAGACGCCCTTAGAACAGTGACCTGTTACTTCCACCAAGAATCAAAATTATCGGTTCACCAGCTTTCTAAGCAATATTTGCTGGTCAGACATATGGTACACACCCCAACTTCGGCACAATTACGGGTGTTGTTTCCCCTAGACATATCCGTAGAAACATTAGGACATACAAGGATGACATTGCCATTATGTTAGGCGATACTCATGACAGTAATCGCAATAGGTAGGGTCGTGATGACCATTATGCATTACAGTCACGCCAGAACTGTGTGACAAGCAGACATCGCCCATAACTGGACGAAAACATCCCAACGGTGATGGATGTTCAGTTATGGGAGCCTTTCACATTAATTACTAATTAACCATATTATAGTTAGTATGTACAATACCTTCTTGCTCTGCTTTCTATTTGATGACTGGTGACGTGAAGATGATGTTGGGCGATATGTAGTTCTAAACCGGAAAAAAGATTTAGAATTATTATCATCATATGTGAAATGAGGTTCCCTGGTCCACTCATACTATTGTCGATTTGTATACTTACTCGTCTATTCCATTTTCAGCATTATCAGTATAAAATGGTTGTATTGATAAATTGGACGGAATATTTTTTAAATTCTGTAGGCATAATTTGGCATTTTCAATGTCTTGCTCCAGTCTAACAACTATAGGATGCATGAGATATGTAAATTATTAATATTAAATCTGTGGTAATATGCTATAAGGATACACACACATACATACATACATAGATACATACGTATATACATACGTACCTTTTTTCATGAGTTTTTCCTCATTGCTGTCGCAGCACATGGCGCTTTTGCAAGAGCAACATTGTTGATTGACCGGTTGAAATACTGGCGTCGTATCTCTCAAGATCATGTTCAATAGGCAGCCGGGTAAAATGTTTTCGGCGGCTGCAAATAGTTTCTTGTGCATGTAGCATAAATCTTTAAAGCTGAGCGTATGGAGACCTTGATGGTATAACTTATGACATATGGCGTAGAAGCGACTTTTTGGTACTTGACACTTGCAAAAACAAAAACCACATTCATCAATAAACATATCCAAAATTTTACGTAATTCACTCTCTAAAGCTGCTCCATCGACTGCTCCAGCGGAGAGGGTGGTTGCAGTTTTTGTAACAAAGGAATCTACACGCGAAACATCGGAGTCAGCTCTATCGGTTCCGCGGTATTTTTTCTTCAGGGCTCCTGGACGTTTTCCTATTCCTGCTTGGCCAGCCCCAGTGCCAGGACCTTCATCATCTCCCTTCCCAGGCCTGGCCATACCTGGTCCTTTACCCATCTGACTAGGTCTAACTGCTTCTTTTGCTGCACCTGGACCTCCTTTTCCAGCACCTGGACCTCCTCTTCCTGCATCTTCGCCAGCACCTTCCTCTCCGATGTCCCCTGTCTTAGCATCACCAGGTCTGCCAGCACCTGCTCCTGGTTTGCCAGCGGCTACACCAGGTCTCCCAGTACCTGCACCTGGTGTGCCAGCAGCTTCACCATCTGGGCCTGCACCTGGACCTGCGCCTGCACCTGGGCCTGCACCTGGTCTTGCACCTGGACCTGCACCGGGAGCTCCGCCTGGACCTGCACCAGGAGCTCCGCCTGGACCTGCACCGGGAGCTGTGCCTGGACCTGCACCTGGTCTTGCGCCCGGAGCAGCACCAGGAGCTCCGCCTGGACCTGCACCGGGAGCTCCACCTTGACCTGCACCAGGTCCTGCGCCTGGACCTGCACCGGGAGCTCCGCCCGGACCTGCACCTGGTCCTGTGCCTGGACCTGCACCTGGCTTTGCAGCTGGACCTGCATCTGGTCCTGCGCCTGGACCTGCACCTGGTTTTGCGCCTGGACCTGCACCGGGAGCTGCGCCTGGACCTGCACCGGGAGCTCCGCCTGGTCCTGCACCGGGAGCTCCGCCTGGACCTGCACCGGGAGCTCCGCCTGGACCTGCACCGGGAGCTGCACCTGGTGCTGCACCCGGACCTGCAGCTGGACCTGCACCTGGTTTTGCGGCTGGACCTGCACCTGGATCTGCACCTGGACCTGCACTAGGACCTGCACCTGGTTTTGCGGCTGGACCTGCACCCGGACCTGCACCTGGAGAAGCTTCTGGACCTGCACCGGGAGCTCCACCTGGTCCCGCACCTGGACCTGCGCCAGGTTTTGCACCTGGTTCTGCGCTAGGACCTGCACCCGGAGCTGCGCCAGGACCTGCACCCGGAGCTGCGCCAGGACCTGCACCCGGAGCTGCGCCAGGACTTGCACCCGGAGCTGCGCCTGGACCTGCACCAGGCTGGCCAGCAGCTTCACCCGGCCTACCAGGAGCTTCACCAGGTCGTCCTTCTGCTTCACCCGGCATGCCAGCGGCTTCACCAGGTCTTCCAGCTGCTTCAGCTGGTTTGCCAGCAACTTCACCAGGTCTTCCAGCTGCTTCATCCTTTCCCATTTCCTCACCAGGTTTCGGACCTGCCTTTTCAGCAGCCGCTTTTTCAACAGCCGCCTTCTCAGCCGCCGCTTTCTCAACCGCAGCTTTTTCAACAGCCTTTTTAATTGATTCTGGATCAACACCCAACTTTTTCAGTTCAGCGGATAGGGCATCATTTTGGTCTAAGCACAATTGTTGTTTATGAAGTGCATCCTTTAATCTCTGGTTTAGATCATCAATCAATTTTTGTGCATCTTTAGCACTAAGATCGTTCATTTTATCTGCCAATGCTTGATTTTTAAGTGTAACATCACTTATCTGCTTCATTAAATCAAGAGAGCTGCGCAGGTTGTTATCCATGCCAGTGGTGTCTTTTTCAAGGTCTCTTAACTTTCCATCGATATCACCAATCTTTCTACCATGTTCAATGTTGGCAGCGCTTAAACGACCGTTCTCTCTTTTTAGATCGTCTATTTCACAATCACATCGCTCACAGTCCAATTCTTTGGCAATTAATTGATCCTGTAAATCCTTCACCTGATTCTTCATGCGTTGCAGCTCTTTAATACACTCGTCGAAATCTTGAGGGGAAAGCTTAGTAATTCCACCATCTTCATATACAGGACCAGCATCTTCATCTTCATCGCAGATGCAAGCCATTGAGGGACGTGTGGAGGCGGTGGGACTTGGGTCAGCGGCCGCACTTCGATCTTCGGCAGAAATTGGAGCGTCGGTAACACTTGGACGTGCAGAAGATTTTAAAACATCTGCAGCACTTGAAACGGCGGTAGTACTTTGTCGGGGTGTAGATCTTGCACCTTCGGTAGCACTTGGACGGGGAGTAGAACTTGCAGCGTCGGTAGCACTTGGAATGGCGGTAGTGCTTTGTCGGGGTGTAGATTTTGAACCTTCGGTAGCACTTGTACGGGGAGTAGGACGTACACCCACGGTAGCACTTGCACGGGGAGTAGGACGTGCATCGTCAGTAGTACTTGGACCCTCGGTAGCACTTGGAGCCTCGGTAGCACTTGGAGCCTCGGTAGCACTTGGAGCATCAGCAGCACTTGGACCGGTAGATTTTCGACTTTCAGAAGACCTTGCGCCGTCAGTAGTACTTAAACGGGGACCAACATCTGCACCGTCGGCAATACCAGGAGTGGGAGCTGGAGCGGGAGCAAGAGCAGGAGCAGAACCAGTACCATCATCTTTAATGCAGGAGCAAATCGCTTGAATCTTTCTACTTTGATCACACATTTCTTTTCTGATAAAATCCAATGTAGCGCCCGTGTAAAAAGCAAGTTCTTCACCAGCCTCATCACAGCTCGTTTGGGTCTGAGCATTATCGCATACGCATTTCGCTGATTTACCGCCGTGCATTTTATTGAGTTCACATACCACTTCCTATATATTACGGCAGTGTGTGTAAAGAAGGGTGCGAGTAGGAGAGGAAAATAATTTAGGGTTTTTATTGATTATTATGGTTTGGTTTGTTGTTGGTGAGTTTGGGTTTGTTTGGATTTGAATTTGGATGACGTTCATAACGTTCACAATTATATTTTTTTCTATTTTCGAACAAGTCGGCATGGTGGTCATGATTTGAACTTGGCTGGCAGAAAGAGAAGAGGAAGAGAGAAAGTAGGAATCAGAATGAGTTTAATACTAATGTGTGTAATGAATACAAATTTGATATGTAAAAAATAATTATACAGAAAATCGGACAATCAGACAATCAGAACTAGGTAATTATAATCATCTAAAAAGGAACGAACGAACCCCATGGAACTTTCCTCTCCTGTTGCTCGCAAAGACAATTGTAATTGTTGTACAGAATACACTTATAATTTATTTAAATATTATTGTTATTCTATAACACAATTTTAAGATATAAGAAATTTTGTTTTTAGATTTTTTCAAGTACTTCCATAATAATTTTGTGATAATATGAGACAATAGAACAACAATGTGGGGGGCGGGAAAGGGGTTCTATCTTTTACAACAACATTCTCCTTCCTCCTCTTCCTTTTCTGGCCCATCATTTCCAAGGGGCTCTTCATCAAGATAATGGAAACCTGCACACTTGAATGCTTTAGCCTTATACTTAAAGACGAAGTAAAACTCGTCGTCATCATCGAGGTAATGTATAAGATTGAATTTTTAAATATTATTATAATTTACCATTAGTTGTTGATATTGACATTCGAAGATTTCGATTTGAACATCGCGTTTCTTAATCTCATTGCGTAGCACATCGATTTCCATTTGAAGACATTCTGATTTCTGGGCCATACACTTTGCTGCTACCAATTCTGCTTTGAGTTCTTTACAACATTCCTAAATAAGTAAGGTTCAAATAGAATCCATAAGTACAAGATTAACAATTACAAATACAGTCACGAACTCCTCTATAGCGAAGTGATTCAATGACTTTGACTTTACAGATGAGTCCGAGCCTGAACCCTAAAACAAACCCTTCATTTTATAGCAAAGCAAAATAATTCTCCTAACTTTGTTATAGAGGAGTCCAATTGTGTATTAAGCAAACTGAAACTTACAGTGAGTACGTTTTCATTGAATTTTGTCTTTTCCACTTCGTCCTCGTAATATTTTTGCATGTCCTTCATTTCGTTTTCCAGACCATTAATATAACAAGACTTTTCGGTGATATCCTTACAAGCATCACTATTTTTCGATTGCATATCTTGATTCTGACGCTTCAGAGCATTGACCTGATTTTCGAGATCCTTGAGTCCATCAATCTTCTTGCGCAAGGCATTGCGCTCATTAATAATTGTTTTAATATTATCAATATCATTCTGTGGACTGTATTTGCCAGACGATCTGCCTTTCATCATTTCATCCTCCATTTTACGTAATGCTATGACCTCTTTTTTCAGATCATCGATTTTTTTCTGCAGATATGGGATGTCTGAACTCTTTTCTGGATCCACTTGTATGTTATCCATTGCAGGGCAACGTCGATTCAGCTTTTCAATTAATTGTTTTAGAGATTGATTTTCCGCTTGGAGAATTGCATAAGCTTTGTTCATATCTTCGATTGAGGCATAGATATCGTTTAATTCCTTCTCATCACTCGGACTTATCTTTCCATCTTTGGATAATTGTTTTATCTTATTATCAAGTTTCTTACTCTGATCTGGATTATATTTATTTTGCATGATGCGTTTTATTTCAGCATTTTCCATTTTCATTGTCTTAAGACTTTCATTCGATGTATCTAGTTTCTTTTGAAGAGTTTTGTTTTGTGCCAAAAGTTCTTCCATGCGATCTATGGTGCTTTTGGCAGCTCTAATAACACTGTCACCAGGGACAAGATTTCCATCACGTCCATACTGGTCGGCAGCATCAGCAGCTGGATCTCTGCCAGTGATACGAGCACTCGGACCAGCCCCCTGGCTACCATAGCCATCAGGACCTCCCACGTAGCCACCTGGACGGCCTTTACCAGCACCTGAAGCTGCACCACTAGCAAGAGCTGGTTTAACAGGTCTAGGTTGAATAGCAGCCGCACCCTAAATCCGAAACACTGTTAAAATCACGGACACATTTACACATAACAAATCAAGTTTACCTGACCAGCACCCTCTCCTCTGCGCTGACCAGTCTATAGCCATCCACAAAGAAACAGATTAGAAATTATACCAAATATAATAATGCACTTATGGTAAACTTAGATATATAACACAACTTACCGGCGTATTACAGACTACCAAGTCATACACGAATTTTGATTGTTTATCCTGGTTTTCAGCCCAACAACGATCATCGGTAGTTGAATCGTAACTCTTCAATTTCACACATGGATTGACGCATTCAAAATCTACCGTTTCGTTCATAAATGGAACATGAAAGAATTCTTTTTGCGTTGAAAATGCCATTATTGTTCGTTCTACTGGTCTCCTACTATCTGTACAATGGCCCAAATATTATGTAACTCCTATCACACAAATACTAAATTACAAATTTACAATTTTAATATCGTTGCAGAGATGTTTTACTTAGAGTCAAAATAAAATAACAAGAAAAAAATCTATGCCCGATATCAGCCAATGTTTTTATTAAATGTATTTGTTCGAAAATTTTTTTTTACTAGACAATTTTAAAAATTGTTCCTTTGTTTTTACAAACCAAACAAACACTGATCTTTTTTTTATGTCATTTCATAAATTTGACAATTTACACAAAGGAAAACCTAATATAATATATTCCATACACATGTGGGTTACCCTACATATGTATGAATGTAGATACTTTTGATAAAAACCTATTGACTTAACAACTAAATAATTGATAGTATTCCAATGTTGCTCTGTTGCTTATTCAAGACCCTGAACTCGACGCACTGCTAAATCTTCATCTGAACTATTCATGTATTGAAAACCACATGGTTGCATTGTCATGCTAGCAGTGCCTGAGCTTATTGTCCGTAAAACACTTGAATAGCCAGCAAGCTCAGCCAAGGGAGCATTTACCGATATTAACTAGAAAACAAATGAATACATAATAGTACATAAAGATATATAGTAGTCAAAACTATAAGGCACCCACCTTGTTTCTTTTACCTTTAGGTAAAACATCATTAATTAATGCACGTCGACGTGATAGATCCGATAATATACTTGATACTCGTTCACTGGGAACAATAATTTGTAATGACATAATTGGTTCCAATAGACGTGTGCCTCCGGTATTCAAAGCCTAAGAATGCATCCATGGAAAATACTATATCGATATGTTATTCTTTATTTTATGATAATTCTATTGCTCACCTTTTGAACACATTGTGCCGCAGCAGCCATTACAAAAGAATCGGCAGTGCCACGTCCAATTGTTGCATTATGCAAACGTATCTGTGTTTCAACAACTTGTCCACCAACACGTGGTCCACGTTCCAGTGCAGACAAAGCTCCCTTTCGTATAGTTTGTAGTATACGTGGACGCAAAAGATTCAAATTTGTCATATTTTCATGAGATTTATCTAAACTTTTGAAACAATTAATTTCACATAAACTTTGTATGCATAGGAAAGATGTTCTTCATTTACCTAAATACATCTTTTTGATCTCTTAACACTTCTAATGTTAAAGCAACACTTTGTTTTGAGCCGGCAATCTCTTTTTCTATATTCAATGTATTTATCGCAGCTGTTTCAATGGTTTCTTTGTAGGCTATTTGTAATGGACCCAAATCGACATTGATTTTATACTCTGTTAGTATGCGAGACTTTATTATGTCCATGTGTAATTCGCCCATGCCTCCAAGCACAGTTTGCCCAGTGACTGAATCGTAAGTGACTCTTAGACTAGGATCTTCACGTTGTAATTGTTTAAGTGCTTGCTCCATAGATGTTTGATAAGAAATGCTTGGTGGTTCAATTGAGCAGAAATATACAGCATCTGGTATTTGTGGTTCAGTTGAGAAAATTTCCTTAACCAAATCACTTTCGTTATCTTCATCATCAGCAGCAGACTCCTTTTCAAAAAAGCTAACGCCAATGTTCATTGTCTTTTGCAAACGTTTTTGAGCATTCTTTAATGTGCTCTGACTTGCAGTGAGCAGATCACCTGTGATTGTATTCTTTAAATTTAATTATTTGTATAAATCGTTATGATGATGATGAGTCCTTGCTTACCTTTAGTCCACCACATACAGCTACATCACCCGCTTGAACAGTATTCACTTCTCGATATTCATCCGCCAAAGGCTCATACATTTTACTAAGAACTTCGGCATGGCCACGTATTGATGTCAGTCGCATGCCTTTCTTAAGATCACCACTTAAGATTCGAACTAATGTCAGTGGACCTCTTTGTTTGTCGTGTACGATTTTGAAAACTTTCCCAACAAAATCATTACTAAAAATTAAATATTAATAATTAAGATTAAATGACAATTGTTACTGATTCTTACCCAAAGCATTCATAAAGTTGATTACGTTCATGTGGTGCTGGTAAATAGTCTATAACAGAGTCCATCAGCGGTTGAATACCAATATTTTTATAAGCCGAGCCCAATAGGACTGGAACAACTTTTTGACAGCAAGTTGCGCGTCTTAGTGCCTGAGATATAAGTGTATTGTTAACTTTATCGAAGCCTTCATTACTGATAACAACGTCGGCCAATTCATCATCAAGACCAGACAAAAGATCAATTAATTCATTTCTTTTGTCCTGTAATTTCAAAAGTGCATCACTATTGTCCACTTTTTGTTTAGTGAATTTTTGTCCAAGACTTTCAGGTTGCCAAGACATTTGCTCTAAGCTAATAATATTATAAATTCCTAAAAGTACAAAAATATGTAATGCATATGATAGAATAGTTTATTATATTCATACTAAGGTCTCCATTTTTGTTTTTCTCTGGGTATTGCACACAAACTGGTATGGTATCTAGTTTGGATTTTAGATCTTCAATGCATCCATCAAAATCAGCATCTGGTCGATCCATTTTATTTACAAATATCATTTTAGGCAAATTATGTTTTGCGGCTTGAGACCATACCGTTACTGTTTGTGCCTCTACACCGGCGGTTCCATCTAATACAACTATGACACCATCGACAGCATACAATGACTGCTCTACTTCCATTGTAAAATCAATGTGGCCTGGTGTGTCCAACAGGTTAAAACTAAAACAGAAAAAACAACATTGCAATATTTAGAAGTCATAAAGAAGCTTTTTTAAAAATCATCGTAATACCGTTTGCCATTCCATGGAAATGTAACAGCAGAACTGCATATAGTTATTCCGCGATCACGTTCTTGTGTTAGATAATCAGTTACTGTATTACCGCGGTGGACTTCACCTAAGCTTCTTGTCTTTCCCGCATAAAACAGCATACGTTCCGTCGTTGTGGTTTTACCTGCAAGTTATAGTTTAGTTTCGAATTTTTTAGATAAATCAAGTGTCACCTCACCAACTAACCTGCATCAATATGCGCCAATATACCAATGTTTCTTATATCAGCGCTACTAAGGCATCTCCTAGAGCTTTTTACAACAAAAATCTTATGGTGATTTCTGTGTAAATGATTGCTGCATAAAATACGTAGCATTAGTATTATTATATTAGCAATTTAAAGTAGAACAAAAATTAAAATGCACTCTTATTAGCATAACGAACTATTGCAACATATGATGCCGGCAAGCAGTCAGCTGTTATTGCAATCAGCTGTTTTCCTGGAAAATAAGAGTACCCTCATAATGCCAGGGCTGGCAACAACTGAAATTTGTTTCGATTATCGAATGCGATATCAACTATCAATAATTTCGATAACAACCAATTTCGCGCGTGTTGGTAGGAAGAACAAACAACACAATACACAAAAGTTTATTAATTTCACTGGATTACAACCAAATAAAAAAGAAAGATTTATTAATAATGGCAACGCGAGGGCGACCTAAAAGGCAAGCAGCTCAAGACCCATCTATAAAAGAAATATCGGACTCTGAAGACGACAATATTCCAGCAAAGAGAACGCGAGTAGCGTCAAACAAAACCATTGAAAGAGCGTCTCAAACAACAGCTGGCATGTAAATTATACATTTTGGCTTTTATTTTACCTTATAATAATGAAGCATTATTTCTAGTGGTAACCGACAACGTTGGCCGGACAAAACTAAAAAGAATGCAGCTTCCAAAAAAGGAATCTCATCCTCAACAGATCAACAGGTTACCGAACAACAGGTGGAGAATACTGCTCCAAATTTGCCCGAAAAAACTTTTACAAACTTTCAGGACTCTCCTCGGTGTTTTAGCCAACAAAACAAACGAAATTCATTCTATGCACGTCGTAAGGTTTGGACTATTCCTGAATTGCTTGCTGAATCTGAGAATATTGATGGCAATGCCGCTAGTAACATAGTCCAATTGCTTGACAACGAAAATACAATACCTTTTATTTGTCGATACCGACGCGATCTAATCAATCATTTAACACCAGAGCGTTTACGTTCCATTAAGAATACTTACACTGATATTGTGGGTTTACGCAAGAAGGCAGAAACAATAGTCACACAGCTGGAAAAGGAGAATGTTATAAATGAAGAGGTGCGCGAGGAAATTATGTGTGCCAAAACCAGTGAGGAACTTGAATTTCTGGTATGTTCAATAAATTATATATAACACATTTTTAATAGTAGTTTACATTCTTCGTTTTCTTCTTTGAATAGTATGCACCATATAAACCAGCAAGCAAAGGATCTTTGGCAGAACGCGCTAAAGCACTTGGCCTTGAGGTCTATGCCGATAGTTTACTATATGGTGATGGACCAGAAGTGCAACTGAATCGTATAGTAAACATTCACCAACCTGAATTGGACAGTGAAAAGAAAGTACTGGACGGCATTTGTAACATTATTTCGCACAATATGAGTAAACATACTGCTGTATTGGAAGAATTAAGACGATTGTTAGTACACACACAAGTGTTGATATTCATTTAATTGCATTCTTTGATTCATTATATTTCAGACAACAAGTCCATCGTATATTTCTAAAAACTTCTAAATGCAAAAGTACTGCTGCTTCAAAGGAAAAGTCATCCGCATCATCATCATCTTCAAAATCATCAGCATCATCATCATCTGCTGGCCATCAAAATAAACGCATGGATGAATCAAAGTTTGAGAATTATGTGGACTATCAGTGCGATATAAAAACCATGAAACCACATCAAATTTTAGCTATTAATCGTGGTGAAAAGAATAAGTTCCTCAGTGCTAAACTTTTAATATCTGATTATTATAAAAACGATGTGAAACGTTTTATGTGGGATTTGTTTTTGAAAAATGGTTTACAATATCCACTACGTCAGCAAGTATTTGAGAAAACATTTGAAGAATGTTATGCAAAAAAACGTAAGTACATAGGTACATGCAATCAAAATAAATCTCATTCTAATGTGTGAATATTTCTATTAACACAGTTCTACCACTTTTGACACGTCAAATTCGTGCTGATTTGGATAAAGTTGCTAAATTGGCTGCCATTGATGTATTTGCTAAAAATCTTAAACAATTACTATTAACATCACCATTAAAAGGTGAACGCATACTGGGTATTGATCCTGGATTTACCAATGGCTGTAAATTGGCTGTAATCTCAGAAACATCTAATGTCTTGGACACAGGTGTCATTTATCCACATGGTTGGCAGGGTAATGAAGAGGCAGCAGCTGAAAAACTTGTTAAAATGTTAACGAAACATAAGTATGACCAATATCAATCAATCAATATATAATCATTCACTAATCTCTTGTTCTTGTAGTTGCAAAATCATTGCACTTGGCAATGGCACCGCTTGCCGTGAGACAGAAATGTGGCTAACAAAACTTTTTCAATATGGTATGCTTGATGGTAATAGTGTACGTTATAGTATTGTCTCGGAAAATGGAGCTTCGATATACTCATGCAGTGAAGTGGCTAGAAAAGAATTTCCTGACATGGATATGAATGAAATAAGCGCTGGTTAGTCAGTTTAGTCAATCATTTATTGATTGGTTATTATAATTATCTTCTATCTGTCTTATTGAAGTTTCTATAGCACGTCGTTTGAATGATCCACTCAGTGAGTATGTTAAAATAGAACCACGTCACATTGGTGTTGGCATGTATCAACATGATGTCAATGAAAAAGTGTTGTCAGAATCCCTAAACGAAGTGGTCTCGGAATGTGTCAGTTATGTGGGTGTAGATATTAATACAGCAAGCTTAAGTGTTCTAAAGTAAGTTGGAATCTTTTAAATAGTGCACATAATATATGATTGATTCTTTTCTCACAGGCACATTGCTGGTTTATCAGAGAAAAAAGCTGAAAAAATAATTGAATATCGCAATGAACAAGGACCATTTCGTATGCGTAAGAATCTATTAAAAGTGAAATCAATTGGTGAAAAAACATTCATACAATGCGCTGGATTTATTCGCATTGAACCGCGTAGTGTTGGTGGCAAAGTTGATAATATACTTGATTGTACATGGGTACATCCAGAAAGTTATGTAATTGCAAATAAGTGAGTAGTATATATTATTTATTTATTTAACACATAATTTATTGTCTTTATACAAAATCTCATTATCATCAACATCTAAGATATCTGCAAGAGGCTGAGAAATTCCTTCTCCTCCCTTTTTCCTAACATCTTTAGTTGCTTGTGGATCTAGTGATTGTTGTTCTGAAGGTTCAGGTGTATCATCTTCTTCATTTTTACTCAATTGACTGGTACTACTTGAAAGTCTTGCCATTACACCAACATCACAACGATATTTAACCCATGGCTTAGGCGCCTCCATAAATATTTCATAACGTCGACACCAGCAAGGCGTATAGCATTCCAATGGATGTTTACTTGCATTGCGTTTGCATGTGCATTGTTCAGTGCCAATTTTCATGAAAATTGGAAAATCATTGGTATCATTCAAAATGGCAATATAATCATTTTGTGAGTATTCATTGCTCGCCTCTATTAGTTCAGACCAACGTTTCATTTTCGAAATGACTCCATAGAAATATTTATACAAATCTGCTATCATTTCGAGGACAATTGACAAAGGTGGAGCGAATGTTCCTTCGCCTAATAGAAATGGACTTTTAAGAGAAAGATCCAATTGATCGACTCGTCTTTTAAGTTCTGTTAGACTCTCCTTGATGTTGATAACATCATCAGCCATTTCCATGCTTAAAGTATAATAAATAGTAAATTATTTTATATGATTTTACTCCGTGATAAATCTTACTTTGATACAGTGACCTTTTCAACTAATTTCTGAAATTGACACAGTGCTCGCTCTTCGGCCGGTCGGCTTATGTATTCCGGATACAATTTAACGCAACAGCCACTTCTAAAATTGATAGTTTTTACAGAAACTATTCAACAAGATCATGTGTTCTCTCAACTTACCGTACTAAAAGTCGATATCTTGATGTTTGATAATGAATTTCCTCTAACCATAATTTCTGTTTCTCCTTCTCTTGCATAAGCTTGTCTTGCAAAGCCTGAAATTGCGCTTCCACCTTTAGAATTTGTCCATGCACACATTGTTCCAATTTGAAATCAATTTGCGTATAGAGAACCTCACAATTATCAAAATCCGGTGTAATGCGAATGAATTGACGCCTTTGTTGTTTCTTAATCTTTGTGATTTTTGGCTCATAAATTTTCTCTTTAACACGAAAATCCCAACAAGGTCCAAGTAAAATATGCATAGGCATTTGCGGTTTTTCCCAACATGGGGAATACACCATTTCCTCTTCATGATACACACAATGAGGATATTGAGGCTTTGGTTTGGGTTTAGGTGGTGGATAATCCCATGTTTTCATATACAATTTTTGTAATTCCTTCAATGTTAATGGTTTCGGCTTGGGTTTTATGCATAATGGCAAATTTTGTACATTTCCTTTGGGTGCAGAAGACATTTTTTGCTATGTAAATTCGAAAAATATATTAATGAGTTAAATTCATCAGTTTACTTTATGAGTATTAATTTTGTTTAAATTTTGAATTTGATAAGGATACATAGTACTTTTGACCTCCTCCACGTTGTTGATGAACATTTTTCCTTTGTAATGCTTTCTTGTATTTGAGGACGCATAGAAACAGTGAAATCATCTTCATAGCCGCTTTCCCTGCTCTCTGACATGCAGAGGCGTTTTAAGGCCTGTAGGCAGTGCAAGTCTCGGAGTTTCTTACAACATTGCAACTAACTAGTTTTCATTGAATTTGTACCTCACTTAAAGACAGTCCACTAACCTTATTGACCTTTCTCTTATTTCTGTGCACCCCTAGGCACTTGCCTTGTTTTGCCCAAAGAATAGGCCGCCATTGCTGACATGTGGTACATACAGTTGATGCAAACGAGGCTCTGAGGAACGATATACTTTCCATACCATCTAAGTGAACACACTAACCTAACGTAATTAGTAGCTGGTACCATGTAACATAATAAAAGACTCTACCTCGGGCATTCCAAAAGGCGTTTAACATGAGTTTTTCCACTAATGCTCGCATTCTGAATGTCTTAAGCCAGGGTAAACATAATTAAATCCTACTGCAAACCTTTCTGTTGTATGTACATCAATTTGTCTTATTTAATTATTGAATATCTCTTGTGTATTAAATTACAAAGCCATCAGGCGATTACCCGGAGGCTAAACTAGGCACTAGGGGCGCGTCCGGGAAGTTTTAAACTAAATAAAAATTAAATATGTACCTGTTTACAAAAAATAATACTTTCTATCGAGATGTAGAGATTTCGATGCTAGCCCCGTCTAATTGATTGCTCCTACATTGCCGGATTCCATAATAGAAATTGGTCGCTGCGCGACGCTGCTCGTCGTCACGAGTGTGCGGTGCTGGTAGGTAGATGAGTGAAGCAAACAAGCCTACCTTATTATTTTGCCAAAGAAGCTTCTTTCAGGTCCTAGCCTCGACATTTAATCTGCCCCTACGATTACCAAACCAATGTAT
Source organism: Amiota communis (assembly GCA_037043315.1). Classification (NCBI taxonomy): domain Eukaryota; kingdom Metazoa; phylum Arthropoda; class Insecta; order Diptera; family Drosophilidae; genus Amiota; species Amiota communis. The sequence goes on from JBAMAV010000370.1 coordinate 249,798, forward strand.
TGTTAGACTCCGTTCACCTGTTTGGTGACAGCGATATCAGACCTCATCTCATACCACTAGATGATAGAACACTTTAGCCCAGATAAATTTCAATTGGTTGCTTGTTCTTCAGTGCTGTATAGTAAGTATTGGTTCTACTGCGCTAACAACTATTGTCCATACTCTAGTGGCTCTCCACATGATACTGTTTAACATTTTTACTGTCATACCAGGGACGTTCGGTGAAGTATCTCCAATTTTGATTCTATACTGAAATATTGCATATGCAGCTTTGTCTCGTTATACATTCATAGAACTAATTGTCACTTATAGAATCATTGAATCATACATATCTCTAAAGATCTTCTTTCTTTCCATTTTCATACAGAATCATTAAGAAATGTAAACTGAATTTGCAAGACGTTGGTACGCCATCTTTTATAGAACGTATCAAACAATTTGTGAATACTGAAAATGTAGAAGAAATTGCTGATGAATTTAAAATACCAAAGGATCGAGTAAGTTATTATTATAACGATTATTTCATTGTATCTACAAATTTCTATTTAACTTTACAGTTGCAAATTGTATTCGTAGCCTTACAAAGGAGGCTAAATCAAGATTATCGAGCAGATCTTTTAAATCGTCCACTCTTCAAGCAAGGCATAACTAAAATAACTTCACTAAGTGTAGGTGATGTGGTCACAGGTATGTAACTCAAATCGTATGTATCATTTAATACTATAACAGTGATTAAAATTAATCTTTCTTCTTTAAAAAACAGGTGCTGTAACTAATGTCACACATTTTGGTGCTTTTGTCGATATTGGTGTCGAATGTGACGGTCTGATACACATAAGCAAAATGAAGAATACTAAATTAAATATTGGTGATCGTGTCACTGCTTCTGTTGATCAATTGGATGTAAAACGACGACGAATTGGTTTACGTTTGGAAGATATGTTACTTGAGACCGATACTTCATTTACATTTAAAACAGAAATGGAATAAAGGATTCTGAGGATGCCAATAAAACCAACCAAAACTGATCTAAACTGAACTGAAAAGATTTTTGTTTCCATTGATCTTTTATCTTCAATCTTCCTTAACAACAGATATAATTAAGGAAATATTAATATATTATCATATTAAATTATTTCATTTTATTTGTTTATTTCATCATTTATGTATATGTATAACATTTTGCTGTATGTTTGTATTTTTTCTTTGTATAACTCGTAAATAATTGAATTTTATAATTTATCATTTTAAGGTTATAGGTTAAGATTAATCTTCTTCTTCTTTCTCTCATTTCCATAATATTTTTATAACTTTTTTGTTTTGTATATCTAAATGCTTAATATCATTTTCTGTGTGAATGATGAATGTGACATGATGATGGTTTGGTACAGTATGACTGATGATTGTATGTATGTACATGTAACAAAAGTATCCAGATATTGATGCATTGAAGCATTCAAAGAAGACAGAAGGCTGTGGAGAGTTCCCAGAAACTATATGACATGATGATGATGACGGAAAATGCCATTCTAGTAGCTTAAGGAATTTAGCACGATCACACATGACTCAGTTTATTTCATTTTCATAAATATTTTAGTCATCAGAAGTATCACCACTTGGTTTGTTCCTGAAAAGCCTTCATAAACAGTGGGATTACATCATAAATATAAATAAGTAGAAACTAGATTATGTGCATCCAAAAAACTATTAAATTATATATTTCATATTCTCAATGCACAAATAAAATAAATGAATGAACAAATCGGCAATTTGTCTTTAAAAAAAAAAACATAGCATGCATCTCGGGGTAAATGGCAAAAGTTGAAATTTTGCTTCATTTCATACAAAAATTTTCAGCAAATACCAGGCGCACAGAAATGCACAATACACAGTAGGTGGATATTGCCTGTGCAAAAATGTTTATAGGCTTATATCTGGAGAACCGCTTGGCCAATTTTGATGAAAAAAATTTCATAAAAATTGTTGTCAGTTCCTCTTTTTGCTATTAAACTTTGACCTTGACCTGACCTTGATGAAAGGTCAAAAATTGACTTCGAAATACGTTTATCAAGATTAAAACCACTTCTAATACTAAGACTCTGTTCCGAAATAAACTCATTTCAAAGCCCTACTATTTATCTATACAACGGTTTATATATCTTTCGAATCGGGTAAATAGTTTTTGAGATATAAATAATTGAAGTTTTGATCAATTTAATATGCAAAACTAAAGTACGACTGGCAAATTGAGTGTTAAATTGCTTTAAGTTAAAAAGCTTTGCCTGCAGCATACCCCTTTATAATATTTAACAGTATTGAATGGCTTCAAGTTACAGGGCATTGCTTGTCACATAAGTTGTTATAATATTGAAACAAGCAAATTTGAGTGTTACGCAAATGGGCCCCTGGGCATATGCAATTCTTTTTAGTCCAACGTCGATAACGATTGCAGTTACATTTTGAATTCAAAATTAACCATTACACTAAACTTCAAATCCTTATAACTCGGGAATGGACAGACAGATCTGAATGATAGAGGTATCTCTAGAAAGTTCATGAGTTTCTCTATCATTTGATTCTCTCTTGAGCTTGGTGTTACCTCTACAAAAGGTTATAAAATACATGTTTGCGTTTATCCTTATTTGACAAACTTCCTGATCCTGGATGGAGTTCTAAAGGATTGCATCAGAAAGCCAACCTCTTAAACTTTACCTTGAAAAAAATTTCATCCAGATTCGTTCACTCCTTTTGGAGTTATAAAGATTTGAAGTTAAGTGTAAAAATCGCATTCAAAATGTAACCGTCGGAAGATGACGATGCATTTTCTGCAAAATCAAAATTTTTACAAAAATTTCCACCAAGTACCAGGCGAACAGAAGTGCACAGAAAACAGTAGGTGGATATTGCCGATTCAAAAATGTTTAAAAATTCATATCTCGAGAATGAGTGGGCCGATTTCAATGAAAAAAATGTCATAAAAAAGGTCATAAGTTCTACTTTTTGCTATAAAACTTTGACCTTGATCTGACCTTTATGAAAGGTCAAAAATTGACTTCGAAATACGTTTATTAAGATTAAAAATACTTCTAATACTAAGACTCTGTTCCAAACTGAACTCACAATAAAGCTGTACTATTTATCTAAACAACCGTGTAGATATCTTTCGAATCGGATAAATAGTTTTCAAGATATAAACAATTGAAGTTTTGGTCAATTTAATATGCAAAAGTAACATATCACTTGCAAACAAATTCAATGTTATCCTTTACACTAAACTTCAAATCCTTATAACTCGAAAATGGACAGACAGATCTAAATGATAGAGGTATCCCTAGAATGTTCATGAGTTCCTTTATCATTTGATTCTCCTTTGAGCTTGGTGTTACCTCTACAAAAGGTCATAAAATACATGTTTGCGTTTATCCTTATTTGACAAATTTCCTGATCCTGGATGGAGTTCTAAAGGATTACATCAGAAAGCCAACCTCTTAAACTTTTCCTTGGAAAAAATTTCATCCAGATTCGTTCACTCCTTTTGGAGTTATAAAGATTTGAAGTTTAGTGTAAAAATCTCATTCAAAATGTAACTGCCGCTAGATGACGATGCACTTTCTGCAAAATCAAAATTTTTACAAAAATTTCCACCAAGTACCAGGCGAACAGAAGTGCACAGAAAACAGTAGGTGGATATTGCCGATTCAAAAATGTGTGTTAAATTGCTTTAAGTTAAAAAGCTTTGCCTGCAGCATACCCCTTTATAATATTTAACAGTATTGAATGGCTTCAAGTTACAGGGCATTGCTTGTCACATAAGTTGTTATAATATTGAAACAAGCAAATTTGAGTGTTACGCAAATGGGCCCCTGGGCATATGCAATTCTTTTTAGTCCAACGTCGATAACGATTGCAGTTACATTTTGAATTCAAAATTAACCATTACACTAAACTTCAAATCCTTATAACTCGGGAATGGACAGACAGATCTGAATGATAGAGGTATCTCTAGAAAGTTCATGAGTTTCTCTATCATTTGATTCTCTCTTGAGCTTGGTGTTACCTCTACAAAAGGTTATAAAATACATGTTTGCGTTTATCCTTATTTGACAAACTTCCTGATCCTGGATGGAGTTCTAAAGGATTGCATCAGAAAGCCAACCTCTTAAACTTTACCTTGAAAAAAATTTCATCCAGATTCGTTCACTCCTTTTGGAGTTATAAAGATTTGAAGTTAAGTGTAAAAATCGCATTCAAAATGTAACCGTCGGAAGATGACGATGCATTTTCTGCAAAATCAAAATTTTTACAAAAATTTCCACCAAGTACCAGGCGAACAGAAGTGCACAGAAAACAGTAGGTGGATATTGCCGATTCAAAAATGTTTAAAAATTCATATCTCGAGAATGAGTGGGCCGATTTCAATGAAAAAAATGTCATAAAAAAGGTCATAAGTTCTACTTTTTGCTATAAAACTTTGACCTTGATCTGACCTTTATGAAAGGTCAAAAATTGACTTCGAAATACGTTTATTAAGATTAAAAATACTTCTAATACTAAGACTCTGTTCCAAACTGAACTCACAATAAAGCTGTACTATTTATCTAAACAACCGTGTAGATATCTTTCGAATCGGATAAATAGTTTTCAAGATATAAACAATTGAAGTTTTGGTCAATTTAATATGCAAAAGTAACATATCACTTGCAAACAAATTCAATGTTATCCTTTACACTAAACTTCAAATCCTTATAACTCGAAAATGGACAGACAGATCTAAATGATAGAGGTATCCCTAGAATGTTCATGAGTTCCTTTATCATTTGATTCTCCTTTGAGCTTGGTGTTACCTCTACAAAAGGTCATAAAATACATGTTTGCGTTTATCCTTATTTGACAAATTTCCTGATCCTGGATGGAGTTCTAAAGGATTACATCAGAAAGCCAACCTCTTAAACTTTTCCTTGGAAAAAATTTCATCCAGATTCGTTCACTCCTTTTGGAGTTATAAAGATTTGAAGTTTAGTGTAAAAATCTCATTCAAAATGTAACTGCCGCTAGATGACGATGCACTTTCTGCAAAATCAAAATTTTTACAAAAATTTCCACCAAGTACCAGGCGAACAGAAGTGCACAGAAAACAGTAGGTGGATATTGCCGATTCAAAAATGTGTGTTAAATTGCTTTAAGTTAAAAAGCTTTGCCTGCAGCATACCCCTTTATAATATTTAACAGTATTGAATGGCTTCAAGTTACAGGGCATTGCTTGTCACATAAGTTGTTATAATATTGAAACAAGCAAATTTGAGTGTTACGCAAATGGGCCCCTGGGCATATGCAATTCTTTTTAGTCCAACGTCGATAACGATTGCAGTTACATTTTGAATTCAAAATTAACCATTACACTAAACTTCAAATCCTTATAACTCGGGAATGGACAGACAGATCTGAATGATAGAGGTATCTCTAGAAAGTTCATGAGTTTCTCTATCATTTGATTCTCTCTTGAGCTTGGTGTTACCTCTACAAAAGGTTATAAAATACATGTTTGCGTTTATCCTTATTTGACAAACTTCCTGATCCTGGATGGAGTTCTAAAGGATTGCATCAGAAAGCCAACCTCTTAAACTTTACCTTGAAAAAAATTTCATCCAGATTCGTTCACTCCTTTTGGAGTTATAAAGATTTGAAGTTAAGTGTAAAAATCGCATTCAAAATGTAACCGTCGGAAGATGACGATGCATTTTCTGCAAAATCAAAATTTTTACAAAAATTTCCACCAAGTACCAGGCGAACAGAAGTGCACAGAAAACAGTAGGTGGATATTGCCGATTCAAAAATGTTTAAAAATTCATATCTCGAGAATGAGTGGGCCGATTTCAATGAAAAAAATGTCATAAAAAAGGTCATAAGTTCTACTTTTTGCTATAAAACTTTGACCTTGATCTGACCTTTATGAAAGGTCAAAAATTGACTTCGAAATACGTTTATTAAGATTAAAAATACTTCTAATACTAAGACTCTGTTCCAAACTGAACTCACAATAAAGCTGTACTATTTATCTAAACAACCGTGTAGATATCTTTCGAATCGGATAAATAGTTTTCAAGATATAAACAATTGAAGTTTTGGTCAATTTAATATGCAAAAGTAACATATCACTTGCAAACAAATTCAATGTTATCCTTTACACTAAACTTCAAATCCTTATAACTCGAAAATGGACAGACAGATCTAAATGATAGAGGTATCCCTAGAATGTTCATGAGTTCCTTTATCATTTGATTCTCCTTTGAGCTTGGTGTTACCTCTACAAAAGGTCATAAAATACATGTTTGCGTTTATCCTTATTTGACAAATTTCCTGATCCTGGATGGAGTTCTAAAGGATTACATCAGAAAGCCAACCTCTTAAACTTTTCCTTGGAAAAAATTTCATCCAGATTCGTTCACTCCTTTTGGAGTTATAAAGATTTGAAGTTTAGTGTAAAAATCTCATTCAAAATGTAACTGCCGCTAGATGACGATGCACTTTCTGCAAAATCAAAATTTTTACAAAAATTTCCACCAAGTACCAGGCGAACAGAAGTGCACAGAAAACAGTAGGTGGATATTGCCGATTCAAAAATGTTTAAAAATTCATATCTCGAGAATGAGTGGGCCGATTTCAATGAAAAAAATGTCATAAAAAAGGTCATAAGTTCTACTTTTTGCTATAAAACTTTGACCTTGATCTGACCTTTATGAAAGGTCAAAAATTGACTTCGAAATACGTTTATCAAGATTAAAACCACTTCTAATACTAAGACTCTGTTCCGAAATAAACTCATTTCAAAGCCCTACTATTTATCTATACAACGGTTTATATATCTTTCGAATCGGGTAAATAGTTTTTGAGATATAAATAATTGAAGTTTTGATCAATTTAATATGCAAAACTAAAATACGACTGGCAAATTGAGTGTTAAATTGCTTTAAGTTAAAAAGCTTTGCCTGCAGCATACCCCTTTATAATATTTAACAGTATTGAATGGCTTCAAGTTACAGGGCATTGCTTGTCACATAAGTTGTTATAATATTGAAACAAGCAAATTTGAGTGTTACGCAAATGGGCCCTTGGGCATATGCAATTCTTTTTAGTCCAACGTCGATAACGATTGCAGTTACATTTTGAATTCAAAATTAACCATTACACTAAACTTCAAATCCTTATAACTCGGGAATGGACAGACAGATCTGAATGATAGAGGTATCCCTAGAAAGTTCATGAGTTTCTCTATCATTTGATTCTCTCTTGAGCTTGGTGTTACCTCTACAAAAGGTCATAAAATACATGTTTGCGTTTATCCTTATTTGACAAATTTCCTGATCCTGGATGGAGTTCTAAAGGATTGCATCAGAAAGCCAACCTCTTAAACTTTACCTTGAAAAAAATTTCATCCAGATTCGTTCACTCCTTTTGAAGTTATAAAGATTTGAAGTTAAGTGTAAAAATCTCATTCAAAATGTAACCGTCGGAAGATGACGATGCATTTTCTGCAAAATCAAAATTTTTACAAAAATTTCCACCAAGTACCAGGCGAACAGAAGTGCACAGAAAACAGTAGGTGGATATTGCCGATTCAAAAATGTTTAAAAATTCATATCTCGAGAATGAGTGGGCCAATTTCAATGAAAAAAATGTCATAAAAAAGGTCATAAGTTCTACTTTTTGCTATAAAACTTTGACCTTGATCTGACCTTTATGAAAGGTCAAAAATTGACTTCGAAATATGTTTATTAAGATTAAAAATACTTCTAATACTAAGACTCTGTTCCAAACTGAACTCACAATAAAGCCCTACTATTTATCTAACCAACCGTGTAGATATCTTTCGAATCGGATAAATAGTTTTCAAGATATAAACAATTGAAGTTTTGGTCAATTTAATATGCAAAAGTAACATATCACTTGCAAACAAATTCAATGTTATCCTTTACACTAAACTTCAAATCCTTATAACTCGGGAATGGACAGACAGATCTAAATGATAGAGGTATCCCTAGAATGTTCATGAGTTCCTCTATCATTTGATTCTCCTTTGAGCTTGGTGTTACCTCTACAAAAGGTCATAAAATACATGTTTGCGTTTATCCTTATTTGACAAATTTCCTGATCCTGGATGGAGTTCTAAAGGATTGCATCAGAAAGCCAACCTCTTAAACTTTTCCTTGGAAAAAATTTCATCCAGATTCGTTCACTCCTTTTGGAGTTATAAAGATTTGAAGTTAAGTGTAAAAATCTCATTCAAAATGTAACCGTCGGAAGATGACGATGCATTTTCTGCAATATCAAAATTTTTACAAAAATTTCCACCAAGTACCAGGCGAACAGAAGTGCACAGAAAACAGTAGGTGGATATTGCCGATTCAAAAATGTTTAAAAATTCATATCTCGAGAATGAGTGGGCCGATTTCAATGAAAAAAATGTCATAAAAAAGGTCATAAGTTCTACTTTGCTATAAAACTTTGACCTTGATCTGACCTTTATGAAAGGTCAAAAATTGACTTCGAAATACGTTTATCAAGATTAAAACCACTTCTAATACTAAGACTCTGTTCCGAAATAAACTCATTTCAAAGCCCTACTATTTATCTATACAACGGTTTATATATCTTTCGAATCGGGTAAATAGTTTTTGAGATATAAATAATTGAAGTTTTGATCAATTTAATATGCAAAACTAAAATACGACTGGCAAATTGAGTGTTAAATTGCTTTAAGTTAAAAAGCTTTGCCTGCAGCATACCCCTTTATAATATTTAACAGTATTGAATGGCTTCAAGTTACAGGGCATTGCTTGTCATATAAGTTGTTATAATATTGAAACAAGCAAATTTGAGTGTTACGCAAATGGGCCCCTGGGCATATGCAATTCTTTTTAGTCCAACGTCGATAACGATTGCAGTTACATTTTGAATTCAAAATTAACCATTACACTAAACTTCAAATCCTTATAACTCGGGAATGGACAGACAGATCTGAATGATAGAGGTATCCCTAGAAAGTTCATGAGTTTCTCTATCATTTGATTCTCCTTTGAGCTTGGTGTTACCTCTACAAAAGGTCATAAAATACATGTTTGCGTTTATCCTTATTTGACAAATTTCCTGATCCTGGATGGAGTTCTAAAGGATTGCATCAGAAAGCCAACCTCTTAAACTTTACCTTGAAAAAAATTTCATCCAGATTCGTTTACTCCTTTTGGAGTTATAAAGATTTGAAGTTAAGTGTAAAAATCTCATTCAAAATGTAACCGTCGGAAGATGACGATGCATTTTCTGCAAAATCAAAATTTTTACAAAAATTTCCACCAAGTACCAGGCGAACAGAAGTGCACAGAAAACAGTAGGTGGATATTGCCGATTCAAAAATGTTTAAAAATTCATATCTCGAGAATGAGTGGGCCAATTTCAATGAAAAAAATGTCATAAAAAAGGTCATAAGTTCTACTTTTTGCTATAAAACTTTGACCTTGATCTGACCTTTATGAAAGGTCAAAAATTGACTTCGAAATATGTTTATTAAGATTAAAAATACTTCTAATACTAAGACTCTGTTCCAAACTGAACTCACAATAAAGCTGTACTATTTATCTAAACAACCGTGTAGATATCTTTCGAATCGGATAAATAGTTTTCAAGATATAAACAATTGAAGTTTTGGTCAATTTAATATGCAAAAGTAACATATCACTTGCAAACAAATTCAATGTTATCCTTTACACTAAACTTCAAATCCTTATAACTCGAAAATGGACAGACAGATCTAAATGATAGAGGTATCCCTAGAATGTTCATGAGTTCCTTTATCATTTGATTCTCCTTTGAGCTTGGTGTTACCTCTACAAAAGGTCATAAAATACATGTTTGCGTTTATCCTTATTTGACAAATTTCCTGATCCTGGATGGAGTTCTAAAGGATTGTATCAGAAAGCCAACCTCTTAAACTTTTCCTTGGAAAAAATTTCATCCAGATTCGTTCACTCCTTTTGGAGTTATAAAGATTTGAAGTTAAGTGTAAAAATCTCATTCAAAATGTAACCGTCGGAAGATGACGATGCATTTTCTGCAATATCAAAATTTTTACAAAAATTTCCACCAAGTACCAGGCGAACAGAAGTGCACAGAAAACAGTAGGTGGATATTGCCGATTCAAAAATGTTTAAAAATTCATATCTCGAGAATGAGTGGGCCGATTTCAATGAAAAAAATGTCATAAAAAAGGTCATAAGTTCTACTTTTTGCTATAAAACTTTGACCTTGATCTGACCTTTATGAAAGGTCAAAAATTGACTTCGAAATACGTTTATCAAGATTAAAACCACTTCTAATACTAAGACTCTGTTCCGAAATAAACTCATTTCAAAGCCCTACTATTTATCTATACAACGGTTTATATATCTTTCGAATCGGGTAAATAGTTTTTGAGATATAAATAATTGAAGTTTTGATCAATTTAATATGCAAAACTAAAATACGACTGGCAAATTGAGTGTTAAATTGCTTTAAGTTAAAAAGCTTTGCCTGCAGCATACCCCTTTCTAATATTTAACAGTATTGAATGGCTTCAAGTTACAGGGCATTGCATGCCACATAAGTAGTTACAATATTGAAAATTATTATTGATAGCAAATGACCGTTCAGGGGTGCATTTGAGTTTTGAATGTCAACGACTACCATTCAAATTGAAGAAAATTTGGAAATATTCATATCTCAAAAACTATTAGACCAATTCGAGAGATATCTATACGGTTGTATAGATAAATAGTAGGGCTTTAATATGAGTACAGTTCAGAACCGAGTCTTAGTATTGGAAGTGCGTTTAATCTTGATAAACGTTTTTCGTGGTCAAATTTCGCCATTTCGACCATTCAGCAAGGTCATAACAAGGTCAAAGTTTGACAGAAAAAAGTGGAACTAACAACCTTTCGAATGACACTACTCTCATCGAAATCTGCCTATCCATTCTCGAGATATGAGCCTTTAAACATTTTTGCACATGCAATATCCACCTTCTGTGCATTTCTGTTCGCCTGGTACTTGCCGAAAATTTTTGTATGAAATGAAGAAAAATTTCATCTTTTGCTATTTGCCCCGAGATGCATGCAATGCTTTTTTTTATAAATGGTATAAAATTTGAAATAATCATATTTCAAAAACTATTAGACCGATTCCAATGAGAATTCTACTGTTTTATTGATTAACAGTAGAGCTTTGATTTGAATTGAAATGCATCCAAATTTAATTACCAGAAATGGGTTAAATATTTATGAATGCATTTTGAAGCCAGATTTTGACTGTTCATTAAGGTCAAACCAAGATCATAGAGGGATAGAACTAAAGTAGAACCTAGACTATAGCCTTTTCATTGACTTTGCTTTCATCAAAATTGGCTTAACCATTCCAGAGATAGAAGCCTGCAAATATATACTAAAAATAGAATTTCAAGGATATTCTTGAACATGGTCGACCTATGGTGAATGGTATCAGAATGGGGTGTTCAACAACATTCAAATAGAATACAAATTTGATTGCTTTTGAATACTTTTTCTTATGCATTAATAATGTAGGCGTACCCGTGTTAATTTGTGTGTGTTTAAAAAAAAAAATACAGAAATTATTTATTTTTGATTTATTGTGTTTCTTTGTTTTATGCTTAAATTGCAAAATTATAATTTATTGATGTTTGTTTTTAATTTTTCCGAGTTGTTAAAATCATAATAAACAAAATTACATTTATGGTACTTTACATATTAGAATAATATATATGCTTATAATAATAATAATAATAATCATAATAATATTTGCGATATTGCATTTATGATAGATAATATATATATGGTATATATGACGAGGATTTATGTGTGTGTATGATTGAATGAATGTGTGAATGTGTGTGTTTGCGTATGCTTAGTTAGATTTAATATAAATAATAAAATATAATAATTATAATAATATAAAATGAGAATTCAACAAAAATTGTTTGCTTGCTTTCGTTTGTTTTGTTTTTCCATAATTTTTTGTTATAAATTTCATATTCTAACTACATGTGAACATTATCATCATCATTATCCTCAGAATTATCAACATTATCATCATATTATATCTTATCATTTTATCATCTTTCTCTCTCTTTATATTTATATATCATATATATGGTAGTAGTATATCATTAAATATACAAAATTAAATAATTAAAATTAACATGAACTCAAAATTATTATATTGAAATGCAAATTCAATTCACAATTATCTGGATAATATGTATGTAATAATTAATAATAATAATAATCAAATAAATCATCATTAATACATCGTTATAAATATGTAAATATACATGTACACGTACATAAATAAATAGTAAAGAAATATTATGGTTGTTTTAAAGAAGAAATAGTAATAATGTATAAGAATAAGAATGTACAGGAATAGTGTAATTCTAAAGCGATAACTTGGCTTTCATTTTACAAAAAAAGCCAAGAGATCCCATCACCCTTATCAATATCGACATCGATATAAATTTCAGTGAAATGGTATGGTGATTGTTTGTGTTTTTATAAAAAGTACAATAATAATATATATGTATACATATGAGAATGAGAATTATATAAACTTAAAAGTAAAAAGACTTAAAGAATGTTCATCAATTATTGTAAGTGTATTATTGTGTAATCTCTCTCTTTTCATTACATTAAACAAAGGCTACAAATTCGATCAGGAATTTTATTATCATCATCATTATGATCATTGATGTTCATCAATATTTTCCTTATCTTTCAACCATTAAGCCAGGATATTTTATTTTTCACTCGAGTTTTTTCTTTTCTTTTTTTTATATTTTTTATCATTTATAATGATATTTATTATTTGTTTGTTAATATATTTTTAACTTAAATTTAATTTAGTATTCATTTTTGTTTTCCACGAAACTTAATTACATTTATAAACTTTTTTTTCTTTTTCATTTTTTCATTTTTAAAGACAAAAAACACTGGCAGACATTGTAAATTAAATTAAATAAGAAATCATAATTTTATGCATGTGTGTGTTTATGTGTTGTGAGTGTGAATGTTTTGTAATTGTGTATCTGTGTGAGAGTGACTGTCTCTCTCGCTCTCTCTCTCTCTCTCTTCCTCTTAAAGAGCAAAGAGAATGGATGGATGGAGAATATTATTTTGTTGTTAATTTTTGTATGTTTTTGTTTTTGTATTTTGGCGGCGACTGAAAAATAAAATAAAAAAGAAAATTGTTAATAATTTGTAAAAATTAAAACAAAATTTACAATAAATAAAAAAATAAACTTACCAATTTTCTTTCTTTTTTTAATAATGTTTTTTTTTTTTGTAAATTACAACTATTTGTTTTATCATCATTAATATTATGTATTGTGGTATTACATATTATTTCTTTTTCTCTTTTTTTCTGTAAATAAATAAACGGAAAAGAAACAAAAAATTAATTTACATTTTGAACCAATTATCCACCTATTAACTACACACAAATCAACGATCAATTACATAGGCGTCTTGCATTGGAAAAAGCTTTTTGAATGTTTTTAAGTAGAACCTATGAATTAGAATTTCGAGATGACCTTTGTTTTGCTGTAAGAAATGACTGACCGAGAAGGTTAAAAAGGCGCCACCTTCGGACCTACTACATAGAAATATTAATTAAATAATTGTTAACGTAATTTAATTCACTGCCAATGTATGAAAACTATCCCTTATCAACGATTGGAATTGTAATTATTAAATGATCTCAGAAGAAAGGATATGTTAATAAATTTATTGTGCACAGAGACATGAATCTGCGTAAGTTGAGGACCAGATCGTTTCCACACGAGCCGATTGGTCAGACGCAACTCAAATAAAGAGGCTCAAAAATCTACATTTTGGCTCTTTATTGCAATGGAGCAGATAATGCAATAGGCGCACAAGGTCTGGGGAGGCCGTGCAGCCATCAAGCCTGACATATTTTGAATATGAATATTCTATATAAAAACATTCAATAACCTTTTTGAATGCAGGCCTATGTTATCAATTATCACTCAACAAATTGTCAAATATCAAATATTAATAGCGTTTACACATCAATAAAAGGAAAGTATAGAACAAGAAAGAAGATAGAAAAGAAAATCTCAATCAATCTACAAAACAAATTTTGCACATTTAAAATGCATACATATGTATGTATATATGTACCTAAATAAAAATAGCATTGCAAAATGCGATGACAAATTAAAATTAATTTACTTATATTGTTTTAACATTGATCCTTCTTTTGTTTTTATTGGTTTTCGGCTTTAATAGATTCATTATGATTTCATAAGTGTGTATTATATATTATTGGTTATTATTATTTTGTATATACTATTTATTGTATTGTATATTTTAATATTGCATTTATTATTATTGTTTATTATATAGAACACTACATTATATTTTATTTATTTTCTTTATTATTATCATATTTTGTTTATTACCTTAGATTGGGTGAGTAGAAGTAGTAGTACAACATACAACATATTACATTGAGAGTACATAAAGTGTGTTTCTTTGCTTTTTTGTACGCGTTGGTTGTTTTGATTTTGTTTAATGGAAGTCTTGGGGAACGCTTGCTTGAGAATTATGTTTAATTTTGATAATAATTCTTGCTTATTTTTCTTTAATCATACTTATTTTGTGTGTTTATTTTTTCTTTGCTTTTGTTTGTTGTTTTAGTTTTGTTTGTTTTTTTTTGTCTTGCTTCTTTTTTTATAGTTTTTGATTTTTATTTTATACAGCATCTTTTGAAAAGAATAGCTGCCTCCAGAGGGCGCTGCAGCACCCGCCGCAGTCCCATCTGCAAATATGCAAAGAATTGAACAAGTAGAAGAAAGAGTAGAATTTTGTTTTTTCGAACTTGTTGCATCATTCACTCATTCATTCATTCATTCATTATTTAAACATTTAAATTAACAAAAAACAAACAAATTCAAATAAAATAACACAAAAATATATATACATATATATATATATATATATATATATTAAATATGTTAACCAAGCATCATCATAATATGCAGGTACTAAAATAATGTGAATTTTGTATCAAATTAACAATATAACAAAACATAAGCGCACTTATTTATAATGCAACAAAACAAACAAACAATGAAATTTTGAATTGAATTGAAACTAAAGAAGAAGATAAGCATGATGATATTATGTAAGTATTTTTAATAACTTTTGTTGTATAATTAATTATAAGTACAAATGTTTCTTGGTTTAATGCAGTCTTGGGTTGAACTTGGAATGTAATGATGGTTGATGATTTATGTCATCTAAATTGTATTGTACTATGTAAACTTGTAGGTATAAGGTATTGTGTTTTTTTTTTTCTACCTTTGGTTAAATCTATATTATTATCATTACTAACATTACTATAATTATTCTTATTATTGGTTGGTTGGTTGGTTTGTTTGTGCTTTTGGATTCTAGAGAGAGAGAGAGAATTTTCTTCTTCTAGATTTATGTAATTGTAACTATTTTGTAACTAGGTAAAAATTGCTTGAAAACAACTACAGCATACTTAGTTATTTTTTATATTATTTTTATAATTTACTGTTTTGTTTTCTTCTTATATTTTTTTAATAAAACTTTTTAATTTTACTTTATTATTTTATATTTTTGAAATCAATGATTTCTCTACATTTTTTGTTGTCTCTCACTAATTTTTAAAAACTTGTTTTTTGTTTATTTTTCTGTACTTTTTTTTATATTAATCGTTTTAATTTTCCGTTTTTTATAGTCTTTCATAAACTTTCATTTGCTTTCTAAATTATTTAATTATTATTATTTTATTTGTTTTTATAATACTTATTTATATTCACGAGTTTTCACAGTTTGTGGTTGCCAAAACAAAAACAACAAATTAATAATAAAAAAATAAATAAATATAAAATCAATTTAAAAACTACATAAATCACTCAATATTATCTATACGACGTGTGACTATACTAAGTATGGTATATATGGGTCTCAAAAAGCTAATTTAAAAGGATTTTTAAAACCTTTTTCAACTTCTTAATACTTTGTGTATTTATTATATTGATATTTGTTTCTAAATTATTTTCATATTATTTATTTATTTTTATTTTTATTATTTTATTTTAATTATATTTGTTTTGTTTTGTTTTTTATTGTTAATTATTTATTTTCATTTTTAAAGCTATATTTATATATCTTGCAAATGCCTAAAAAACGATTAATATACTTTTAGCTTTTAAATCGATCATCTCTCAGGTATATCAAGTTTAATTTATCTATAATATGTATATACTTATAGAGAAAATAAAAAGGGAAGAAATGAAGATAACGCATGATGTCATGTTAATCATGAAAAAAAAAAACATAAAAAACTATACAATATATACAACAACAAACAATAGAAAATGAAAACGAGAGGATCGATCAATAAGAACCTGTGTTAGGGCG
Source organism: Amiota communis (assembly GCA_037043315.1). Classification (NCBI taxonomy): domain Eukaryota; kingdom Metazoa; phylum Arthropoda; class Insecta; order Diptera; family Drosophilidae; genus Amiota; species Amiota communis. Next base: position 266,309 of record JBAMAV010000370.1, read on the forward strand.
TAGTCTTTAGATCGCAAAACTACTCCTGTTCTAGTTACAGACAAGTAGTGGCCCTGTGTGGCATAACGCAATTCAAAGATGGGTTACCAGCAACATTCTGCGAGTTCAAACCTGTCAAAACAAGATACTTCGCCGTTTATCTGGAGCTCCTTGGTTTGTGCGCAATACCATTTTACACAGAGACTTAATTACGACCACGATGCGCAACGAGGTCATTCAAAATAGTAAATGTCATCTGCAGAGACTGCAAAATCACCCCAACCACCTGGCGATAGTACTAACCCATGGCGTGAGTCGACCCCACACTACTCACGACACTCTTCCTCCCCGTGGCATCATAAAGAGCACTTAATGGCTTTAGAGAACTAATCTTGATACCGACTACCATCCTAATCAAGCAACCTCATTTAGGGCATCCATATCTTCAAAAATAAGCCCTCGTGCGATGATGATAGTTTCGTTTCACCCAACTACAGTCGGAATCCTATGCAATGAGCTCCCCAATAGCTAAGACATCTCTATAGCGAAGAGATTCACTGGCCCCAACTACTTACTTCATTACAAATACGTCCGAATTCCCCTTTATCGAAAAATTCTCTTTAGCTGCAGTGACTTCGTTATACAAGCGTTCGAGTTTTTTATCATATTCGATATTTTATTTTTTCCAATATCTAAAACTAACCTATGAATCAGTCTAAAATGTAATCCGTTGTGTGTTATCGGATGGCAGTAAATATACAATTGTTTGGACCAGTCTAACACTTCGTTACAAAAGAGTCTGACTGTATATAAATTAACAGCGAAAATGGAAGTGTTGTTGCTTCGTTGAATGTTTGTATGAAGCCTTTGTTGACTAATCTTGACTACAGTCACTCTTCTCTTCTTACTATTGAATTGAACTAGTTCCAAGAATAAGCGAGCTGATTTACGCTATTGAAATTAGTGTGTGAGTCGAAAAAAGGTTTTAGTTCTTATTTACCACTCTTTTGTAAACCTTGAGTATTCCTTTAGATTTCGTTGGGACCTTTCTGTAGAATGTGGCATAGCCAAACAAAACTTCTGCGTTTAAAAGACTTTAAGCAATTATTTATCTAAATGGTGTTAAGAAGCAAGAATCACAACCGCCAACTGGATGCTTATTGATCGACTTTCATACATTTAGCCAATATGAATGAACACAAAAACACATAAAAGCGTATTTCGCCGCAACATGTAATACCACACAAAGCGCACACAAAATTATTACATAACAAAACAAAAATGATGATGTTGCTGTTGCGATTAAAAGGAAAACAATGGAAAAAAGTAAACATCATACAAGAGAATTAGCAAAAGCAAAAACAAAATAAGGAAAATCATATAGTTTCTTTTTTCTTTTAAATCACACAAGCTGAGAAAACTCCCATTACACGTCAGCCAATATCCTGTTGCTGCTGATGATGAGCACTGCTGGTGGCACCACCATCAGCAGCACGGTAATTGGCAGTACGATTACTGTACCTGCTTGAAGATGTTTGTTGCTGTTGTTGCTGCTGCTGCTGTGAGGCAGTAGTAATACTATTTATTGTTGTTTGTGGTAATTGTTGTTGCAGACGGACTGTTGCACTACCAACAATACCTCCAACACCACCAACTGGGAATGTATCAGATTCCTCTTCATTTGTTAATAGTTGCTGCTGCTGCTGCTGTTTTTGTTGTTGCAGTTGTAATTCTAATTGTTGTTGTTGATCGGCAAGTATTTTTGCACTTAGGATTGATACATACATCTTATAGCGACGTAACTAAAACAAAGAAAAATCATGTGAATTAATTATTGATAAGAGAACATAAAAACAAACACACACACTTACTTCATATTGCAAGTAGTTTTCCTTTTCTTTAAAGTTTTGCAATGGTAAACCTTTAGTGGGTATGGCACCCTTTTTATGTTCACTCAGTTCATTTTCCAATTGTCCCAGCTGTAGCTCATGTGAATCCATTTGTTCCTTCTGAACACAACAATAACAAGGATAATAATAAAACATAATGTATTAATTGTTTGAGCTGAACTCTTACCATTAAAAGTTTTGTGTGTGCACTAGGTAATAAGGGTCTCTGGAATCGCTTTTGACTTCCAACACCACCCTCTAGTGGTGGTGCTGAATATGCTGCACAAACGAAATTTATAGTTTCCACCCATGAATGCAATTCCTTGGAATCACTCGTCTGGAAGAGATATTCAGCTTGATCAGCAGTTTGTAATCGGAACACATGTTGTTTCTTAGTATAATCCGTAGCCTTTGTGGCCAGTGCATGATGTATTCTTATAGCATTATGCAGATTATCAGACATCTACAATGGTATACAATAGAAGATTAAGAAAATGCAAATGCATTGATTGATTGATTAGGACTAACTTGACTTTTACGGAAACCATGCTCATCTTTGTGCAAATACAAAACCAAATCCCTTAGTGTACAATAAAACATTTTCCATGAACGTTTGCCAAATGGTGCTGCAAATTAAATTAGATTCAAGATAGATTACAACAGTTGTATAATATGATAGATAGATGGACGACATACTTTTCTTGAAATTACTATCATAACAACATTTGCGCATAACATAGCCTTTTTTGTATTCCACAGCACTTGAAGATTCTGGTAGATCCAGAAATGGATTTGAACCCACAGAGCCAGCATTGATATTGCCACCACCAGTGGTTTCAGAACGTTTTTGCAATTCAGTAGCATCATCATCACTGTAAGAAGAAATGAGAAAGAAATTAATTTTGGTTTATTTGATTTGTTATTCTTAACATAATAGTAGGTTAGCTTTAGTAAACTCTATCTCGTGTTGTATAAGTTGAATTGGGTTAAGCTAAATGGCATTATAAAGACAAGATTTCGTACTTAATAAACTATTCAGACAGTTTTGTAATGGCTTGACTCAAAATTGTTTGAGGGCGCGTCGAAGATGGACACCAGCTGGAAATGTGAGTAGTGTTTATGGTCCTATTACAGTTAACAGCCAATCACGCGCAATTTGATTCCGTTGATTCCGTTCCAGTCACTTTGATGTCAAAGATAAGCAAGGAAAAGGTCTTTAAAAAAACAAAATTCAGAGGAGCAGGCCAAAGTAGTTTCTGTTTCTTTTTTGTCACGGCCGCGTGTGAGTTGCATTGAGACTTCACTTGGCCCTCTTGTGGCTCGCGGGTTGGACAGCCTTGCACTAAAATTTGCACCAAAAACCGTGTACATAGTACCACTTGATTAACGCTGAATACACAAAGAAGCACGGTGTGTATGGGTGTCACAAAAATAACCTCATGTACCGAATTTCCTCCTGCGAATCACAATAAAATCCACCCATTTCTGAATCGGATGGTGATTGGTGTGTCAAGTGGGTCACTTACGGCAATGTCAAGCGCAAACAGTCATGGTCGAATCATGGTGAGCCAGTGCAAACCAGGATTCTCGGTAAATATCGTTTTGCTGAGTGTTTCGTGGGATTGGTAAGGAATTATCTAGTATGAGCTGCTCCCCTAAGGCCAAACTCTTACTTCTCTACCTGTACTATCAACAATTGGACTGTTTGAAGGAATCAATCACCTAGAAGTGGCCCACTTTGTCCAATAGGAGAGGAATTGTGTCCCATTAGAACAACGCCAGGCCACACACATCGCTTGTGACCCGCCAGAAGCTCTGGAAGATTGCCAATAGAACGAGGATCTCTATGAGAGAGGCCTTCAAAATGGCAACAACTTATCGAACAAAACAGTGTGTATATGACCTAATCTTATCATTCTAAATATGCTAAATGAAGCCATGCTGAAATAGTTAATTTCTTATTAGTGATAGGTTAGGTTGCATCAGGTCAACTGATACAGAGACCAGTTCACTTTGGACTTTGTTGTGATGCCACAGATATGTATTTAGGGATGAAATGAAATAATATAGAACTTACAGAGCCCATTCGAGTGGCTTGGACTTAATTGCCTGATACAAGTATTTGAGAACATCTTTAGGAAAATTCTCGCCATCATTTAACTCAGCTAGATTCTCAATAAACTCGGCACAGCTCATTTTTCGACTGATATTCTGGCCATGCAGATCAGTATTCAGCAACATTATTGCACAGGTTAATGTATGCACAGCATCTATGAAAGAGAAGAGGGGGATAATCTTTTATTTATCATACAATACACCAATCAAGTGATATTTTACCTTGTGAATTGAAGGCACCCTGATTGCAATCCAAATAACGTTTTGAGAAATGTACAAGGACGCGCTCTCGTTCCTGTGTTTCACCGGATAGGGCAAATTGTTGAAGGAACTCACGCAACGATTGGTCCAAGGTTTTCTTTTCAAAATTAAAGTATTTCAAATACTCATCAGCCACAGCACGGCTAAAGTCATTGCTATTAATGAAGGATGAAAGAAATTATTATAAATTCATTGATCTATGAAGGAGGAAGACATACTTTTTACTCAAATGCCTTGAGACATCGCTCTTCTTAAAACCATCAAGTGAATACAGTCTTTTGGCCAAACGTATGGCTGACGGCATGTCCACAGCCTTTGGTGAATAATGATACGAATGTAAGGATTCAACATCGCTACCATCATCAGACACAGGTGGTGAAGAATCACGTGTTTCACCCATTCCCACTGACGTTGTCATCGTTGGCGTTGTTGACGTCGTGCCTAAAACAGTTGTTAATTCTTGATCTTCGGTCAAAGTGGCTAATTCATCTTCGGAATCTTTTAATTCAGAGTAAGCGGAACGTGGGGATGTGCTATTACTGTCAAGGCCTCGCACTTGTATGACCAATTTATGTTCTGATGATGGTTGTCCATGTTGCTGTTGTTGCTGCTGCTGCTGTTGTTGTTGCTGCTGCTGGGCAGCCTTTAATTGTTGCTTCATTTGTTGACGTTGCAATGCTGCTGTATCTGATACTAAGATCGTTGAATCCGAATCACTGGGATCACTAAGTACCATACCTCCTAGAAGATCGCGAGAACTCAATAAATTATCTTCATCTTGATAGTCAGGACTAGAGATGTTTGAAATGGCCTCTGAGATACTATGATCACCGCCACCACCACCACAACCACTAGAACCACCACCACCACCACCACTACCATTCTGGGGACATTGTAACAAACCCGTCATATTTGGTTGTGTTGACATCATACCATTGTGTCCGCCGCCTCCAGATTGCTCTAATTGTTGTTGCTGCTGCTGGGTCAATTGGCTGCCATTACTTTGAAGTGAACCAGCTCCAATACCCAATGCTCCTTTGGAACCCGAAGATGACATAACCGACGATGAAACTGAAGTTGGTGATGCTGGACTACCAGCTGAATGTTGTGGTGATGAACTTATTGAACTTGAATGTGAATTGGGATTCGATTGACTCTGTTGTCTACTGAAATGTGATGCTGAATATTGTTGTTGTTGTTGCTGTTGTTGCTGCTGCTGCTGAAGTTGTTGCAATTGATGCGGTTGCAATGGTGCATTATATGTCCACACAATACGATCTCGGTTCGATGTCTAAATGTCAAAATTGACAAAAAGAAAAGTAATTAATTAATTTTATTGAATATAACAAAGTCAGCTCTGAATTTTATGTCCAAACACAGATTCAAAACTTAAGATTACTCAAACTCTCAAGCTCTCTCTCTCTCTCTCACACACACTATTTCTTGCTTGCCACTCTGGCAAAGTTTAATATCGAAATATAATAGAGTGGAGCTTATTCTTTTGAGTAATCATCATCATCATCCGCCTTCTTCCTAGATCTAAAGCCACTAATTAATTTATTTAATTTTTTCTTGATTTCTTTCTTGAAGGAAATTTGTAATTTTTTTCATTGTTTTGAAGATCCCACCAAAAAAAAAATACCATATAGAAATTATGATAAGTCAATTCAAATTGATTGATTCACCTAACCGATCAGAATGTGTGTGTGTATGTTTGTTTAAGTGAATGTGTGTGTGTTATATGTGTGTATTTGTGTGAAAGCAATTTGTTTTTTGTTTTCTTTTTGGTTTTTCAGCATAAAATATATTAATAAGAGAACAGAACAAGAACAAAACAACAAAAGAATGAATTCAGACAAACAAATTGGAAATAATAAAAAGTGGAAAATCATCAATAGAATAAATAGAGTTCAAGTCAAAAAAAAGAAAAAGAAAGAAAGTAATTAAATAAATAACATCATGCAAAAGCGTTTTCTACTTTTTCAACTACACGAAGAGTATTTTACCATATATTGTACCTTTCACGAAGCGAAGAAACATTCTAAAAGACTTCCCCCCTTACTGAATTGCCAATTCAGTAGGTTTCAGAACCCTGAGAACGATATGCTGAAAGCCTAGGCTATCGTTATGGCCTCCTATGCAGGTATTGTCGAATGCAATCTCTAAATATATTAGTAGTCCAAACCAGGGCATCACAATAGGCTTCTAGTTGAACTCCCTCCTGTGGTAAATAAAGCAGTTTGTCTATCCCATCTTAACAATTTTTGACAATGCATTTACCACATTTTCTTATATTATACAACAGAGATCAATATATGTGTTAGAGAGATTAAGATTGGGCTACTTACTTTAAAGCAATGCTATGTCTCCTGTGATCTGACTAATCAGTCATACCATTTATACAATTGTTGGGATGAAGAGGAGGAGCAGACAATTAGTCATTTTATGACTCTCAGCGAACAAATATACTGCATACTTTAAAGCAAATGAAGAGATGGCAATCGTAACAGGACACTGACTAATCAGCAGACATACCATTCGACTAGGGGTTCTGCAGAAATTGTGGGGAAGAAGAGAAGACAATCAGTCATCAGGTGTATTCTGAAGATCCTTAACTGTTCAGTTTGATTCCCTAGGGAATTACAATGGGTTGATGAGTTGGTCTTGGTAAAGGTACTACCCCACAACCTAACCCAAGATATTTTTTTTTTATCAAAAATCAATAGAATCGTGAAAGGTATAAAAATTTCGATGGAACCGAAATAAATACATAATTTTGCAAGTTTCAGAAAAAAAAAACCACACATCAAATAAAAAGGACCTTTTTGCGAAATATTGGTTTCATATTGTTGAGGTTTCGTGTTAAAATAGTAGATCCTGATAATGTTGTACTTTCATCCATCAGCGAACTGCTTAACTCAGAAGTTGCTGTTGTTTTTGTTGTTGTTGTCATATCACCACCCACATCCACCATATCCACCATCATATCCATTGAGTTCTTTGGTATCACATTGTCTTTATCTTTATCATTGATATCACAGCATTTCATTATTAAATCATCATCATCTTTAAGTTGTTGGTTACCCATTTTGTTATAGTTAAAATTATTATTGTGATTGGATTTTAAATGGTAATGTTGTTGTACAACATTTGAGTTATTGTTGCTGCTGTTATTATTACTGTTATTATTAATATTATTATTGTTATTTTTATTTTTAGAATTATATAGGATTATTGAAGTTGTAGGTTCACTTTCTGCTGATGATGATGATGTACAATTCGATGATGATGACGATGCTGGTGGAGTTGTTGCTTTTCTAGTTGTTGTTGCAGTTGTTGTTGGCTATAAGATACAGACATATAAACACATAGAAGAAGAACAAGAAGAAGAAAGTAAAACACAAAAGGTATAATAAAAAGAAAAAACAACAAATAATGAAATGATAGAGAAGAGAGATAGATAGATTACGTACATAGATAGATAATAAAGAGCGATAGATACATATATAAATAAGGAGTTTAGAGGGATAGAATAGTAGAATAGAAATTAGAAATGAAAATAATAAATGTTTTAGGCACATTCAACTTGAAAACAAAGGCAAAAATTATGATGAAATTACGATGGTCATTCAATAAGTAACAACAACACAAATCTCTGTAGCTAAAAAACGATTTATTCAACCCTGCACTATGAATCACTGGTTCTTGTCTAGTCACTATGGAACCAGATATATTTCCAACTGCATATGTATCTTCTTATACATGTATTAAACTGGTGAATTTAGCATGGGGATGTCATAGGAAGGGATCAATTGCTACCGCCTGATTTACCGTTCACCATTCATGTCATCAGTCATTGCCACCGCCTGCACTTCCTACGACTAGTGAATTTACTAGCCCCCATCAATGGGAAAATGGACTGTTGGTTATACCCATGTATTAAGAAAAGCGAATAGGGAAATATTTATAGTACACTTGTCCCATCGTTCATCTCATTTGTGTATGCCTTTGGCATAAAGTTCTTTGGTGGTTGATCTTGAAGCCACTTTTGCACCTGATTTTTAAATTCTTCATTGGATCAAAACAAAGCATCTTTAAGGGGTCCAAACAAATTGAAGTCTGATGGGGCGAATTCGGGACTGCATGGGGGGATGTGGAAGAATCTCCCACCCCACTGTCGACTGATTTGAGATCTTGCAACAGATTTCTTGACTGCAGCTTATACAGAGTTGTTTTGTGGACAGATTCAACACTTGCATATCTTCGACTATCAGTTCAACATGTTGTCCTGAATTAACTCGTTAATGCAAGATTCAATGTTGAAAGTTGCAACTTCAACCGGTCGTCCACTTTATTGCTTGTGACAGACACTTACATGGCTGCTTTTTCACTGATCTCCCCCACAGACTATTGCTGCCTTGGAAGAAACATTCGGCCGGCACTCCATTGCTGCAAAATTGGACTTCTGATTGGACTTCCTGCGAGCCAGCCGAGGCGGCCATATGCCGGAAATCATATTCAAATACAAATGCCAAAGAATTATCTGTGTTTTATTTCAATTTAAAGTTCTATACCTCCAAAAAGAACACAATTTACAAGGATACCAACTTGACGAACTGAAACTGATTAAACAACCCGTTTCTGAGCTACAATACATTGATTTGTGTTGTTACTTATTAAACGATCCTCTTTTAATACACAATTAATCTTAAATGATGAATGATGATGAGAAGAGAATGAATGATAGGAGCAAACAATTGGATAGGATACTTTACACAATAGATTCAGAGTATCTACATACATACAAACAACAATTACAATTACATACTAAGTATAAATGATGATGATTATGAATAATGATTTTGAACTACAATAGTACAAGGATGAGTAGGGGGACAACAAGGGCAACAGGCTCCTACTACTAGTACACATAAGATTTACACATATAAATTTGATTAAACATAAACACAACAATCAACAATTGAACTACAAAACACAAAAATATTATTATACATTTATTTGGTTCGGATCGGTTTCAGAATGTAGTAAGTAAATAGCTCTAAGAGTGACTCTCTCACTTAGCATGGAATCTTACAACTTTATTATATACTATTACACACTATGTATGTATATATAAACGGATCCATTTATTGATACTGATATTGATTTATGAAGAAGCACTGGCGCACCTAACACTAAAAAAATTCAATATGATGAGTTACCATATACAACAAATAGTAGTAGTTATGCATGTACTTAGTTTGTCATCTATAACAAAAAAAGGAGGCCCACGAAACGAAGATTTTGTCAATTTAGATTTATTAAATCTTGCAACATACCTGAGAATCTTCCGAATCATGCCGCGTATCCAGTAGTGTATTTAATGAACTATTTACATCCTCATCAATATCTATGGGTATGACAGCAGCAATACCCTCTCGCTGTATTTGTTGTAAATGATCTTCAGATTTACTTGTACGGAAGCCAGCAGTATCATTTTTACGTACAACATGCCCATTATGGCGACGTACAACGACACCAGCTGCTGCTGCCGATGCGGAATCATGTCCGGCGGCAGCAGCACCAAGGCTACTTGGCTCTGGACTGGTGGGCACTGAATTGGCAGTCTCCTTATCAATAAGAGGTGTTGATAGTGATATTGGTGATGTTGGCACAGAAAAGGAAGTTTCGTCCTGCGAGGTATTTGTACCACCACCTGCACAAATGCCACCACCACCCCCACCATCACTCTTCACAGTTACTGATGAATTCGATGATGCTGAATAATGATGATGATGACGATGTAATGCACTATCAACAACATCATTTCGATTACGATGACGTGTAGATGCTGCCGACTTTTGTTTTAACACACGCAAACGTTGTTTAGCCGATGCGGAAGCAATTGAATTTGTGGAATAGTCTTCATCGACACCAGCATCATAATCACCATCATCATCATCGTCACGCATAACCAAACACTGACGATCACTGTCATCATCATCACGAGTGATACTAATATGGCCACCACTGTTATAGGTTTCAATGTTTGTGATGTCATAATGGGTTTGATCTTCTTCGTTGTCTTCATTAACATCACCATCATCATCGTTTTGATAATATTCATAGCTTTGTTGGACTTGAAGTCTATATCTTTGCTGCTGCTGTTGTTGTTGTTGTTGTTTATATTGTCTTTGTTGTTGTTGATGATGATGATGTTGTTGTCGTTTTCTCCTTTGATTATTGTCACCGATCACCTCCTCTCCTTCATCTTCTTCCTCCTCAATTTTAATATCTTCCACCACATCCTCATCACGTTCAATTTCTTCACATAGCAATAAAGTATCATTTGTTAGGGAATCCTTTCGATTATAAGTATTATTGACACTATCGCGTTGTTGTTGCTGCAGCGATTGATTGTGCAAATGATGTTGCTTGTCATTTGATCTTGATTTGCTTTGTTTCATTGAATCAGAACTTGCTGTATTCATTGGAGAATCCACTGATGATGAAGATGTTGGCGAAGATTCACCAGAGGCACGTGGTGCCAAAGCACCGTTGGCTCGGGATGCTGGACTACGATTGGGTGAATCACGTAAGCTATCAACCTATAAAAAAAAATGATAAATTAATAAGACCCAACTCATTCTTAACTATTGTAAGTAGGGATAACAAACCTTTTTGGCAAGTGCTGGCAACAAATTACTTGATTGTGGAGTTCGTGATAAATTCAATATCAAATCTCCAGTCATCATGTAAGCCTCGAAACGTGGTGCCTTCGCTGGCTGTGGTGGCGCTGAATTTGGATCAGAATCACAATGATTATCTCGGTCTCGATGATGATGTTCCTTGTGTTGATGATGTTGTGTTGCACTGCTGCTAAAGCTGTTTGAATGTTGTATACCTCCACCACTGCCTCCACCACCTCCTAAAGCTGAAGTTGAAGCATTACCATTTGATGCTGATGGTGCAGAAGACGTCGCTGGTGAGGTTAAACCTAATTTAGGTATTTGCGAGGGTCTTGATCTCTTATGTTGTGGCGAATTTTGTCCTGTCGCCTTGGGTGCGCATTTAAGCGCTTGTGGAATGCGTGAAGGCCTAAATGAAGTAGGTGATGTTGCAGTGGTGGGTGATATGCCACCACCACCACCTGTAATAATCTCAGTTCTTGTGGTTGTTGTTGAAGTTGCTACAACAGCAGTTTCGACAATTTGAATTTTTGCCGATGAGGCGGAAGAATTGCGACTATGATTCGATGATGTTGATGTGCCAGGACCCAACACCGGTGATGATGAACCGATTGTGTTGCTTTGGCGTAATGAAGGCAAATGCGAAGGCGATTTGTACCGTTGGGCGGGAGAAGTGGTTGCTGTTGCTTTTGATGTTGTTGATGAAGACTCGTAGCTGGTGTACTGTTGTTGTTGCTGTTGCCGCTGCTGATGATGACGATGCGTTGTCGTTGTTGGTGAATTCTTTGCACTGCTACTGCTACTATAATCATAGATATTATGAGATTCCAATTCCACGTAATGTGGACTATTCGTTTTAGCCAATTGCTCTTTAATACGCGCTTTCAGTTTAGGATCACGTTTCAGTTCAAGGGTTACCAAATCATCCGATAACCTTAGGCACTTTAACACTATGGAAATATTGAAATCATTTAATGAAAAAATAACCAAAAACTAATGGATTTGATGACTTACCTTCTTTCGTTGTATAGCGATGAACATCAGTGCCATTCACCTTCAATATAACATCACCAGCTTCAACCTAAAACATAAATAAATAAACACAGATGCGTGCATTAGTTCTATGATTTAGTTACTGAATGGTTATCATAGGAAAAATGAAAAATTCTCTCTTTCTATGATTATTAAAATTTGCAAACTATTTTTGCTTGCTTCCTTGAGATCTGTATCAATGACATCAAAAGTTTATTGATTTTCCTCGCACCACTTGAGTGTGTGTGTGATGAAGGAACGAACAAACTATTTTTAATCTAAACTACAATCTATGAACAGCTACTACTCTTGTGATATCTTTCTTTTGTTTGTTCTTAAAAGAAGAGCGCGCGACCAAGAAAACAATAAAAGCAAAACACTAAAATAACAAAAACAACAACAAGATGAATAACATCAACAAATACACATATGTATACAAAAGAAAGAAGAAAATCTCAGCAAGCCAACAAATAACAACAACAAAAGAAAAAAAAACTATTTAGCACCCGGCAAAAATAAAAAAAAAGATAAGAGCGAAAGTGGCAAAATTCTTTTAACTAAGCGACGCACCAAGAAACTAAATGACAGACAGGCAGTGGGATAGACAAACTGAGCGACCCATTGACGCAATTTGTTGTCTACACATTCAACACAGCACGACGGTGGTGGCAATAGAGGGCCCCAGCCCCACAATTTCTTTTATTATAAAAGAACTTTCGGTTTGTTTATTTTATTGTTTTTGATGTTTGATGGAAAATAATAAGAAATTCACAAAATTTCCAATGCAAATCAAATGTTTTCTTCTCTGGGTTTTTTATCATAGTACATATTTATGAAACATTAATTACTTTCTAGGGTTCCTACGCTGTCCGTCCGTCCGTTAGTGATGATCATGAATAGATGGATAGTTGAAATTCACAGAGGATGTAGTTTAATTGAATAATTCAAGTTCTTATTAGAAAAACTTTTTTGCTTTATGTCCAATTGAACTGAAATTCGGACACTATAAGTGTGTGACCCATACTCATCAACCATGTACATTTCAAGATCATGGAATGACTAGGAAGGATACCTCCCATACAAACCTATATTCAAATTAATGTTCTTATTAGAAAAACTTTTTTATTTTTTGACTTATCGAACTGAAATTTGGACGCTATAAATGTCTGTCGTATATCCACCAACCATGTAAATTTCATGATCCTATCGTTATTATATATGTAAACCCAAATTCTTATTCTTGTTCTTATTATCTATTGTTTTTTATTTACATAACTTCAGACAGAGGTACAAATGTATACATAGTGTTAAACCTTGTGCGGTGGTACGGAACCCGACTCCAAGTTGAACATTTTTTTTATTTTAAGAAATTAGAATAAAATCTTTTTATTTATTTAAGTATTTATTTGATTTGATACATAGTCCATCCAGTCCAGTTTGATTTGGTTTGATTTGGTTATTTGGATTTATTTATTTATTTGTTTATGTGTGCCTTCTTCAATTTACGTTTTGTATTTATTTATCTTTTTTAACAATTAAACAAGATTTAAAAGCAATATGTTGTTGCTTGCTTTCTTTTATTGTTAGTATGAAGAGACGACGGCAATGAATGAAGAGGAATAAACAAGAAAAATGCCGACACAAAAACACACACATGAGAATAAATAAGATAGAACACAAAGAAAGATATAAAGAATTTTTAATCAAATACAAAATAAAAAACAAAAAACAGCATCATCAAATAAGTAATACTAGGCAATATTTAGTTAGTGAGTGGTTGGTTCTCTTTAAAACAAATGTGTGCAACAAAAATTGCTCATACGCCCAGAAACCAAAATGCATTTTGATGATGCATGATTATGATGACCAACAAAAACCACAGCAATTCAAATTAATAGAAGAGAGTATGTGTCTTTTTGAGTGCATTAAGAGATAGAGAGAGCGGCTACTTGAAAGTAAAAAAAGAGTATTATGTGTAAGAGAAGAGAATTATCATCATCATTATCAAAGGGTGCAAAGCAAAGAGTATTGAAAGCTTCTTGCAAACAAAAAAAAAAGAAGGAAAAAAGAAAATACTTATTTTCATTAAATTCCTTTTAAATGGCAAAAAATTTGGTCAAAAAAATAAAACAATGGAAGAAGTGAATGAAGAATTTTATGTAATCATCATCATCATCGACGAAGAAATTTATATTATAAATTCATTTAAAAATAACTTTTTTACCGCAGACACAGACTGACTGATCACATTTATAAGCGCGGCAGAAATTAAAAGTTAAAGATAAACTGATTAACATAAATGAGAAAAAAAAAACAACACACAATGCATAACAACAAGAAGGAGAAACAGGTTTACAATAAACAACAAAAACATCAAAACGAAAAGCTCAAGCACAAGCTTAAATATTTAAAGATTTGACGCCGCCCGGCTCTGCTAGCTAAATGGCTGTTGTTTTAAGTACACCAACACATTGAAAGGTGGTGCATTACAATACGATAAACAACAAAGAGAAATGATGGTGAGATGATGATGTTGAAGATAGCAAGTGAGCGTATCTAACGGTACACAAACAAAGCCGTTAAACGCAGACACAAAGGTGTATAAACGAACACAACAACGACGACGACGACGACGATGATGATGATGATGATTATGATGAAGCAAAACACAACTCTATAAACGATAAGTGTAAATTTGAATAATATAATAATGATAATGATGATTATGACATTTATGACATTACTTGATTTGAGAAATGATAATTAAATCCGTTTACTGTTTTGTTTGTTTGTTTATTTGTTTGTTTTTGTTGATTTAAAGCGCAAAATGCAAATGAATGCTTAACTAAATACAAATTAGCAAACTGAAACTGATGGATGCCACCACACACCACATCATCATAGACAAGCAGAGACTACGTATCAGAAAGAAACAACAACAGCAATTTATACAACATGTGCAGCAGCAACAACAGCTAACAACTAATGAACGACGAAATTAATTTCACTTTCACAGGCGTCGGCAAAACCAACCAACCGACCGCAAACCAACAACTTTAAGATACAAGTTAGTTAAATTTATTTGCAACACACATCACTTGACTTGTTTTTACACTTTGCATTGGAATGCAATGCATTGATAAGTACTTAGTTAGTTACTTGGTTTGTTGACTGATTAATTTCAAAATGCAGAAATGACTTTAATTCGTTGAAAAACAAAAATTCCAATTGATTGATTTGTTATTTTCACAAAAAATTTCTTCTTTTTTTTTTCTTTACGATATTAGCTGTCATCCGTCATTCACTCAACTCACTCACTCACTATTCACGTCCGTTTGGCTTCAGTGATTTTCGATTTTTAATTCTTCTTTCTTTTTTTTTTTGGTCTTTTTGGCTGCCGCCGCATAGCAAATGCGCAGCTGTTGCAGTGCCAATGTGTGCAATGCAAAAGAGTTAAAGAAAAGTAGAAAGAATAAAAGGAATACAAAATAAGAGACAAAGCAACAACGAAACAAAGAGAGTCTAAAAAGAAAAGCCGACAAGCCGCTCTTACACATTCTCTTAAAAAGCCTTTAGTGGAAGAAGCAGCAGCAGCAGCAGCAGCAGGACAGCGGTCAAAATAGTACAAGGAATCATAGGAGAATTATTGAAATAAAAATGTAAAGGTTTATAAAAAAATTTAAAATCCTTAATACCAAAAGAAAGTCAATCATTAATTGATGAGCTTGTCACAATGTGTCTTACGCCTGTCAATTTATGGTTCGTCAAAAACTGACATAAAGCAAAGACTATGAAATATATAGATTAAACAATTTGTTCACGATATCATGCCTATATCTACAATATACATATGTATATAAATTGTGTGTAATTTTGAGTGAAATTGTTGTTAGGTATTCCGAGAAATACCGTGAATCTAAGATTTCATGAGCGATTCATCCATCTAAAATTTATGGAAATGATCAGCGAAATGAAAATAATCGATTGAGCCATGGCAGCCATTCGTATACACGCACTATTAAAAAAACTGAAAGAATAGAATATGTAGGACGCTCCCCACAGAAAGCGAGCTTAATCAGAAGCCTTACGACCCATTGTGATGACTGAAAGTAAGAGGTGTACGGGATTCCCGGGCAGAGATGTTTGGAAGGTGGGTAACGTCATTGGACCAGACAAGCTTTCGATCTATACAGACAACTCCAAGACGGTAGAAGATACTGGTGCTGGCATCTTCTCAGAGGAGCCTACATCTATGCGGTCTGGAGGCACAAAGTTAATTAATTAATTAATTTGATTGTTTATTATACCACAGAATCGCTTCTCAATTAATGATACTCAGATCTTTTAACATTTCCCGTTAAATATTAAGAAACGTCTGATGCATAAATGTCTAAATATATCCTAAAAATATGATTCGTCATCAAGATCCTTCTCAAAATATATGAATTTTTATGGGATGCAAGTTTTACAGAAGTTCTTTTAGATAAAAGGTTCCCAAAGTGGGTGATAACACCACATTGTGGGTGCTGGAGGCTTTCAGGGGGCAGTAGAAGGCTCAGAGATAATTAGGGACCATTAAAGCAATCTTGAGGGGCAACGGTAAGTTAAAAATTTTGGTAATCGAAATAAGTTTGGGTAGCTATGTTTTAAATGAACAGAGTTTTTCAAACAGATCACAATCATATATCAATTGATCGACCCAAATATGAATATGTACATTGTACATATATGTGTTAGTATGGAATATACACTTGCAGTATGTTTGTTTCTGACGCACATTAACTAAGCTTTGCCTTGAACTTAATGATCACTTTTTGTGTTTCATTATTAAATTTCTATTCCTAGAATCCCACTAAATTACTTAAATAAACCATAAAACCATTTGTCACTCGGTATATAGTATAGTACTTGTATCAACATCATATCATATCATATAAGTGCTATAGCTTATTTACAAATAAATGTCAAATGATAAGAGCACCCCACAATTTAATGATAAAATTTGCCATAAATTTCATAGTACAAAAAATTTGCATTAAATATATTGCAGGCAGCAGTAGGGGGTTCATCAAAACACAGAACATTTTTGAACACACAAGAAAGGTGTGAACACATATGTTAGTAATTCGGATATACAAATCAACAATTCAATTGGCACAATGACCGGAAATAACGACCACAACAATAACACACAATTACAATAATAACAGATGATGATGTCCTTGGCAATTTATTTTCAGCAAAAACAGAATCATTCAGATCACCTTGTAAGCCCACTCAGACACTCACTCACTCATTCATTCCACATATGGTATGGAGATCTTTCAAAACAAGAAATCAAACATTTATAAAAAGATGACTTATATAAAATATGTACAAGTACGAGTACAACAACTACTTAGGGGGACATAGACCCCAACAAGAGGCTCCCGCCCACATTTACTCTCATGCATCTCGTTGTTCTTTTTCTTAAGCATACATTTAGTAAATTTAGTGGCCAGGCCAAGGGAGACCAGTATGCGCTCCTAACATTGATTTTCAATAAGTTTTCATTTTAACAACTTTTGCCTACATCATTATTGGTTGCGCCTTCAATTGACAAAGAAATCTAAACTAAACAAAGAAAGAGGTTAGTGGGCTGACTGTCTGTTGTTGCCAACAATAACAAAACCATTCATTGGTGGTGAGGTGATGATATTAATGCCATGTTCAACACAACGGTGGTGCTTGGCGCACTTGAAGCCACCAAGGTGTCGACGATGTTATTATTGATGACGGCATAATATACCATAGTATTTTGTCTTTGTTTGCATTGCTTTGTTTTACAGTAATAATATTTGCTTAAGTTAAGCAAGCATATGATGACAGCTTTGGAGACGGTGAACTGAGGTGGTGGTAGATGGGGAAATTGGACGAATGCTAGCTCACCCCTTAATTAACAGTTGTTGCTCTCTTTATTGTTTAATTGAAATCGAAAAAATATAAATTGATTGATTGATTCACGCAAAGAAACAACACAACAACACATAAAGTAAATATCATTGAAAACTAATTTGTAAACAAGTCAGGTTGAAGAACATTCATTCACCCATACAATCAGTCACTTACTCATCAATTCGACAATTCATTGGACAAATGAACGAAAAACCTTAAGAAAAATAGTATGTGGAAACAATTAAAGCAATAAATTTGGTTTACTACCGATTAAATACCCTTCTTAATATGATATCAGAAAAAAAAGGAAAACTATTGGAAGTTTCTAATATTATTGGGTGTGTATGGATTCTGCTTTGATAAAATTCCTTATATTTTGAGGCAATCCATAAAATCAACCGAATTTTTGGCTTCTTCATATGAAGTAAAATGCTGCTCGGCCAGGTCATGAGTCTTAGAACGGATCAGGTGGAAGTCGGAAGAAGCAATGTCTGGTAAATACAGAGGGTGGGGACAAACGCCATTGAACCGCTTCCAAAGTTTCTTTGACAAGTTTTTCGTTTGAGCTTCAATGCTAGACCCAATTGCATCATTTGTTGTTAGTAATGCTCCCAGTGATGGTTTCGTTTAGCTGAATTAGCTCATAGTAGATCACTCTGAATTGATCGCACCAAATGAACAGCATTAGCTTATTGCCATGAATATTCGGTTCGGCTGTTAAAGTTGATGCATGGCCCATAATATTTGGCACTTTGGATTGACCTAATGATTCCAGATGCCCAACCTTACGTTATAACTTTTTATTTCTGAAAATATGAACCATAATTTACTTGTGCGCCCTTGTTTTGTCAAACGGTGGAAACTTATCTGCACTCCTAATAAGTGAAAGGTATTAGATTAGATTATGAAAAGGGCAGGATCTAAATCACCTCATCACTGCGGCCTCAAGTGGGTCGTTAGTTAGTATATTGTGAGTTGTCATGTTATTGATTTTAATAGGAACTATCTATCCTATTTGAACAATCCACTTATTAAATGAAAATTAGAGTAAAAATTAAGAAATACTTTTACTCAAAATTTAGTATGGGTTTTCATAAATTCGAGCAAGCAAAGCACAATAAATAGCACATGCTAGGAGTAACAGTTGCTGGCCTTAAGTTCGAGATAACCCAGAGTTCTGACGGCCTATTGTGATGCCTGAAAAAGGAGTTGAGGGTCTTTTATTGGTGATAGTTTCATTTGACGTAATATGCCTTTAAAATACTGAGAAACCAACGAAAAAGAAAAACTAAAGTCTCTTAGAGTTAAGCACGAGATAGGGCAAACATGTAATGGCCTAATAGTCGAGTTGGTTAGTTACCCAGAAGTCTGACGGCCTATATTGTGATGCCTGAAAAGAGTTGGGAGGGGGGTCTTTTATTGACGATAGTTTCATTTGTGCCTTTGAAACATCTAAGAATCAACGAAAGAAAAACGTAAGTCTCACAAAGTTAAGCTTACCATCGAATGCCGAGGACGATTTCGTAGAAAGGTTTCCCAAGAAGTGTAAGGCAGTGGCATGGAGAGTTGGATTAGAAAAAAGAGTAAATTGATGCTAATCGTTGACAGATGGTTTCTTTAATAAAGTGCTTAAGGAAAGCGTTACAAACACCATGCCAAATTGATGGTAGCAGTATTCCAACTATTAAATTTATACGATAAAATTTTTTATTGCGTTAATTTGTCATTAATTAAACGTCGAACTATATGTCTGTCTGTCATTGGTCATTCATTGACCATTGGCATAACTAAAATGCACGTTTTCATGTGACCTTTACTTTAGGCATTTTTTACTAGTACGTGGTCACAACAACGAAACGAATGTAGAGAAAAACACAATATACATATGTACATATATCAATATCTGAATCACAAGTAGATAATAGTATAAACATACTTACTTAAAATTCTCAAAAACCGAATCAACTAAACACTAAACTAAATTTCAATTTAATGACGTCACAAAAGAATTGAAGAACCGAACAAATTAAATAAGTACTTTTGTACATGTAAGTATGTAGTACCATGTAGTATTAGTCTGTTATCATTTCAATTTGCCAGTTTAGTTTGAATGAGTCACGGTTGCTTAAGCATGGCAGGCCAGGCACACAAAAGTTCTTTTGAGTACAAAATGAAAATGTGTGCTGCCGCCTCCAAGTGACAAAACAATACAAGTAGTAAAAGGACGCAGATATAGAGAGAGACAAGTCAGACAGGAGGGTAGTTGTATGGTTAGTAGGGAAGTATATGTGTCTCAAAGAAAGAAAGAAAGAAAGTCAAGTCAAAGCCAATAAAATTCTAAAGGCATTCATTGTCGTTTTCGTCGTCGTTCCGCTTAATTAGCGCGATAAATGTTCGTAACAAAGACTACAAAACAAACAACTTAACTTGTTATAACTTGGCAAAAATGAATTGAATAGAACAGAACAGAATAGAAAATGAAATGAAAAGAAAAGAAAGAAATTCCAATTCAACATTGTAAAGAAAACGTCTTCAGTTCAGTTAGTTCAGTTCATTCGATCGATTTTTAAATGAACCAACCTCAACAACCAAAGGCAGGCAGGCAGGCAGTCAGGCAGGCAGACAGGGATAAACTATTGAAACTATTTTGCTGCGTTGCTCTAGAAAACATAAAACTGCCAGAGCTTTTTCAGGCCAATGTGTTCAACGTGTGCGTGCACTTGTTAAACAGCGGGTGTAATGGGTTCAAGTCGAAACAGACGAAGATTGGAAGATACTATTTACTACATCGTAGGTCGCAACACATACCATAGTATGTAAGCAAAGAAAGAAGAAGCAAAACAGAAAGGTGAGGTGAGGTGAGGTGGAAGGAATAAAAACTTCTTTCTTTCTTTCGTTAAAAGTCAAAAGTGCAAAATAAATTTGCTTCAATTGAATTACAAAACAAAAAACAAAACAAAACAAAACAAAATAAGAAAAATTGTTTTCGTCATCACCATCATAATCATCATCATCTACTTCATTGTTGTTTGTTGTTGATTTGAAATTGAAAAATAGTGACACTTCAAGATACTATAGAAAGAAGGACGGCATCATGCAGGGCAGGTGGTTGCAGGCAATAGGAGACTAAAGACAAAATGTGTGTGTGTGTTGTGTAGAGGAAGAAGAAAGAAACATTGCGCGTCTATTAAGTTTAAGTAGTAAGTATATGACACCAGGGGAGAGGCACAACACAGCACAGCACAGCATGTGATGACGAGGACGTCGCCACCATCATCATCATCATAGAACAACAGAGCACGCAGCACAACACAGAGTCTTGTTGTTGATATTGTTGAGTTTTTCTATTTATTGCACAACAATAGCACAAAAAAAAAGAAAAGAACAACTATAATAATAATAAAGCACATAAACAATAATAATAATATCAAGACCAATAAAGCAGAATTGCACAATGAAATGTGCATTAAAGCTTAAAGAATAATAGCAAAAATCCCAGCCAGCAACCTCAACAGAACAAAACAAAACAGAACCGAGTGAGTACTGCCATAGCCAAGCCATCAAAAAATAGTAAGTAGTTTGCTCCAAATAAGGAACAGAGCGAGAATAGCAGTGTATGTAAGAGAATAATAGTAGTATGAACTACTAGGTATGATGGTATGATATGGAATGGAATGATATGCAGCACCTAATAGAGAATAGTAGTAGTAGTAATATGAAGTGGGCGTGTATGACTGACTGACTGGCTGAGTGTCGACAAAGGCGCCAATGAGCGGCTCGGCATCGGGTCGAATGTTGGATTGTTTGTTGAAATACTGTATAAGCACCGACGACGCCGCATGATTCTTTTCAAATACAAGACATTCTGGATGGTGGGTGGGTGGTTATGTGCTTGGTTGTTGTGCAGGAAGTGCTGCTTGCTGTTGGGATTGTTGGTTACATTCGTTCAGTTTCGTTTCGCTTCGTCGCCAATAAGACGAATTTGCGTTTGAAGCGCACAATTACGCAACAACAAATAACAACAGCAGCAACAAAATCCCCTTCACTGTACACGACCTATCGGCAGTGCGACCAACCATCAAAGACCCAGTTTCGCTGTGTTGAGCGCCATGACATGGTGTGTACTCTTCAATTTCGATCAACATTATTACAACTTAAAGGAGCAAATAATACAGTTAAAAAGAAACAACCATAAACAGATCCAGTTACCAGGCAGATACATTCACAGCAGTGATGATGATGATGATGATGATGGTGGTGGTGATGATAGTGGTTGCCTTGTAACGCTCAATTAATCATAAAGCGTATCTAAGTTGAACTGAAAGTTAAGTTAAGAGCTTAGCAACATACATACGTAAATCATGAAGACGTTAGACTATCCTTTAAAATAATAATAAAATAATATTTCTTGGCATGTGTAACCCTCTACTCTACTAGTACCTGTGCTCTGACTGAAATCTCCCAAATGGCCAAAAGATATTATATTTTGTATTGTGTTGTGTTGTCATTCGTTGCTCATCATAATCACTGAAATAGGCTAACAAAACAAGGCAAATGTGCTGCCCTATGCTGTGATGTGCTGTGCATGTGCTGCAGTGTCAATTATTCATGAGACTTTTAGCTTTTAATAAAAAATAGAGATACTTCTGTACAACAAAATCAAACCGGGCATATACATAAATGCATTCTAAAGGAAGAGACAAATTTATTTATTTATAGTAACACTTACAATATACTGTTTATGTTACGTAACATCTGTTTCCAATTAGGTTAATGAATTTAAACGAGGTCATCGTGAAAGCTATTGGCATGATGGGTGACAAATAGAAGTTAAAAGGTGCTTTTAGAAAAGCTGAGGTGGTAACCGCTATCAGCAATTTATTTCCTTAATTTCTACTCTTATCCTCGCATATAAAATCCTTGAATCTTAAGAAAATGTGTCTGAAAAAAATGAGCTAACCAACCCGTATGAGAGGTTTGGGAGCGTCTGCTAAAATCACGCATTCCTCACGTTACAGGCGGACTTAAAAGACAGATTATTTGTTCATTTTATCGGTGGACTTGACCAGATTACCAGAAACCCTGTCTCTTAGTGGTGCGCACACCACTGCAATAAACCAACGTATTTATGCAGGATATGGAAGGATGGAAACATATTGTGGAGGCCCTATGTCACACAGGAAACGGCAGAAACTGAGAGAGAAACTTTAAGCTTGACTGTATGACAATTTCAATGCAATGAATGGACATGTTTTAAGTCAATCCTGATGAATTTCTACTGGATAAAACAACTATTTATACACTCGAATAAAAAAAAAACAGTCAACACAATTGATATCACCTGGTCAACCAGCTCCAAAGAAAGTGAAGACCGTGAAGTTGACTTAAAAGATGATTGTCACAGTTTTATGTAAAGCACATGATAGAATTATGTATCTCCCATAGAATCATAATATCTATCAGAATTGCTACGCTGCCTTATTAGACAATTTCAATAATATTTTATTGGGAAAACTTCAATTCTTAATGAAATAGAAAACGTTCATCCATGAATTTACATTTATTCGGCACTCATGGCTAAAATTGTCGAGAATCGCTAAGAATTGCTGCTCAATCCAACTTATTGGTAAGATTTAGCCCAAGTGTGACTATTTCCTATTTGCAAATCTATGCCACCTTGTTGTCTTAAGGGGTCTCAGTAGGTAAAAGGACGCTGAGAGCTATTCCAGTTAACAGTAAGGTCTTCCATACCGATAAGGTCAAACACTAATTCTGAAGCTATGCTGAGCAGTTGAAACCAGGCACCATAATGTGCCCCGAAAGGCTTCTGAGTGAGCTTACCACTGTGGTGAGGAACCAGTCTAACCTATCATATCCTAAGAACTTTTGACAATACGAATACCGAACCTTGTTAGTTACTTTTTTGCCACTTGCCCTTATATGGTATTATGAACTTAAAAAACAAGGATCAATAAGAGAGGGATGTACTTAAATAGAGGCAATTGAGATTGGGTGTTCCCATACCAACGTATGTATTGTTTAGTTTTTTGATATGCTTTTTAATTAATTAACCAACGCTGCAAAACTTAAATTTATACAAGATCGTGTACCATTACTATTGTCTTTTACTATGTCTATTTAAACAATTAATCTTAAATTTTGCCCATAATTCAATAGAAAATTATATAAAAATTAACAGTAAGAGAACAACAGAAGGCGGCAGCAAATAAAAGACATTATTAAATGCAATAAATATCAATTATAAAATGATAGTTCATAGAGTGTGAATAAGCAGCAGAAGAAAGAATAAGTAGTAGTACTTCTACGAAGAAAACAAGAACCATAATACAATACAATAGACAGACATCAAGATGGCGAGCAAGAAGAAAAATAGACAAATGGAAACAATAAACAATTTATAGCGACAATTCACAAATCATAGCAATAAGAAGATGAAGGCAAATATTGTTGTTGTCTTTATTGTTAATATGTACTAATGTTTTTATGCAATTAATATTTTCACATTCTCTTGGTTGCTGACGTTTGGGCGTAGACACAAGCCAAAGAGAGCGAGCAAGAGAAAGAGATTGTGGTGCAACAAAACCGGCACAAGAGAAGTAGTAAGAGCATGGCAAGCAACAGAAAATAAAAAAAGTAAATCAAAGATTCATTGAAAATAAGAAAATTGTCACGCACCTTCAAACAACAACAAAATGAAAAATTATTACAAAAACCAACAACAACAATAAAAGACAAGACACTAAAAAGACACAACAACCACAAGAAATAATAATAATAATAAAAAGCAACAAAACACAGCAAAACAAAACAATAACTTTAAGTTGCCGCTTCAAGCGGTTATGATAATAATAACAAATTGAAAAAATGCGTGACTGGTTTTTGGTCATTTGTATGTGTGTAAGATGTCACTTGAATGTGTGAATATATAAGTACGTGTTGCCTGTCGGCTATGCAAGTGTGTGTGTGTGCAAGTTCGAAAAGGTGCTGCGCGCATGCGCAATAGAAAATATTAAAGAAAAAATTATAAAATGCAACATAAAACAACAAAAATGCTAAAAGCAACAACCGCAGGCAATAACAACAACAGCAGCAGCATAATTAACTAAAAACCATAAATGGAATTAACAACAATCACATACAAGAAGAATGGAAAGGGGGATAGTGAAGAGGATATTACATAGCGATCGTTTCCAGCAATCACCACCGCCAGCCGCAGTCAATTACAATAGTTTTTCTTTTATATATTTTTTTTTCAACCGCAATTCTTAAGAAAAACAAATGGAAATAAAAACAAAAAAACTTATGTCTTGTCAAATTATTTAATACAAACAACAATTTTTCTTTAATTTATTATTCCAAACACATAATCCAAAAGATGGGTGATTGTTTGTTGTTGCTTTTGTTATTTCCTTTCTTTTTGCATAAATTACAATTTCTAATATGTAATAATAATAAGAAGAAAATAAGTAATATAAACAAAATCACACTCAAAGAGAAATAGAATTTCTTTTTCTCTATGTGATATTGTTTTGTTTGTAAATAATCAGAAATTATTGCATTATATTGTATTTAAAGAAGAGATGATGTGTTGAAAATATAGAATGAATTTCAATGTTATCCATTGATTTTATTAATAAAATAAATAATAATAAGAAAAAATACTGCTGTGCTGATGGATGACAAATGGGGCCAGGGCAAATGAAATGTTATAAAGAATTCCCCAAATGATGACAGCAATAGCAACAGAAGAGCAGCTCTTGGCTCCAACATCAATTAAATAAAAAGCAAGTGAGGATGATGATGATGACATCATATACTCATCATAAATAAATATAAATGTGTGTACACTACATACATATGTATGCATGTACTTGTAGTATGTACATACTTTAGAATACTGACTTGGAGGATGACGTGAGATTAATAACTTTCTTTCAATAATCAACAACAAACAAGCGATAGTGTAACGAAGATTTCATTGTCGTCGTGTGAATGTTGTCGACTAAGATGATGATGATGATGATGATGATGATATGTATGTATGATGGCAATGACGATGACGAAGCCAAGTAAGAAACAAAAACACATTTTATTCTTATCACATACAACAAACAATACGAATAACACAGCAAACCAAACTTATGTACATCCATACATACATATATATGTATTTATGAATCTATGTGCTTCATATATTTATGTGTATGTGCACTGTTGGGTTGTTTTGACACACATACTCATACAAACAACTCGTATAAGTAAGCGGTTTTAGTGCGATTGCGACTGTGACTGCGACACTTACCACAAAGGGATGAAGTCATGCTGCTGCTGTTGCCCCCAAAGGAATATTATACTTTATACAAGGATTGGGCAAATATAATATGAACAAAACACTAACAGAAACTTAAAACACACAGATACCTTTATATACTATGGTATGCTATGCTATTCTACCTCAATCACTCAGTTGACAGCAGCAGAAGCAAAACTTACCTCACCACAATCCGCGGCCGGTGAATTCTCGACAATATCGTAGATAACATGTGGTCCAGTTGTGCCTAGCAGCGAGAAACCGAAACCGGAATGTTCGCTGCGTCGTAACACCACCTTCCACTCCTCGGTCATCTCGTCGACGTCTATTAGTCGTTTATTAATGCTGTTGTTTTCAGTTGTTTTCTGTTTTTAAGATTGCTGCTGCTGATGTTGCTTTTGCTGTTGTTATTGCTGTTATTACTCCACTCCACACTGCGGTGTATGATGATTTTTTCCTTCTTTTCCTCTCTTTTCTTGTTGGCCTTTCCTTTCCTTTCGTTTCGTTTTTTTTTTTTATTTTGTCATTTACTCGCAGCACAGCACTCACTTTATTTAATTTGGCTTTGGCCACTTGCTTTAAACTGTGTTTATTCTTCTTACACTCTCTTTTTTTTTTGTTTCGTTATTAATTCTTTTTATAATTATGTATATTTTATTTTTTGCACACGGACAACGAACGTAAATGAAGAACGAAATGCTTGACTGGATTTTGGGCTTGGCCTTCCACCACTCGTTCGCTCGCTCATTCACTCACTACTCACTCTTCGCTTTTGATTTAATTGCTTCTATTTGGCTTCTAACACATTTTCGTATATTTTCCTTTATTTTTGCTTTTATTGCACTTGCACTTTGGCTTTTTTGCAACGCACACACACACGCACATACAAATAAACAAAAACTTGTACACGAACACAACAACCGACGACAGACAAACACAATTGAACAACAACTAGCCAAAAATTAAAACTTTCTTTTCGGCCACTTCAAATGGACTATTGTTTTTCTTTTCTTTCTATTTTATTATATTTCTTTTTCTTCTTTTTTTCGGTGTGTTCGTTGATTGGCAAATTTTTAACTTGTTTTAAATTTGTACGCTCGCGTTTTCACTTCGACGTCGCCGCCACTACCGTCGCCGACACGGATCGTTTGTTCACCAACAAACCAACAACCGAACCGACTGCCGCCGTGTTCTACGTTTTCAAATTGCTTTCGTCATCATTTTTTGGCGCAAAGAAACCGCATAATTTTCATGAACATTTATTTAATAATTAATATCACTATTTTACTTTAAAAGAATAGAATATAAACCTTTAATTCTTTCTTTCTTTCTTGTATGCACTTAATCAACTAAACTGAATTTACTGAATTTACAACACAACCGACTAGAGCTGGCAAAGTATCGATTGGACCATTGATGTTTCGATATTTTTCGCAGCATCGACGGTTTGTGCTTCAGAGTGACCCAACTAACTCAGTTTATCGATAACCAAATTACTTCTCGCTCGATGTGTTTGTTTGTTGTTTGTTTTTTAATAATCAAAAATGTAAATTGTTAAGGGGAAATTTACTTCTTCTAGTTATTAACAAAACATATACAAAAAATATTTAAATATAATTAGACAGAGAACTCCTTTGGCTTTACTTTGACTAAAATATATTATGTAGTCAATACACTATACATAATTAGAAAAGTATAATCAAAGACCATTAAAATATAATATATATAATTTATGCTCTTTGACAGAGCTCTCTGTCTCTCTCTTCAGTTGGAGGGTATTTTTTAGGGATAAATATTTTCGGGATTTGGTAGGCCTGTTGCAGATTAAACTTAAAAAATAAATACACACGTAGAGTACAATAGTACAATAAATATATTGTTTATATAAAATGGAAACAGTGTCACAAGTAGTTAAAACAACTTTACCTAATTATTTATCTAATTTACCGGTGCCAAGTTCTGCCGGTGGTTTCTTTAAATTATCATGTAAGAGTAATAAATGCACATCATTCAGTTTTCCTCAAAAAAACCATTGTTGTGGCCAAATAGACAATATCAGGCTTATTTTATTAAAATTATGATATCATTTTTTCAATGATCAATCCAATATTAATCATGCATTATTGTTATTTGTTTATTTAAACAAAAAATGTTAATTTATCGTTGGTCCAAGGTGTTATACAACATCGTGTAGTTGGTGATGTATGAATTTTGTGTAGTTGTGTAGTAGTTGTTGTCATTATTATGTATACAAAATTTGGATTATTTATCTAATTAACACACACAGATGCATTCATGCATACATCCATATGTGTATTTCGTTTATATGCATAATTTCTTACTTACAGTTATGTACATATATGTATGTATATAAAGATTCTTTTTCAAAATTGCAATCACTGTTTAAAATTGGCCTTGAGCCGGTTTTTTTTTTGATTCTATTTATATTTGTTGCCGATATTATTAAAGTTTTATTTTCATTTTATATGGTACATCATCTAGTCAAGGATTGGCTTGCTCTCATTCCACCAACTGCTGTTGTTGCTGGCTTCGGTTATGTAGCTTATCTGGCATTCTGTCCCAACGCGCAAAAAGGATGCGGTTCTGGTACTCTATGCAATCACTCGATACGTAAACATGAGGCTAAGGTTGTGGATATGATTGATGTGGAAGATATTGCTGGGCAGGCAGCTTTCTGTCGTTGCTGGAGGACTAAAAATGTATGTATCTATTGGAAACTTTATTAAATTTGCTAATTAATTTCTTTCCTGAAGTGGCCATACTGCGATGGTAGCCATGCTGACCATAACAAAAAGACCGGTGATAATGTTGGACCTGTAGTTATGAAGAAGAAGTAATTGCTTCACTTCCCACACTACTCGAAGAAATATATAAAATTATTAAGAGCTCCAACCTTTTGGAATTCATTTAGCATTTGTTCAATTAGAAAAATGAATTATATCGTAAATTCCTAATTATTTTATTCGTTCTTCTTTGTTCAAAAGTCAAGTCCAATTCGGGAAGTTGAGCCAACAACAAACAATGCGAATTTGAATAGATTAAAGTTTAAGTGAAAGAAGCTTGTGTAACCTTACTGAATAAAATTCTTAAAATATTAAAATTAGAAATGAAAACAACAGTTGTTTCTATTTTGTTTTTGTTGCTTTTTATATAAATAACCATTTTGTTGTTGTTGCTTGCGGAGAAGCGATTACAAAACATCATTTCCTTTTGTTTAACGGTGAAAGGCAAACTTTTTCTTTTTTGTTGTTTATAAAATCATAATTAATTAAAAATGAGTAGAAATAAAATAAGCAATTGGGTGTGTTTGAGCCGTTTCCCAAAGAAAATTCACACTGACGCAAACTAGATGATGACGTCGACGACAGTATCGGCTGTGATATCAACTAAACTTAGCTAAAGATGGCGACGACGCTCGGCAACAGCGCCTTACCTAGTTGTTTAACAAATCGCTTATTTGAAGATCTTTCCCTGATTGAACTTGCGGCCGGCGCTATCGGTACCAGTCCAGGAGAAATATTGGGCAACCAATTTCTTGGTTTCGTCGCTCTTGGCGTCAAGTTTCTTCCAGGTATAGCAGTCGTAATCGATTTGCCAGTCAGGTGACAATGGGAAGACCAATTCCTGTCCACGCCATACCCACACCCCGGAGATGGAGCTGTCATTGTCTGTGCCGAAGAGGCACACTGAACCGAAAGATTGCTTGCGCATCTTGTCGATACGTTGGAACATACCGGTGATTAGATTGCATGACATGAAAGTTTTGGTTAACTCATCATTGTATTTGTATTCACCGAACCAGATTGAGTAATGTTCAGGATCAAACTTCTCCCAGAAGTAAGGAATAGAAACAGCTTCGTCTTCATTGGAGTAGACACGCTTGAAGTCATCGAAATTGAATGTACCCTTTGGCATCGAATCGAAGGGATCCTTTGATTTGGGTTCAGCTGCTAAAGCTTCCTCTGCAGCGTCAAGCTCAACAGGTTCAGCAGCTTTCTTGGGTGCGGCTTCCTTCTTAGGTTGTTGCTTCTTTTCTTCTTTCTGCTTAGGTTGTTGTTGTGGCTTACCACCAGTCTTGGCCTGGAATTCGGCGAACTTCTTGGGATCGAAAGCAAGAGCTTTCTCGCACAGCACGAAATTCTTGACGACGGCCTTAACTTGAGGTTGGTTTAGGATGGTGACGAACCAACGGTTGAGATTGCCAAAGTCTTTGCGTACGCTTGGTTCCAAGACGTATTGATACAAATGCAACAGGCTACTGAAGACGACGATGTCGGCCAAAGTGACGCGTTCACCAACAAAGAATGTTGTGTCGAGCAACTTCTTGTTGAGGAGCTCAAGAATAGCTATAACGTCCTGCTTTGCATTGCAGCCCTTCTGTTGTGGCAAGATTCCCAGCAATGGGAACACCCAGGCACATGAGGCAGGCACTATTTCGTTATCAGCATAGGACAACCATTGTTGGACTTGGGCTTGAGCGAGTGTGCACTTTCCACCGCGCAACTGCTCATTGGCCAACAAGTAGGCAATAGCGTTTGATTCTGTCAAACATTTGCCTTCGGTAGTTTCGAAAGCGGGCACCTAGAAATGATGACAAATCAAAATCAATGATGACGTTGCACCGGCATAAATCTTTAGTTTCTTATTTGCTATCTTAATGCTTACTTTGCCAGTTGGGAACTTCTTCAGGAAATCCGCCGATTTGTTTGTTTCGCCAAACACAAAGTTATCGGCCACTTTAACCTTAGCGCCTGAGTATTGAGCTGCAATGAGCGCTTTGAATGCGCGGAAATTCTCGGGGTAAGTGTAAAGAGTCTGTACAAGGCAAAAGAGCAAAATCCATTTTTAGTAAACAAAAATTTAAAATTCATTTTAATCAATCAGTGCAAATCTGTAATTTATTACGTTGGGATTCCAAAGATATTTAAAAATTAATTTCTACCGAAAAATTACTTACTCCTGTCGCCATCGTGATTTTTGCCGGAGAGAGAGAAAGAAGCTGACAAAGCCCAAAACCCGGCTGTCAAACTTGACAGCAGATGTCAAATTGCAAAAAAGCACCGATATATCGATATTTTTATTAAGTAGTGTTGGAAACATGTGACATATAAGCACAATATACAGCTCTGATTTATCAGGAGGCAATTAAAAATCACATACGCATGTATAATCTTTTTACGGTAAGTTCAAAGTTTTGATTTTCGGTTTGGTGTTTTCAGTGTACTGAAAAGCTTCTTTTCGTTTTAATTATTTTTTTAATTTCTAAATAAATCTTGACATCATCACCTGTTAAATAAAGGGGAATTCAGTTCAAAATGACCAAAAAATTGCCACCAGAGATGCAGAGCCACCAACGTTACAAATTGTGTTTATGTTGTATTCATTGTATGTAAGCTTTTTCCAATTTCCCCTTTCCTGAGCTAATTTCTTCTAATTGCTCGTTATTTTTTTCATGTTGTCATTCCATCTTGTAGGTGATGTTTTTTTTATTGTGGTCTTTATTTTATAATCCTTTTTATTCTCCGATTATCTGGCATTCGAGCTGATGATGACCAACATAATATCACCACTTTGCTTTGATAACTCGTTCAGTTACGTCTTCCAATTTTCTGAAAACACTATGTTCCTTTATGGTTATACATACTGCATTCAGCTGTGAGACCCAGTGCCAGCTTGTCAAGTCAAACTCATTTAAATAATGCATAACAAAACCATTCATACTACGCATTAAATTGCTATTTTCAAATCCAAAAGTATTCTAATGCAAAATACGCTACCAAGAAACAGTTAGCAGAAAGCTTTACTTGAAAATAATGTGCAACATAACTATGCAAATACAATTTGACAGTTCATATGTAAATTACATACAGTGTGAATGTGTATGACATTCATGACCAAACCACTCTTTTTCTAGTTGTCTCATTCACTCATGCACCGCATTGAGTGATGCAGTGTTGCTAAGTACCGAAAAGCAGCCGCAGTCAAAGAAGTTTTAAGTTTTTTTTTGGGCCGGTCGGTCGCACATAATTTTACACAATAAAACAAGCATAAACTCATAAACTGAAAATGAAATCGTTCTTATCAAATATGTGATGTGAAGAAACCATAAGCACACGTGCTCCCCCAACTTAAATTAATAACAATTTGTGTCGCAGACTGGCGGCGCAACAGAATTTGCAAAATTTAGGCACGACGACGGGCGAAAAGTGAAAATTCGCAGCGACGTTGACGGCAACGCGAGCGAATGCAACAGCAAAAAAAAAAAGGAAAAAGCTCAGTGGACATAAAACAAAAAAATTTAAAAAAAAACACAAAATTACTACGCGTAAAATGAAAATATTATCGTGTCGAAAATAAGAGAAAAAATAAATATACATAAATTAATTTTATATAAAGATAATTCTGAATCGCAGCGCTTGAATGACACTGCCCACAAATGTTTTCCGTTAAATATTATGTGAGTTCACACATTATTATAATTTCTTATTATTTGTGCAGAATCAAGTACGCGTCTATGTCCGTCCGCCCGTCTCACGGTATCTCCTCAAGTCTTAGTTGACGCGTGGCTACGGGGACCCATCATCCCAACATAACGTTATCTAATATAACTGTTGTTTAACACGCTAATTTGTTGTTATTGTTGTTTCGGCAGCACTGAAACTACTGAACTTACTGCCTTTCTCTTCTTTTTTGATCTTTCCATCTTTCTTGTTTTATCATTTATACTTTTATACATCGGTGGTAACCTCGCTCGTCGTCTACTTTTGTATGAGTTTCTGGTTTCATCCCAGCTTTTTGTGCGACGTGACATGTGACCTTCATTGCAGAAGCAAAATCAATAAAAAATAGTTTACGCTCATTTTTTACTATACTCACAGACACACACAAAAACACACACACGCAGGTATATATGCTGCCTACAATTTTAGTATGTTTATTCTGTGACTGCTGCCCGCCATTATTCGTGTATAATAATATAAGTATAAT
The DNA here is from genome assembly GCA_037043315.1 of Amiota communis. Taxonomy (NCBI): domain Eukaryota; kingdom Metazoa; phylum Arthropoda; class Insecta; order Diptera; family Drosophilidae; genus Amiota; species Amiota communis. The sequence goes on from JBAMAV010000370.1 coordinate 299,548, forward strand.
ATTTCATTGTTTGATTGTTACAGTCAGTCAGCAAGATAGATGGCCTATGCCACCGTAACTAGCCGCATAAAATACCCGCCCGCCCCCCAACCTACCCCAAAACGAAACATATTTTACATAATTAACCTTACGCCCCATGCGTCCTTGTACAAAATGCTGAAATGCTGTGCTAGTGCTCGTGTCAGTTTAGTTCTGTTTCAGTTTTGCCATTTGTGTGTTTTGCTTTCAATTAGTGATGGTTGATGACTGACTACACTACTACTACTGCTTTCATTGCTTTCATTTCCTTTCCCTTCGTTTGTTGTTTCCTCACTCACATCACAACATCACATCATCAATGTACATATTTCAATAGGTGAAACAGCTGATTGACTCTGACTGAGTACATCGGAAATTGTTGATTATTATTGTGTTAGACAAAAGCTGAAATTTGTCAGTTGAACAGAAGTAGTCAATTATTTAATAGAAATAAAGTTTCATGTGTTTATAAATGCCGCCGACGACAAATGAATTTCGTGATTCATTCAATTTGAAATGTGACCGACAGAGAGAGTTATTCAATAATTGATTAGATATGGTCAGAAAAGCTCTCCTCTATCCATTCTATCACATGGTATAATGAATATTTATATGATAACAAACCCCGAGATTTTGATTACGATAATGATGATAGCCTCGTTTTATGTGAGGCTGGTCAGAAATAAAAAGAAATGCAATGCCATTCACAGTTAATTGAGCTAATTTCTTTCTAAAATGGTAAAAATTGTTGCATATCCAAACACTTCCCTTCCCTTCCCTTCTCTTCCTATTTGATCTATGTATAAGTATAAGAAAATTCCAATTGATTTATTTTGTTTTATTGTTTTAGGTTTTCAAAAAATGCCCAATAATGATGGAGAGAAATTGAACGAAGGACAAAATAGTCTTCCAACACAATCAACAACAACACCAACAAACAATAGACCTATACAAACACCACAAAAACCTAATGAATACGAGTATAATGAAGTATTAAATGAAATTAGAGCTAGTATTGCGCGTACAGCGTTAGAATTAAAAAAACTTGAGTTAAATATTATAGCAGCAGAGTTAGAAGCTCAACAACAACAGGAAATCCAAGAAAAAGAGGAACAACTGCAAAAGCAATTACAAGAACAACAACCACAGTCACAGTCGCCTAAACAGCTGGTGCAACAACTACAAAATTCTACTGAAACTACTTCCAAAGAAGATAATAAGGACGTTAGAGAAGTTTGTCAACTTCCATCCACATCTAAAGATGCAAGATTGTTGTTGTTTAGTAATCCCAACAAACCCAGTTTTATTTCGCCACTATTAAATGCAACACAAGCTATTAGTACATCGATTATTCCAACTATTTTGGTTCTTGACGATCAACCAGTAACGCTACAAACAGAACCAACATTACCACCGCCAACGACGACACCACGACAACAACAACAACAAACAACAGCAGTATCACCATCACAACAACCAACAACAATATCGAAATCAACTGTTGTCATTGAAACTGCTTCAGGTGGTGTTCTTTTAAGTGTAGACGAACCTTTTGTATCGGAACAGATATTGCCCAGACGTAAACGTCCTAGACGTGTTTATCTTGCAGCTCCAAATCGTCTTGCAACCTTACGTTCACAACGAGTTGATTCTGACAACGTAGCAGATCCATCTGTATTGCCACCTGCTGTACAATTGTCTTCTCCTTCAAGTTCACCTCCAGCAAAATCACAATCTAAGGAATCTGTTGATGAACCCAAACCTTTTGCAAGCAACAAATCAGGTGAGTGTTAACATTTTCAATTAAAGAACCTTAATAAATCTTTATTTTATATACTATTTTAGATAACTTAAATCCTGATATATTAAATCTCATTGAGGAGCTTGAATACGAAGAACCAAAACCGTCAAAACGTAAACGTGGAGCAAATACTGCACGTAAACGAGTTACAAAACCACGTTCGCCTTCGCTTGCACTTAATCTTGTCAAATCGGCTGAGGTATCGCCTACAAAGCCAGCCACAGTTGGCGTTTCTCAGTTAGATTTGGATTCGCCATCTTCATCCTCATCCGCCACCACAAGTCCAATAAAAAAGAAACGGTCACGCAATATGTCTGTGTACGATCGGCGGTATCAAACAGCTGACGAACGTCGTGGCGCCGGTGTTGGCAATGGTTATATAAGTAGCTCTACGCGTAATTCCTCAGCTGGGTCTACAAGTGGTACACATTCAGATATTGAACAGCAGGACATGTCTGGTCAATATTATATAACAACATCGAACACTAGTGCAGGCAGCATTGGCCTAAACGGCAGCTTGGCACTCAACCATGCCCCGTCAATGGGGACGCTATGCAATATAGGCAACACATGTTACCTTAATTCCGTTGTGTATACACTGCGATTTGCTCCTCATTTCCTGCACAATCTTCATCATTTATTACACGATTTAAACACCGTTCAGCAAATTCTTTTGCGCCAACGTAATACAAAGTCTTCGTCACTGGGGCGTGGGGTGAGCGCTCCACCATTGGACAGTAATCGTAGTGTTAGTAATAAGGATTTGCCATCAATGGAGCAATATAACAGTCCAGGATCATCGTCGGGGGGTGTTGGTGATAAAGATAATCCAACTGTCAGAACGTGTCATCAAGCCTTAATGGAAAAGCTGCATGATCTCTATCAGAATTTAACACAAAATGAAGTGACAGATTCATCGGAACCTTTTCATGCGGACACACTTTTGCATGCACTGCAAGATGTTAATGCCACTTTTGAAGGCAACCAACAACAAGATGCACATGAGTTTCTAATGTGTCTAATGGATTCATTGAGTGAGGCAAATCAAATGCTAGTTAAAGCAATAACTGAATGTCCGGAAATCATTGCGAATGGGTGAGTAACATTAACAACTACTGATGTTTCTGTTATTCTAATTCTGTGTTTTCTTTGTTCTTTTATAGTTATATTGCAAATCTGGATGAAATGGAAGCAAACTTTCCAGCTGACAAGGATAGTATTGCATCAACAAGTGGCGTTCAAGCGCCTAGTGGAGGTGGAGGTAGTACGTCAACGACATCGTCGTCTAGTCTCACATCGAAAGCTTCATTCTTTTCACGCAAATCGAAACGGAAAGAAGAGGCGAAAAATGCTAAAGCGTCTCGTTTGCAATCGCCTCTTAAGGATGGTCATAGTCTAGCTGGTAGTAGTGGTGGCACAACGGCACAGTCTTCATCGAATAGTTTATTCTATTTGAATACTGTCGATCTCAGTGGTTCCCATTCAGCGCAATCTGTTGTTGGCACAACAACAACCGGAACAACGAAGTGCATCAGTGATGATGAGTCAAAATCAGCAATAAAAACCATTCAGGAAAAAGAAAAAGAGCGTCTAGCAGATAAAATACGTGAACTTAATTTGGATTTTTTTACCCATGATTTCGAAGGTGTTTGCGTGTTGACCACAAGATGTCTAAGCTGCGATACGATAACAAAACAAAAGCAAGGCATGCTTGATATCTCATTACCAGTGCCTTTATCGGGACACGATACTCCAGATTATATTGAAAAGCCAAGTCAATATATTCAGGTAATTTATTTTTAAACAATCCAACAAGTAATTCAATTATGATAATGTCTTTCCTTTCGTCAACAAACATAGAATACCTGCATCACTCGTGAATTCTTTCGCGGCGAAAATAAATACAGTTGTGATACCTGTACAGGTTACACGGAAGCCATACGCTCCATTTCATATGAGGTGTTGCCTCGCTTATTGCTCATTCAATTGAATCGCTTTTCTGGTGGCATGGAGAAGATTAACACTTATGTGCCCACAACCTTTACATTGCCCTGCTTTTGCGCAAAATGCTGTGAACTCAACGATGCGAATAAACTCCATGTTTACAAATTGTACAGTGTGATAACGCATGTGGGTGCCACTCTGACAGTGGGGCACTATATTGCTTACACTTGTTGTTTGGAGTGGGCAAATGAATATGTTAATTGTCCCAAGGATCGACGGAATATCTCGCCAAGTCAACATACCAGCGGTAGCAGCAGTGGTGGTGGTGGAGATGGAGGAAGTGTTACACCAGTATCAGCGGCCACATCGGCAGCCTCTGCGCTGGCCTCATCAGGTACTAGCCTTATGAAGAAAATGAAATTTGGACGTAGCAAAGCATCGAGTAGTGGTGATATGAGTAAAAATGTAAAACAACTCAATGGACTCACCAGTAAAGCCATAACAAATGGCATTGGTAAACTGAGTATGAATTCAACATGTCATGGCTTGAGTTGTTGTGCCATGCGATTCAGTAGAGGCATCCAACCACCGTTGAGTGCCGGCGGTGGCAATAACAATAGTGCTAGCAGTAGTGATTTCAGTGAAGAGTCTGCGCAAAATGGCGCCAATAGTAGCTATGTCGGTGGCAATAATAGCAGTGGCAGTGGTGCTGGCAGTACCAGTTTTCCCTCTGGCTATGGTAGCACGGGACGTGGTGGCACTAAACACAGTTATATTAATCCAGGTGCTGAACCTATTTGGTATATGTGTGATGATGATAAAATCAAAGCAATGACACAACGTGAATTTGAAGATTTATTGTCGCCAACACGAAAGATAACTATAACACCATATCTGTTATTCTATGCTCGTTTCGACTTACAACCAACGCAACCAACAGCAGCAGCAGCACCAACAAAACCAACGAATATATTGTCTACGACGATAACAGGAACCTCCGCGTCTTCATCACAGCAGCAGCATACCTCATGGTCACAAGAAAACCTTCAAAGTGGCACTGGAAGTAGTGGTAGCATAGTACACAAAATATGAGACACCATCAGGGATAAAAGACCGTAGCGACTCCTTCTCAACAACATCAAGATATCACACAGTAATCAACTTAGTTAGTTGGCTACATTTACGAGATGTTTCTTGTTAAATTCAAATTCATTGTTAAACATGAAGTTGATCGAGCATCATTGTCCATTCAATGATTGATGAAATTTGTATTAGTAGTTTCTAACTCTCGTATGTTGTGTTGGTTTGTGTCTTATCATGCCATGTCATGGTTCGTTCTCTCTTTTTTTATATATAATTTGCCTAACTGAAATGGAAGAAACCATGAAAAAGCCATGTTAAGCTATTTACATACACAGTACAGTTATACCTTTGACTTTTACTTGACTGATTGCCTTTAAAGTTTCATAGAAAACAAAACATAACTGATGAAGAAAGAATAAGGAAAAATATTAAAATAAAAATAAGAATAATATTATGTATCATAATCAATAGAATATAGTTTAGAAAAGTTTAATCAGATTATATTAAAACAAAAAGAACAAAAATAACAAACAACTCACAATTTATAAAGTAACAAAACAAAAAAGGGAAAACAAAAATATGTTTAAGCATTTAAAAAGTAAAAGAAAGCAATTTATTTTTTGTATATTGTCGTCGTCATCCTGTGAATAATATTATGGAAAATAGAATTTTCTCAAGCAATTTAACTGTAACTTTCTCTCTTTGAATTTGTATGTCTCTGCATGTGTCTTGTGTGTATGATGATGATGATGTGTAAATATGTAAAAAAATCTACGAATTTACATGGTATTATGGAAGCAAATTAATAAGCAAAAGCAAAGATGCAAATAAAATTCAAAATATGATTAAATAAAATGCCTTCATTCATCACTTTCTCTGCTGAATCTAATAGTTGAGGGAAGAACTCGAAACAGAGTTTAAAATATTATAATTACAATAATAATACATTAAAATTAAAGAACAAGGTTTAACCGCAACAACAATAACAGTGTAACAGCAACAAAAACAACCACAAAAATAAGTCATAGTTGTATTTGTATTAGTTGCTATAAGCATATTTAATTAATGTAACAAAATAAAATGATTAAAAAATTGTAGTTTTTAAAATAAAAGATATGAATGAAAAAAGCTTAGTTTGTATCTATGAGTGAGTGAATGCTGAGTGTATCTGTGTATACACATTCATTGTCTTGACTATTTTAGTTGTTAATAATAAAATTAATATTAAATAACAATAATAATTACAAATAATAGTAAATAAATGCATCAAATGAACAAAAAACACATGTTGAAAAAGAAGTTGAGCCAAGCAAACGAACAAAACAAAACAAAACAAACCATGAGTGTGAATCACAAAGAAAAAAAAAAACAATGTTGAAAAAATAAGCAAAATCATTTAATTGTAAGTCTCAAGTTATAAACAAAACAAATAGTATATATATTTAATTACATTTAATTAACAAAACAAAACAGAATAGTATAAAGTAAATAAGTTATAAACAAACAAACAAACAAACAAAAACATGAATGAAATTATACTTACATATAGAAGAAGATAAGAAGATAACAAAACATGTTACCATTAAATAATTAATTAATTCATAAATGAAAAGAAGGAGCTGCTTAGTGATATTAATATTAATGAGCAAAGCAATAATCTACAAAACAATATATATACATATATATACATTTATCTATCTATAAACGCTATTAAAAATGCCGTTAACGAACAAAAATTAGATTTACAAATTGTATTAACAAATTCCAAGTTTGCGCTGCCAACTTTAACGATAACCTAATAAACAATTTATCGATATGTGTGAAAAATGCAACACTGCTCCTATACGCGCTGCAAATCGATTATAACGGATATCGTAACGATTTATCGTTGCAAAGCAAATTATTTTTTGTACATAAAAATATTTAAAATTCAAGCATATTGTTTATTACTTTAAATTTTTATTTTATTTTTGTTTTGTATATTAAATTTATTATTTTTTTTTTAACATGTCAGTTATTAATTTTACTTTATACGCGCACCAAATAATAAAGTTGGCTGAAACAATAAACAAAAAACAACATGCCTGAAAGTAATTAAAGAAAAAAAGGCAATTATTATTTTTAATTTCAAATTACATACTTGTACGTATATTTAAAGAAATGTAAAAATATCTAAGAAAAAAACATTAAAAAAAAAAAATAGAAAAACCACTTTTCGAATTGTAAAATGAAGAACGAAATTTAATACTTCAAAATTGTTCAGCTGATGAGCGCAGCCAAAAAAAAAAGGTGAAAAAGAAGGAGAATATTATTAAACTTATATATACTGATTAAAATATATATAGAACAAATTAAGAAAACAAAGAAAAAATAGTATTTTTTCTCTTATTAACAACTTTTACTGGGGACTTCATAAAAAACATTTAAAGATATGTTACGATAGATAGGCTGCTCGCCATAGAGACGAGATTATCCAGAAGCATTATGCTTCATTATGATACCTGTTTTATACTACTCTTAGCATTAGTGTTAACCATTCATCTTACCGGCATGGGAGTCCTTAAGAGATTGGGTCTACGTGCCAGAATAACCTCACAACAATTGGCCAAGCACAGCTGCCTACCACGAGGCTGCAGTTAATTAAAACCTTACCGATAGCCTATGTTACCACCGGCATCGCTGGTAATTATGAAAAAAAAAAACACATAATCCTTACGGACGAAGCATGTTTACTTTTTATTTAAATAATATAAGAAATTCTTGCAATGTGGCTAATGAGAAAAATATTATTAATTATACTTTAAATGAAAACTTAATCAATTAATTTTATTGGGATTTCATCCCAAAACACTGGGCACTGGGCAGATCAAATGATTAAAGTAGTTTGCGTATAGCATGGGAAATTTCACTGTAATTACGATCCTTCCACTGAACGTTGGTCAGCACGATTTCCAGTGACTGTTTGATTGCCTGATCAATGCCACGCAGAGATTTCTTATTTTGCTCAACGAAGGCCTTGAAGTCAGCAAAGTCACCTGCCGTTATTATTTGTTTCGAGAGAGGAGTAAGTAGTCTTCCCAAATGATTGGATGATGGAGCATAGCTAAAATTTTATACAAAATATTAATTGACATACCATACTATAAAGGATTTGGACTTACAATTTGGCCAGAGCTTCAATATTTGCCATAAAATAGTTCTTAGCTAAATGGAAACCAATTTCATTGAGTGCAACCGCTTGGAATACCCACATTGCATCTTGTTTACGTATGACTTCATTCTCTACAAAGGCACGTTCCAAATAACTTTGGAGCAACCAGATTTCACGTGAGCAACCCAATGAGGAGAGAATAGTTTTCTTTTCAGCAGCAACATTAGAATTCTTGTAGCGCGCCCAAAGGAACTGCCAGTCATCATCATTACCATGACGTATAGCAGTGCAATAGACAGTAGAACGTAAATTAATGGGCACCACATTCTTCTCATCTGGATTGGGTTCTGCACGCCAAGCAGCAAAGTATTCGCGTGCCTTCGGTATACAATCACCAACATTATAAAGACAAGACCAGCCGGCAATGAGGGTTTTAAGTAGGATATCATTCTCTTTTTGTTTCAGTTCACTGAAGTTGTCATTTAAGCCCTTCACATAGCTATAGATGGGTGTCAGAATCTTCTGCATGTAGCGCTATTGGAATAAATCGAAAATAATACGATGAAATTAAAGAAGTTAGTCTTCATTGAAATGATGGAAATTTTTTAAGCGTATGTTTTTCATTTATGGCAACAAAGGAACTTACAGCGAAGAAACACTTGCGTGCGAAGCATCCAATTATGGTAGGTGGTTTAAGCGAAAGAAATGAAATCTATTGATTGTCTACTACTACTTGCATACAAATCGACCCCACACTTACCTTGAAGAATTCGAATTCCGGTGTTTGTCTTATAATCCGACTGATTCTATTCAGATTCTCAGTTGCTGCCTTCCATGGTAGATATTCGCGCTCACGCTGTAAATACTCAATCAAACGCATAGCAATGTCATAATTCTGATCGCCACTCCAGGCAAGGGTCAAAGCATCATCGATAAGTTGGGCACGGTTAAGAACATGAATACGATTGAAATCACCCTCAGTGAGTGTTTCAATAATCAACTTCCAATTGTGTTCATCGTAATTCACTTTATAAAGTGTAGTCAATTGGACATTAAAGATCACCCATTCATCACGACCAGGCAAGTTTTCAATTGTTTTTGGTTCACTAACACGTCCTTCGGTGCATTCGAACCAATCCTTGGGTTCTGTAGCATTAAAATCGCTCTTCTTCTGGGTGGTATAACTCAATGGCACCCACCAGCAATTATTTGTTTGTTTACGCGATGCTTGGGTACTTAACAGGTAACGCTCTTGACTGATATGAGCTGTGCCTGCATCATAATTACGAGTAATATTCAATATGGGATAACCAGTTTGGAGAGTCCAAGAGTCCATAATGGACTTGATGTCATAGTTTTTGGGTATAGATCTGTATTTATGCGCTGCTGTGGTGAGTGAAGACCATAAATTGTCTTGTTCGGCATTGTTATAAGAGTATTTCTCTAGATATTCATTGAGACCGGCACGGAATGATTCTTTGCCCATGAACATATGCATCATGCGTAATACTGTGGAGCCTTTATTATATGAAATGGTATCGAAACTTTCACGAATTTCAGTAACTTTAGCAATGGGACGTGATATAGGATGACTACTCTCAAGGGCATCAACCCGGAATATCGAAAGTAAATTCAGTAGAGATTCCTGTTCAAGTGAACGCCACTCGGGGCTAATATGTTCAACACCCAAGCTGGCAACATATGTGGCAAAACCTTCATTCAACCAGAGATCTGTCCACCATTTCATGGTAACCAAATTACCAAACCATTGATGGGCTAATTCATGAGCAACAACTGAAGCAACACGTTGCTTATCAGCAAATGATGAACCATTTTCGGAATATAGCAAAGCCGTTTCCCGGTATGTTACCAACCCCCAGTTTTCCATGGCACCAGCAGAGAAATCTGGTATGGCAATTTGATCAATCTTTGGCAATGGGAACTTAATGCCAAAGAAATCTTCATAGTAATTCAAAACAGCGGGACCAAATTCAGAAGAATAATCACATTGATCGATCGCATTGGGTCGTGCCCAAGTACGGAACTGAACATGATTCTGTAATTGATTTTTCGATGAGGTTTTGTGTGAAAAATCATTTACTGAGTAGGCAACCAAATAGGTTGACATTGGCACAGATTCTTCGAATTCACTCCAGATATAATCCTTAAGGGTGGCACTAATAAATTGGAACAGAAATAAATACAAATATTGAAACTATTTGTAATTTCACTTACTGTGGTTGTGTTGTTTTCAGCGGCATGTTGCTTAGAGCAGTCAGAGATTTTTGATGACCCAAAGTTACAATAAAAGGTGCCTTAAAATCGGGCTCATCAAAGCAAGGAAAAGCAAAACGTGCTGCAGCAGGTTCAAATTGAGTAATTGATAGCCATCTTTATACAAAAGAATCATAAATATATATATGTATTATGTTTACACGATCATGTATGATTAAAACATACTTAGTTTGATTGGTTACCGGATCTCTATATGAACTCCTATAATAACCATCCAGTTGACGACTAAGTTCGGCAGCAAAAGGCACAGTCACCACATATTTGGAATTGGCTTTAAGATTCTCGCAAGTATTGATAATGAAATAATCATGTTCAGTATTCACTTCAGTGCCAGTGACACACAAAGATCCAGCATTCGCTCCAGCATCTGCTGCTTTCAAATTTATTTGATTTTCATTGATAGTCAAATTTTTGGCATGCAAAGTTATATTGCGTGTTTCCTCAAGGACACTAAGAGCAATTTCTACAGTTCCTTCGAATCGTAAATTCTTTGGATCATCCAAATACGTAAGGACACGCAAATTATATTGCAGTGGACGCACAGCAGTTGGCAAACGATAATGTTCATATTTAGCTACTGTGAGACCACAGAGCATTAGAATTGTGCAGCAAATCAAAGCAATGAAACGCATTTTGGAGGAAGAAGTTCTGTTTAAGAGAGAGAGAGAGAGAGAGAGAGAGAGAGAGAGAGAGGGAAATTTAAATTAGATAACCTGTTATCATTGTACAATATCTTTTCCAAAACTTTGAATAGGAATTGTTAATTTGAAGCTTTGAACTTTCAAATTATGGTATAGATTAGTTTGAGGAAGGGATTCGATTCGTTTGTTTGGTATTGTAATACTACCGCCTCTAAGTTCAAGTTTAATTGTTTAAACTACCGCCTACACAATTTCAATTTAACTTTTATCTAAAGTCCCATCTATCCATTCATACAATCATTAATCCAAGTATATCTATAAACATCCAACAAATCATACATTCTCATATGTACATACTCGTATGTATATCCAAAGTTTGTTGATTGATTAAATGGATTACCATGGCATACACGTATTAAGGTCTGGGACATCGAAATTAAATTATTTATTGTCTTTACTTTGTTTCTGTTGTTTTGTTGTTGTTTATTTTTTGTTGTTGCTTGCCTGCATTAGCTGCTGTTTTTATTGTTCATTTATTCATTTAAAACAGAAAACTCGCAACTGCAAAAACAAAAAAATATGTTGATCACGTGTCATCAAAATGACTTTGGGTACGTTTCTATATACCTACCCAATAAGAATAATATTAAAATTGACTGCGTTTATCATAAATTAGAGGAAGAACCATACTAGAATCATAGGAGACAGAGAGAGAGAGGGAGAAAGGGTGACTGAAACTGAGAATAATAAGTGAAAAGTGAGATATTAAAGTTAATGCCCTAAAAGCGTAAACGCCTAGTTGCTTTTGTCTATCTACCTATGGTATCAGTAAGATTGTCTTCTTTATAGTACAATGGCTACAATATTTATGTGTATCTGCAAGCTCTAATTGGTAGGTAGACTAGTTCTACAACTATTCCTTATACTGGATTTCTGGATTTTCTAGTCTTTTACTGCTTGCAGCATTAAATTATGTTTGGCTTTCTTCTGCATTGACATTCGCTACATGGATCTTAGAGTAGTATATAGTATGTATGTATATCCTACAAATTCATATTCATATACATACTAGGTAATAAAAGAAATGTATGCATATTTATAATTCTGGTTTCGAAGTCGCCAGCCATTTGATTTGGTCATTGACCTAAAGTCTTTACAGAAGCAACAACTTGTTTGTATCTGATTTGAAAAACTGAGAGTTTGTCGCCTTTTTGAAATCTCATTTATGTGGTACTGTTTTTCAAAAAGTGTGTCTTTGCCTTTTATTGTTAGTTGTTACACCATTGACATTAATTAAATGCTTCAACAAAAAAAAATCAATTAATTTGGTCAATGAAATCAACGATCGAATGAATTCAATTTTATCGTTACGCTTTAATGCCTCTTTTAAGTGTTCTTTTTTCTGTATTTCCTTCAGTTTTTTTTATTTTTGCAATTTGAATTGTTTAACTGATTACTTGTTATTGTTCAATTAGAATTGCACAGTTACACAGTTTTTTCTTTTTATTTTTCAATTTATTGCCAATAAACAATAATATTTTTTATTTCGTGCGTTGATTTTGTTGTAATATGAGTAAGAAGTGAAAAACAGAAACAGAAAATTCAATAAAGATATTGTTGCTTTTTTCACCTATTTATTTATTTAGTAATTACTTTTGTACACTCAGTTCTCCCAATTGAAATCAAAATCACAGATGCGTTCAAATGTGTAATATGTTATAGTATGAGCTCACAAACAAAAACCACACACAAAAGATACACAACAAAATATTATATATTTAAAAATACTAGAAACCTTTAAACACGTCTGCGACCAACGATGGCCGCTGGCAGTCTAAAGATTGTCCGAATGCGAATGCCGTTTTTTATAGTTGCCCCCAAACACATCCATGCACGCACCACTCACTCATTCATTCTGTCCGTCGTCATTATGTTATTCTGTGATTCATTCATTCACTTACTCATTTATTCAATCATACAAGTGATAGAGGAGAGAGAGAGATTGTTGCATTTCGAAAGAATGAAACATAGAAAAGAGCGGCTTAAGTTTTTTGAGTGCTTTGTTTTTTCTCTTTAAAGTTGATTACGATTAAATAAACAGGCTTATGTGGCGTATAAGTGACGTATACATGTACTACATACTCATATGTATGTATGTATGTAAATGTGCTTGTTTGACTGAGATGTTTTTGACCTTAATTTCTTCACTGATAAACCCTTTCAGCCACAGAAAACTCATACATCTAGATAGCTTTGTTGCCCAGCATGTCATTCAATCTCATGCTGTCTTAATGCGATTTGGTCGCATTATTAAGTGGTAAGGGAAGCACACCCACTGTTCCATCCGTCTTAGTCTTAGCGTAAGAGTCACAATACCTTCTAATATCAAAAGCAAACAAATAAACATACACATGTCTTTCATATTGTACATATGTAGGTAAGTCTAGATAGATATACAATACATACAATACATAAGCTCCTGATAGATGATAAAACATTGTACACATAAGTGTAAAAAAGTAGAAAAAAAAAATAATTAAGAAATTTCTTTTTGTCAAAATTTGATCTGCTAATTAAGAATTTTTCCATTAGGGTGAAAGTTTGGTGCTAACAAACAAAGATTATTGGATATAAATTTAAATGAGTTCTCTATAATTTACGAGTAGCTTCATCGAAAAGAACTTAGTTTTTGTTTTGTATAATATAATTTTCATGAAGTGTAAATATCTATTATTATACACTAAGCTATACAATAATAATATGAATTGTATAAAATAATTATTTATTGTTTTGTTTTGACAACAAAACAAAGTTTACAACAAGTGGTTTGTCAGTTAATAAGTCTTACATACATTTACATGTAGTAAAAACTACTATGCATTGCAGAGAAAATAAATACAAAAATTAAAACCAATCAAAGTGAATGAAGTATTTTGATAATTAAATTCTTTATTGACACTTCTGACTAATCATAAATATAATTTAATATTGTAGTTTTAGTAGTTTAGTTCCATAAAGAAACAATTTCAAATCATTATAAACATTGCCAATTGCTTATAACTTTCATGGCGCGTAATCTGTTAGGTACAATACATATCTCAAAATTCTAGCTTATTATCACTTACATACAATATATGAAAGTATTATCGCATATTCAGATATTTGTGTGAATATTAAAAGTCATATGTGAATAACTTGGGTGAACTAAAACGCAGATGAACGCATTATATGGTCTCATGATCAGTTAGGAGATAATAATTTTGTGGTCATCCCTGTGAGACAATTCCAAAGCATGATTAAAGAAGAATTTATCCAGTAAGAAGGTGAACCAAAGCATCATCAAAGAAGAAATTACCCAGTAAGATTGTAACCGAAAGCGTACTGCGCGTAAAATCCTGAGTTTGCTTTCAGAGTCATTATTTCAGTTGAAGGAGTGGCTGCTTCAAAGCCCAGACTTCAAACTGAGTGAAAATCTGGGAGCACTGGGATATGGGATGCTCCAAATTCCATTATAGCAGCTCTCACTAAAAAAGAGTAGATTATGACAGAGTGTTGGACAAATACAATAGAATAGAATAATATTCCCAATAACTAATTATTAGTTACTGGCCTTCGGACACTAAGCAATTAATTTAATAGTATCAGATTGATTCTAAGCGTTAGAAAGAAGAACATTGGCTTTGAAGAAGGAATGATGAGGATTTAAAGTTAGGAAAGAGGGCATTTCTGATAATTTGAAGATGGTGGCATTAGTCTAAAAACTGCATAGTACAAACTTAGATACCTCCGCTTGACCGTATCGTTCGGAGGGGCGTGTATCTTCATTGAGTAAATAATTGTGGTTAATGGTGCTGTGTCCAATTTAAAGACTGATGATAGTAGTGGGATGTCACAAATTAGTAATTTGAAAGCTTCAATCCCATTGAGATGTCTAACGATTTAACGAAATAAGTCTTCAAATACCAGATTACAGTTTTGTTGCTTTTGTTTCCAGTTGATCAGTTGATGAATTAAAAAAGTTACATATACCATATATAACTTTAAAATGTGTAAAAATGCATATACAGAAAAAGAGGGCTTTTCGTTAACTTTATTTTGTTTGCTCGTTACTGAATTATTATCGATAATTTATCGATTTCTTTAGGATGGACACATTCATTTTTTTTTCTGCAGCGATAATTCTATTCTAACTTAAAATGTTGCAGCACATGCGAAAAGAGTGGGTGGGGGCAGGGGCATTGATCTTGGTTTTCTGCACAACACTTTAATCCACCGCTCTTTCATTCTCTCATTCTCGTACTCTCTCAGTGAATGCAAACATGCAACCATGCATTTGTCTCTCTCTTTTAGTCAGTTCTTTTGCATTCGTCTCGTTCGGTTGATGCGCGGTCGTCGTGAATTTTAAAAATTTTAGTTTGCAAAATTTTGTGTTGTCGGCGTGTGAAAATTGAAATGTTTTTGAAAAATTGTGCAATTAAGAAAACTAATAGTGTTTTTAAATAATCTGCAAATATGAAATTATGTTAGTTTTCTTGCAATGTTAGTTTTATTTTTTGAGTGACGCCGGTGCATCAATTGGATACGCAGTATCGCCATTTTGTTTTTTTTTCAAGAGTGTGCATTATTTTGTTTGTGCTAAAATTGTGAAGTAGAGTAAAGAAGAAGAGAGCCTGGAAACAAAAGGCTGGCAAATTTGAATGTGATTTTGTTGTTGTTATTGTTGTGGTTTTTGAAGCACATATTAGAAGTAAAATTGTGAAGTAGAGTAAAGAAGAAGAATGCCTGGAAACAAAAGGCTGGCAAATGTGAATATGATTTTGTTGGTGTTATTGTTGTGGTTTTTGAAGCACATATTAGAAACCAAGGAATCATTAAACGAAGTTTTTGAATGAGATATTTAATATACAAAGTAGTAAGTACTGATTTTTGAAATTTAATTTATTTATTAATATTTCTATAATTGATTTTGTCTATAATTTCAAACTATATATCCTTGTATCCTGTTATTTCACTATTTTGGCAATTACAAATTTAAATAAATAAACATTCGGATGAAATCAATCTGAAATATTCATAATAAAATGTTTTAGTGGAGAAAACATCATTATTATAATAAAAAGGGCGAGAAGCTTTTAATTGAATAGATAACTGATGGTAGTTTCCTTGTCAATGCATAGTATTTCCTTCGAGAGTCATTCAGAATACCAAGATTTTCTTTGGAGATCAGCCTACAATTTATATTGATTCTGGGTAATGTTTGCCTTTATGTATATCGAAGTCATCTCAGTAGTATAGCAATTGCTCTGAAAATTGTACATTTAAGCTTCTTAAAATTACTAAATAATATTAAAATATATGTACTGTTATATAATACTAGGCCTCGTTTGATACTGTCTCTTTCAACACGAACTCGGTATAACATGCTGACAAATTTGATACCAATTTTTGTATATTATAATTGATTTGTTCAATAGAAATGTAATAGAAATGTAATTGTTTGCATATTGCCACAAACTGGTTTAGATGATAATTTACAAATTGCAGGCAAAACTTTTTATAGAGGAATGTTGATTGAAATTGCTGTGAATGATGGATAGAGTTCATAATCGGATGACAACAGTTTCAAAGATATTGAGGCTATAGAATGAATAACTCTTAAAAAGTTCAAACAGGGCATAGCCTTGATCCGTTTTTTCCTAAAATACCTCCGCATGACCGTATAGTTCGGAGGGGCGTGTATCTTCATTAAGTAAATAAGTGTGGTTAATGGTGCTGTGACCAATTTAAAGACTGATGATAGTAGTGGGATGTCACAAATTAATAATTTGAAAGCTTCAATCCCATTGAGTTGTCTAACGATTTAACGAAATAAGTCTTCAAATACCAGATTACAGTTTTGTTGCTTTTGTTTTCAAAAGTACCTACTTACTGTATGTGCTTTTTCAGTTGATCAGTTGATGAATTAAAAAAGTTACATATACCATATATAACTTTAAAATGTGTAAAAATGCATATACAGCAAAAGAGGGCTTTTCGTTAACTTTATTTTGTTTGCTAGTTACTGAATTATTATCGATAATTTATCGATTTCTTTTTTTTTTTTGTTGTTGGATTTACAAAATTTTAAATGCTATTAGTCTTCTCAAATAACTTCCCATAATTAAGCTGAGAATATATATTGAATCCATTAATTTGTAAATAATACAATCTACATTTGATAATATGATATATATGTTGCCTTACGATTGACACATTCATTTTTTTTTCTGCAGCGATAATTCTATTCTAACTTAAAATGTTGCAGCACTTGCGAAAAGAGTGGGTGGGGGCAGGGGCATTGATCTTGGTTTTCTGCACAACACTTTAATCCACCGCTCTTTCATTCTCTCATTCTCGTACTCTCTCAGTGAATGCAAACATGCAACCATGCATTTGTCTCTCTCTTTTAGTCAGTTCTTTTGCATTCGTCTCGTTCGGTTGATGCGCGGTCGTCGTGAATTTTAAAAATTTTAGTTCGCAACATTTTGTGTTGTCGGCGTGTGAAAATTGAAATGTTTTTGAAAAATTGTGCAATTAAGAAAACTAATAGTGTTTTTAAATAATCTGCAAATATGAAATTATGTTAGTTTTCTTGCAATGTTAGTTTTATTTTTGAGTGACGCCGGTGCATCAATTGGATACGCAGTATCGCCATTTTTTTTTTTTTCAAGAGTGTGAATTATTTTGTTTGTGCTAAAATTGTGAAGTAGAGTAAAGAAGAAGAGTGCCTGGAAACAAAAGGCTGGCAAATTTGAATGTGATTTTGTTGTTGTTATTGTTGTGGTTTTCGAAGCACATATTAGAAACCAAGGAATCATTAAACGAAGTTTTTGAATGAGATATTTAATATACAAAGTAGTAAGTACTGATTTTTGAAATTTAATTTATTTATTAATATTTATATAATTGATTTTGTTTATAATTTCTAACTATATATCCTTGTATCCTGTTATTTCACTATTTTGGCAATTACAAATTTAAATACATAAACATTCGGATGAAATCAATCTGAAATATTCATAATAAAATGTTTTAGTGGAGAAAACATCATTATTATAATAAATAGGGCGAGTAGCTTTTAATTGAATAGATTACTGATGGTAGTTTCCTTGTCATTGCATAGTATTTCCTTCGAGAGTCATTCAGAATACCAAGATTTTCTTTGGAGATCAGCCTAAATTTCTATTGATTCTGGGTAATGTTTGCCTTTATGTATATCGAAGTCATCTCAGTAGTATAGCAATTGCTCTGAAAATTGTACATTTAAGCTTCTTAAAATTACTAAATAATATTAAAATATATGTACTGTTATATAATACTGTCTCTTTCAACACGAACTCGGTATAACATGCTGACAAATTTGATACCAATTTTTGTATATTATAATTGATTTGTTCAATAGAAATGTATTTGTTTGCATATTGCCACAAACTGGTTTAGATGATAATTTACAAATTGCAGGCAAAACTTTTTATAGAGGAATGTTGATTGAAATTGCTGTGAATGATGGATAGAGTTCATAATCGGATGACAACAGTTTCAAAGATATTGAGGCTATAGAATGAATAACTCTTAAAAAGTTCAAACAGGGCTTAGCCTTGAATCGTTTTTTCCTAAAATACCTCCGCATGACCGTATAGTTCGGAGGGGCGTGTATCTTCATTAAGTAAATAATTGTGGTTAATGGTGCTGTGTCCAATTTAAAGACTGATGATAGTAGTGGGATGTCACAAATTAATATTGAAAGCTTCAATCCCATTGAGATGTCTAACGATTTAACGAAATAAGTCTTCAAATACCAGATTACAGTTTTGTTGCTTTTGTTTTCAAAAGTACCTACTTACTGTATGTGCTTTTTCAGTTGATCAGTTGATGAATTAAAAAAGTTACATATACCATATATAACTTTAAAATGTGTAAAAATGCATATACAGCAATAGAGGGCTTTTCGTTAACTTTATTTTGTTTGCTTGTTACTGAATTATTATCGATTATTTATCGATTTCTTTTTTTTTTTTTGTTGTTGGATTTACAAAATTTTAAATGCTATTAGTCTTCTCAAATAACTTCCCATAATTAAGCTGAGAATATATATTGAATCCATTAATTTGTAAATAATACAATCTACATTTGATAATATGATATATATGTTGCCTTACGATTGACACATTCATTTTTTTTTCTGCAGCGATAATTCTATTCTAACTTAAAATGTTGCAGCACTTGCGAAAAGAGTGGGTGGGGGCAGGGGCATTGATCTTGGTTTTCTGCACAACACTTTAATCCACCGCTCTTTCATTCTCATTGCAATGCAAACATGCAACCATGCATTTGTCTCTCTCTTTTAGTCAGTTCTTTTGCATTCGTCTCGTTCGGTTGATGCGCGGTCGTCGTGAATTTTAAAAATTTTAGTTTGCAAAATTTTGTGTTGTCGGCGTGTGAAAATTGAAATGTTTTTGAAAAATTGTGCAATTAAGAAAACTAATAGTGTTTTTAAATAATCTGCAAATATGAAATTATGTTAGTTTTCTTGCAATGTTAGTTTTATTTTTTGAGTGACGCCGGTGCATCAATTAGATACGCTGTATCGCCATTTTGTTTTTTTTCAAGAGTGTGCATTATTTTGTTTGTGCTAAAATTGTGAAGTAGAGTAAAGAAGAAGAGAGCCTGGAAACAAAAGGCTGGCAAATGTGAATGTGATTTTGTTGTTGTTATTGTTGTGGTTTTTGAAGCACATATTAGAAACCAAGGAGTCATTAAACGAAGTTTTTGAATGAGATATTTAATATACAAAGTAGTAAGTACTGATTTTTGAAATTTAATTTATTTATTATATAATTGATTTTGATATATATCCTTGTATCCTTTATTTGACTATTTTGGCAATTACAAATTTAATTTAATGTTAAAATTTCAGTTATTAATTCTTCATATCTGATATTTAATTTTTCGATATTCTTCCGTCATCGTGGTTTTATTATTATTCACTTTGTTTTCATTGTTGTTATTGTCTTTGTTAGTATGTACTATTGTTGGCACATGTTAAAAAATCTTTTGTTATCACCATATAATTATTTTTTGTTCTCATTGAAGGTCTTTTCTTTGTATTATGTACTGAGAACTTAAGGCTTAAAACCATAAGAAAATCATTTATATAATCATACAAAAAATACCAATTTTCTAAAGAGTCATCTCTTAGAATACATTAATTAATTTATTTATGTTACAATATACAATACAAAATTTCTTAAATTGATTTCATACAATATTTTCAATTTGTAACGTCTTTTATTATTCAATTGTACAAAGAATATTTTCTAGCACTACTACTACAAAGTATCGATAGAATCAGCTGAATGAGGCAAAGCTGTACAAAAATATGTTTCTTTTTCAAGCAAGTTGGTATGTTTCAAGGTTCCAATACCGACTCAAGAATTTCTGTTACAATCAAAATTAATATTCGTTTTAAATTTTTAAAACAATTATTAATGAAAAACAGTTAACAGAATTGTAGATGGAATTATTGATTTTGAAGTCTTATAGACAAGGAGAAACTAAATGATCACTCATAACTTTATTCTATTAAGGTATATTACCATGTTGTGTAATGAAAATTTAGTGCGTAATTAACCTTATTGTGGTTATCTACGCCCATGGTTGGAAGTCATTAGCCGGAAATAACTGTGTATGAGGTGATTGTCATTCAAAACGCACTTCGACCATAGATAGATAAAAGCTTCATTGAAAATATTTTTAAAATGATTTTGCCATTCAGTCTGACTTAGTCTTTGGTGTCTACCTTTGGGATAATGATACATATACTTACTTAGTTACTAGTACTACATATATAAAATTCATAATAGATCATGGAAAAACTGTTCTTTATTCTTAATGCAAACAATAGTATATAAACGAAACGAAATAAATTTTATAAATCTTTACAACAATTTACTTAATGGCTATAAAGCTTTATGTTCTACTATAGTGTGTTTGTGTGTGTCTCGGTGTACAACATGTGAATCGTCGTTCTCTTTCAGACTTTGTACAACAACCCAAATAAATCATAATAATCAGTTATCAGTTATGAGTTGTGGTGTAAATTTTGGCAATTGGCACAGTGCGATGTGTGTTATCATCTTTTGTTACTCTCTACTATATGTCCAAGTGATTCACCAACGTGAATTTTTTGACCTGCTACAATATCGAATTTAAAATTCTTTGGTGCTTCGAAGATTAATACAATCGTGCTGCCCATATTGAACTGTCCGAAGAGTTCACCTTTGCCCAGTTGAATTTTGCTATCTAGGACAAGTTCATCGCAATCGCGTAATTTCTTGTGTGTACCGACTTTGAGTCCAACCCAACGATTTGTTTTGAGTTTCTCATCCATGAATATTTCGACAGAGCCCACGTTTGTTGCGCCCACGGCAGTGTAACTAAAGAAACCATATTTCCAGCTGCCCATATACAGAACACGTTCATTGAGACAGAACAGTCCTGGCAGCCAGCTGGCAATTTTCGGGCTGACCGAAAGTAGTTCGCCGGAGAAATGTCGACGTACGGTGGGTTGCCAAGATGTTGGCGAATGAAAGCGATGATAGTCGCCTGGTGCGAGGTAAATAATACATTGATACAAAGCAGTTGAATCGTCGTGCTTACGCTTGATTGCCTTAATGTAGTCATCATCAGATTCTGGTTCATTTGTTGGTGCACCCAGAAAGTCTTGTATATTATAGTTGACACCTTTAACTTGTTCAATATGAGCATTGGTGGCACTACCGAAATGCAATACTTTGCCATCAGCTGGTGATACAAGCGGTGCATGAGGATCTATGACACGGACGCCATCCTTAAGTGGTCTCGTGAAGAATTCAGACAAACTCGTGTAGTGTTCATATTCTGGATGTAAAGCTTCATCGAGATTTACTTTAAATGTATTGGCGTAAAATCCGTAAATGTACGGACGCATTAGACTTGGTACATTGCAGGCAGCTAACCAACCCCAACAGCGACTGACGATGCGCAATGGCATTGAACAATAAATATTCGATTGAAATTCAGATGCTGTTCGTGGTAATTTTTCCTGTTTACAGCGTTTCTTATGCAATTGCCATTCAAAAATACCAAAGACTCCAACGCCAATTGGAGCCCAACGCAATAGCAATCCAGTCCAACGCAGCAACACGTGGCGTTGTCTTTGTACATTTTCCTGTTGTATCATTTGCTGTTGTTTGCCCAATAATTTTGTATTGACGCCGAGTTGCGTTGTTGTTGCACTACTGTTGCTGCTGCTGCTGTTAGTGGAACTTAGTATTGGTTTGTATACACCAGCACCACCAGCGCGAGCATCCTTTGTTGTTATTGTTGAATTGTTATCTATTGTTGGTCGATTCGATTTCGCTTGACTAAATTGACGCACTACCACAGTCTTTTGTTGTTGATGATTTCGAAAACTCTGGAATCTAGTTAAAATGCGAGTGCGCGGAACCAAGTACGTACTCATTTTGCATATGATGGCTACAACTGTAATTAAATAACATAAATTTAACAGCTCCATATGACTCAAGCGCTCTTTTCTTTATCCAATTTAACTGCACCTTCTTTGTTAAGTTTTCGTACTTATTTCATTGAATAAAATACAAAATAATGAATATGAATAATGAAAATATTATTATAATACAATATCAATTCGCGTCGGTTATGTATGTGTCCATCCAATCATCATAATAATGAATTGACTGACCTTTGGCGCTGCCAGATTTTCAGCCCTTATCAGTGAAATTATCAGCCGAATTATTCGAGGTTAATAAGACTTCCGTTAACCTAATTAAGAAAAACATGATAATAGCAAACACTACTCTAAACCATCCGTGCAAAAATAGCGTGATCGGGTTTAATCAGACTAGTCGTAGACTTGGACTAGACTACCAACAAAATATAATCAAATAAGAATCATAGTTTGCGACAATGGCAATCATAAGAAGCAAAAGGTGGCAACGCTAAGCAACAGCTGATGGTGCTTAAGGGGTTCACAAGACGACGATATTTATGTACATATGCATGTATATGTGTGTATCTTATAAGAATAAAGCTCACATGATTGTTTTTTTATTGCTACTACAGTGAAACTTCTTTGTAAAGAACTGAAAAATTAGTTCTTCATATAGAAATTTCTCATTAATCATAAATTGAATAAGAAAAATGTCGCATAGATGCATAATTATACAATCATTTAGCGATAAGTCTATTAGACCACAGTATGGATGATAAATGATTGAAAAGGTTTCATGTCTTGAATAGATTATTGATTAGATTAGATTTTAGGTTAGTTGCCCTCGACTTGATGTTAAATCTTTTCTTCTAATGGAAACAGTATGCTTTGCAGCAATACTCTCCGTTTCGATAGTAGTTAATCCA
Organism: Amiota communis; assembly: GCA_037043315.1. NCBI lineage: Eukaryota > Metazoa > Arthropoda > Insecta > Diptera > Drosophilidae > Amiota > Amiota communis. Next base: position 322,937 of record JBAMAV010000370.1, read on the forward strand.
CTGTCCCCTTTTCACATTACTGGTGGCTAGTGAATTTACTAGGCATAGATAATGCAGGTGATGGCAAAGATTGGTAACACGACTGATGGACGGTAATGCAGGCGGTGCCAATTGACCCCTTCCAATGACATCGCAATGTTAAATTCACCAGTTGAATACATGTAAAAGGGGATAGAGTTGGATGAGTTAATCAATCATCCGGGACGGGAAATGGGTGGTCCGGGGGGTGTACAGCAGGCTGATTGCCAAGTGGTTGAAATGGGCATCCAACCTATTGAATTGTCTGATACTGTCTCCTCATTTATCGTTGGGATCTGTAAATCTCAGTGTATGACTAAGTTCCAAACAAACCACTGCGCACCAAACTAAAAATAATTTAGGATATTCGTTTTCCACAACAAAAAACTGAGACATTTTCAAAATTGCATTGCAATTCTTACATTTAGTGCAATAGGAGGTGTTTTTGCTTTGTGTGGGGTTTTTTTAATAGGCTTGTGTATGATAATTTGTGATTCTGGTGGTTCAAAAATGAAGAAAAAGCTAAAATTGAAGATGCAAAATACAGTGAATGCGAAATCAATCCGTTAAAGGGAGTTCTTCTTTCCATAAAAGTTTTTTACGGAGAAATTAGACTGTATTTTAGAATTAAAAGATCTTTAAAATTTCAATTGCTTGCAATTTATTTAGAAAATTTAATTAAAATTGAATAAGAAGTTCCTGAAAATATGAAAGGCTTATATTATGTAATTTTATGTGAAATGATTGCATTTATAAATTCATTAAAACGCCCATTATTCATCCAAGCGATATTCATTTGAATGATTTCATTGGAGGTTTTCAATTCTTGATCCAATTTTAATTTTTTGAGCAGAGTTTTTTCGTTGTTAGTGAATGACTTGAAACTGTCATAGTCTTTTTGGGTAGTCATATATGTGGACAACAATTCAATGTTGTTTTGCAATGCATATTTTTTCCTTGTAAAATAAAAAATTAAAAAATACAGTTAACATATGAAAAAAAAAACTTACAATCGTAATGGAGGATAAAATAACTTATCCTTGATTATATTAATCCCATCTAGATTCATGATAAATGAACTGATTACAAGTAGCTCCTCATCGCGAGATGTTGAATTCTGTGTTGTTATATCTTCAAAGTATTTCTGAAGCAATGCTACATCCTTACTACAACTAAGTACTTGTAAGAGATTATATCGCTCTTCTGTGACAGACTCCTTTTGAAGATGTTCATATAGATTTTGCCATTGTTCTTGACCACTATTTTTAATAACTTGGCAGAGCACAATGCCATGTAATTCCATTAGCAAATTGTTTGGATTCAATTGCCACATTTTAAAAGATTCGAATGCTTTAGACAAACAACCTTCAATTTTTAATTGACAGGCCCAAGAAATAATTATTCTTCTTAGTCGAAATTCATGTTCATCTGTTGCTCCGTTTAAGCTTACGTTGGAGCCTTGTTGATATTTGAAAATCGGAGTAAATAATTGTCGCAGAAAGCTCTGACAAATGAAAAGAATGCAAGAAAGGAAAAAATGGAATTGCAAAAGAAAAGTCCACTTACCTCAAAGATTTCCTTTTCTGGGGTTTTGTTTATAACCCGTTGTATATGGTCGAAATTTGAACTTGCCTGTAGCCATGGAATTAAGTCACGTTCTCGTCTCAAATAACCTATTAAACGAATGACTCTATCATAGCTTAGCTCACCGATCCCGGCTAAAGCAAATGCATCACTAATCAGCTGAGCACGATTCATGACATGAATGCTCTCAAAGTCTCCTTCGTTGAGTGTTTCAATTAGAAGGTCCCAATTTCTTTGATCATAGTTCACCCGATAGAGTCCAGAGTACTGCAAGTTGAATATCACCCAATCTGTTTTACTAGGCATACTGATTGTATGAGGATTGGCTTCACCCTCTTGAGAACATTGAAGCCATTGCTTAGGCGTTAATGATTGAAAATTGCTTTCACTTTGTGTTGTATAAGTCAATGGTATCCACCAACATTGATCTCGTGGTTGAGTAGATGAGTTTGTTGACTGCAAAAGGAATCTTTTTTGTGTTATTCTGGCAGTGTTATTATTGTACAGTCGCGTTACGGTTATTAAGGGATAACCGGACTGATTAAGCCATAAATCCATTACTGTTTTCACATTAAAATTTTCGAGGGAATTCTTATTTTTCTCGGATTTAACATCATTGAAGGCATCCCAAAGATCATTACTATTGGAATTTTTGTATGCAAATCTTTGGAAATACTTGACTAAACCATTGTGAAATAGTTCATTTCCAATAAATAGATGCATCATGCGAACAACAATTGTCCCTTTACTGTATGTTATAATATCAAATAACAGCTCAAGGTCTCTTGGGTTTCTAACAGTCCTTGAAATAGGATGAGATGTAATAAAAGCATCGTGTACAAGAAATTTGCTCTGATGTTCTATAACGTGATCATCACTATGTTTCCATTCTGGATAAAAGTGATCAACAGTTAAACTGGAAACATAATTAGCAAATGCTTCATTGAGCCAGAGGTCTGTCCACCATTTCATAGTGACCAGGTTGCCAAACCATTGATGGACTAATTCATGTGCAATTAAAGAAGCTGCAGCCTGCTTAGTGCCAAGAGTAGATTGTTGAGGATCATACAGTGTATCTATATCCTTATATGAAATAACACCCCAGTTCTCCATGCCTGCATAAAAGTACTGGGCGAAAAGAATCGAGTCAAGTTTTTTCAATGGTAATTTGGTGCCATATAAACCTTCCAAGTGTTGCAAAACCGATGCTCCAAACTCTACTACATAGTGTGATTTATTGATGTTATCGGCACTTGCCCATACCTTGAGTTGAAGGTTGTCACTTCTATTTACTTGGGATTCAAAACTAACATAATCATTGACGGTATAAGCAACAATGTAAGTTGACATTGGTAGGGTTTCCTCAAAATCAGACCAAACATAATCCTTAATGACTGAACTGTAATAATATAGAGGACTCAGGGAGATTAGGTATCGATGCTACTACACTGCGTTATATCATACTTGATTCGCATTGTTGTGAGTGGCATATTACTCAAGGCATTATACTTCTTGTGATGACCCAATGATATTGTAAATTTTGCCTTAAAATCGGGCTCATCAAAACATGGAAACGCTCGACGTGCAAAAGCTGGTTCAAATAGAGTATTGGACAACCATCTAAACAGTTGAAATAGTTTGTTAGGAATCCATAATTTACAAATAAGATGAAATGATTCTTTATACCTGGTTTCATTTGTTGCTTTATCTACATAATAGTTTTTGTAATAACAGTCTAAATCCTCATTAAGTGGTGCAGCAAAGGGCATTGACAGCTCGTAAATTTGATTCGCTTTTAGTTCTTCGGAAACATGCAATATATAATAATCAAATTCCGAATTTGTTTCAATTCTTGATATGCTATTTAATTTAGAAGTTTTCCGATCTCTTAGCACGATTTTCTTTTCATCGATTGTTAAATTTTTCGCATTAAGTATTATGTTTCTGGAATCCTGAATAATATTCAATGTGATTTTGACTTCGCCCTCAAAACGAAGGTTATCTGGTGGATTTAAATGAGTCAACACACTTAGATTATACGAGATTGGAATAATCGTTTTCGGTAAGCGATAATGATCATAGAGTGCATAAGATAGATCCGCAAAGGCGACCGTGGCAGCGGCAGCGATACACAGAAAACCAACAAACATGATTTTGACTTTCCGGGAACTCGAAACTTAAAACACCTTTCCTTTTCAACAATTGATTAAGAACTGGGATTTTATAATCGAAGAAGAATCATAATCCAGTTTTGACCATAGCTAATTCGATTTACTATTTAAATTTGATTTCGATTTGTATAATTTTACTATATAATTATACTTACTAATACCATATGCTATGAAAATGCTAAAGTACTAAATTTTTGGTTGCAATTAAAGAATTATTAAAAAGGTTTTATCTACAATACAATAAAAGTCACGATTTTTAATGAAATGGCTCAGTGCTCATAAAAGGATATGAGATTATGTACATCTATATACTATATAGTAAGTTAATTGAAGGGCGAGATCAATGTGAAGCGTTAAAGGCTATTGTGATACCTGAAAACAGGTGGGAAGAGGAGCTTAAGTGTGTTGGCGGTGGGGTATTCTTAGTTTGAGACTAACTCACAAAGTCAACAAAAAGAGCCAAGTCGCCCAGTCGAAATTTTTTCAAATTTTAAAAATTTCTAAAAAAGACTTCCCGAGAAAAATATGTTCATCTTTCAAGAAGAGCAGGGCAACACATCCTAGTTTGATGTTTTCTGAGTCTTCTTCATCTACACAACTACGACAGAGGTCTTCATGGATGAAGCATAAAAACTTTGAGCTATTAGCCAGCATAATGGCGTAGTGCCCTGTTAAGACTCACGTCATCATACGAATCCTATTTTTGTTATAGTGTAGGAACACGGAAGTTCGCTTTAATTGGGAGCTGGGCCAGAGTCACTTGGTGACCTTACAAATTGGCTCATTTGCCGACAGTATACCTGCTAACGCCCTGATTTTCTGGCAACTTTTAATTATACTTATCTGGGTATCTTGCTTTTCTGACTTTCGCGATAACGAGATGGCGGACAAATATATCAGAAAGGGATCGGTTCATTTAGCGGCTATTAATATTCGTAGACCTCTAAAAGATAATCATTTAGTTCTGAATGCGAAAACCAGGGTTCTATAGATACAGTTTACTTCGGAAGTTTTTAGGAAATAAAAGAAAAACCAGCCTTTTGTCAAGGATTATTTTGATACATTTCTTCTATATGTATGTTTCATATATAAGTACATAAATTCACTGAGTTGGTTGTTTTCGTATACTTATTTTTTTTCGGACCCGCTGTGGTCGAGAAATTGGTGGATAAAATTTTGTATATAAAGCTTAGAGACATTTTAAAATCAATGAAGTCGTCTTTGTCAAATACAATACCTATATGAGATAACAGTTAGATATAAGATAATAGAGATAGATAAGATAACAGAGAGAGATAAGATAACAGAGAAAGATTAGATAACAGAGAGAGATAAGATTACATAAAGAGATAAGATACAGAGAGAGTTAAGATAACAGTTATAGATAAGAGAGAGATAAGATACTAGAGATAGATAAGATAACAGAGAAAGATTAGATAACAGAGAAAGATTAGATAACAGAGAGAGATAAGATTACATAAAGAGATAAGATACAGAGAGAGTTAAGATAACAGTTATAGATAAGAGAGAGATAAGATACTAGAGATAGATAAGATAACAGAGAAAGATTAGATATCAAAGAAAGATTAGATAACAGAGAGAGATAAGATTACATAAAGAGATAAGATTACAGAGAGAGTTAAGATAACAGTTATAGATAAGAGAGAGATAAGATACTAGAGATAGATAAGATAACAGAGAAAGATTAGATAACAAAGAAATATTAGATAACAGAGAGAGATAAGATTACATAAAGAGATAAGATACAGAGTGAGATAAGATACAGAGAGAGTTAAGATAACAGTTATAGATTAGACAGAGATAAGATACTAGAGATAGATAAGATAACAGAGAAAGATTAGATAACAAAGAAAGATTAAATAACAGAGAGAGATAAGATTACATAAAGAGATAAGATTACAGAGAGAGTTAAGATAACAGTTATAGATAAGAGAGAGAGATAAGATACTAGAGATAGATAAGATAACAGAGAAAGATTAGATAACAAAGAAAGATTAGATAACAGAGAGACATAAGATTACATAAAGAGATAAGATTACAGAGAGAGTTAACATAACAGCTATAGATAAGAGAGAGATAAGATACTAGAGATAGATAAGATACTAGAGATAAGATAACAGCGAGAGATAAGATAGCAGAGAGTGATAAGATAAGAGATAGATAAGATAACAGCGAACGATAAGATTACAGAGAGAGAGGGAAAAGATTACAGAGAGAGATAAGATAACAGAGCGAGATAAGATTTCATAGAGATATCAGATAACAGTTAGAGATAAGAGAGAGAGATAATATAACAGAGAGAGATAAGATATCAGGGAGAGATAAGATAGCAGAGAGGGATAAGATTAGAGAGAGATAAGATAACGGAGAGAGATGAGATTACAGAGAGAGATAAGATAACAGAGAACGATAAGATTTCATAGAGAGATAAGATAACAGAGAGAGAGATTAGATAACAGACAGAAATAAGATAGACTACATACATACATATATGTATTAATGCATAAAGAAAAACAAATAAAAAAATTAACAAAATTCACTTAAAATTAATTTTCTATTACTTAAGAATGGAATATTAAAATTTGTTGTTCATCCAAGTGAATTATGAATAAAAAACAATAACTACAAAAATCAAGTACTAACATCCAAGCGGAGGGCGAAGTTTTTTTCGAAATGTATAAGTGACCTTCCTTCAATACTAGTAATATCAAGATAGATTCCCCTGCAATAATTCAAACTTTTTGAAAAGAATGTAATGAGACCCATATCATGTGTTGATCATTTCCATATTCACATTTATAGTACTTGCTTATTCTCATTCTCATTCATAATTGAGGAAAGAACTCACTATTGTTGAGAACAGATGTGAATTTATAAAATGTTTTTGTTATGGCGCATGAGGTCATAGCTATGAAATAGTACGTAGGCACCATACGTAATTCTATTTATCACTTTTGTTTTGCTAACGAAATTCTCATATAAAAACAAACTGGTTTCTGTTTGTGACGGTCAGGCAAGACGACAAAATAAGTATGTCACATATTTATTTTAGCGGCACTTATCTAATTGGACTCGCTTCATTCATATACTATACCACTATATACTCTCACTCTCTATTCCGTTGTTCTCTAGTGGTTGATGAGCTTTTTTTTTTACTCAAATTTTGTGTCCGACTCATTTCTGACTATTAGATATTTCATAGTCTTTGGAATCAGTCTAAATTCGTAGTTTCATCGTGGAGGACGCAACTTAATAGAATTGAAAGAAAAAACTTAGCTTTTAAAGTAAAAACACATTATTAAAAGATGGCAGAGAACAATGGAGAATCAAAGTTCGGTTTCAAGGACAAGGAGAAGGCATTGGAAACTTTGCAGCTGCTAGAGAGTCATGAATTACAATACCAGAAATTGACAGTTCGTGGCCTATTGGGTAGAGCAAAGCGTGTGCTGACTTGTAAGTTTCTCAGAGGAGAAAAATAATGGATAATATAAGTTATTTTCGGTTGTTACAGTAACCAAAGCAGAGGATAAGCTGAAAAATATAAATGAAGCCATTGAGATTTTCGAGAAGTGGCTGGCTGATAATGGTGGCGGTGCTGCTAGTAAAAACACCAAAACTGATAGTGAAGACAAGGTGGAAACTGTACCCGGCTTGGGTTTCAAAGACAAAGCTGCTGCAGAAGCTACACTCAAGTAAGGATATGACAGGGAATACTATTGTGTATAAATAGTAATAATATTGCGTGTTGGTTAAACCCAATGAACAATTTTGAAAGTCTTTGGTGCTTTGTGTCAATATATACCAAATCGATTTTGTTTCATTGTTTGTTCATATTTGGCTATGATGTCATTCGGTGCTTTTAGCATTCGTTTGCTCGCATCGCACGCAAATAAGAGAGATGAACTTGTTTATTAATCGAGAACTTACTTTGCCTAATGAATGTGTTTCTTCTACCTCCACATACTACACGTATTTACAATCATACATACTCGTCACTAAAATAGTGGAAAATATGCGAATTTACATATATCTAACATATAATATTATAGATTATGTTTATGATTTTCAGAATTCTTGAAGGCCGCGATCCTGACTATCAGAAACTTGCCATCAGAGGTCTAATCGGAAGCTCCAAACGTGTATTGTCAGGCACTAAAAATGAAGACAAAATTAAGTCCATAAAGGAGGGAGTACAAGTACTTGAAGACTTTTTAGAAAAGTTCGACAGTGAGAATCTCATCAAGAACAATCGTGCTTACCTTGCCTATAGTATAATCGAGAAATTGCCGGCACCCAAAGATGAGTTAGCTGCAGAATTTGTCTCAGCATATGGTGGCTCAAAGGCTAAAGGCAATTACAAACATTTGCGTACCATGTATCCGGAAGCAGATGATAGCAAATCTTGGGATATTGTACGTAATCGTAAGATTGCAAAAATTTTGGCCAAAATCAAAGCCGATGATGCCAAATTGTTTGACAGTGAAACCGGAGCTCCGACTGCTCTTCATCTTGAGTTGATACATTGGGCATATAGTCCACAACCGGATAAGGTTAAAGCTTTTGCGGAAAAGAAGAAGGCTGAAAAGCGTAAATCAGCACCAACTAGTGGTACTTCAAGTACAAGTGGTTCAGGCTCCGCCAGTGATTCGGATGGATCAGCGTCGCCAAAGAAACAACGAAAAGAATAGTACAGTAGATTATCTATGAGATATGTATGTAGTAACAACATTACCTCAAAGATATTATTATATAATGATCATAATATAATAATTATTTTATTGTATTAGTAACTTTGACTGGGTTTACAGATTAGATTTATACATACATATGTGTACAATCAGTAGGATCAACATAACCATATATTACTTACTGCATGTACTTAGAAATGCAGATTACAAAATAAATTACACAATTTACACCATATTTTTTACTCGTCCTTCATTTTCTGATTTAAGGGAACTTGTGTAGACTGGCAGCACCATAAAAATCCGATGAACTCTTAGAGTTAAGGAGTTGACTTTGGGCTTCAAGTGTCGAATTGCCTGCATTGCCATTGTTCTTATTTGTCAATGTAAGTGTAGCTGCCGTTGAACCAATTAAGTGGTGGTTGTGTTCATTTTTTGTGTGAGAATTACTGAGATGACCATAGGCCATGTTAAAAAGTGCATCCGGATCACAGACAAATCTGTAGACATAACGCTCACCATTAACCTTTTGCATGATACCTTTTTCATAGTAATAGCGCAAACTGCGAGACAACTTGTCATAGTTCATGGCTGGTCGGTTCTTTTGAATCCCCCAACGTCGTGCTACTTCCTCAGGTTCAATTAATTTGAACTCCATACCACGTCCGGTCCAGGCAATGCAACTAGAACTAGAGTTACAATAATAATGAGTACATATTGTATATAGTAAACCAAGTGCTGGTGAACTCACCTTGATGAAGGTTCATCAAGTAATGCAACCAAAAACTGCCAAAGTTGAAGTGATCCACGTCTTTGGCTTGTTACCGTTTGACTAGTCGAAATAGCATTACTGGCATAGAATTGATCTATTGTACGATGATCGCAGTCACTTGATGTGGCTGCCGCAGCTACCACAGCAGTTGTGGAATCAACTGGCATATTTGGACGCAGGGCAGGATAGGTGGATGATATTGTTGAGTTATAGGGACTTTCATATTTTAATTCTGTATCATTACTACTGCTTGTAGCCGATCCTAGTGCTAGTTCACATACTCCACCTCCATTACTTTGCTGCTGATAAATTCCAGAATAAACGCCCGTTGAAGCTATAACTGCAGCTGGGCTAAATTTAAATGCCGAAGCATGAGCAGCAGGCAAATGTGCTGCAGCATGTGTCAATTGCTGGGCATGAGGATGTGAAGGATGTGAATGATGGTGATGTTGTAAATTACTCGTATGCTGATGCGTTTGATGATGTAGAGTATGGTGATGATGGTGGGGGGCATGTGTATGATGCTGGCTCAATTGTGTTGAGGTTGTCGCTGCTGTTATAGCTGTCGTCGTTGAATCCGCAAGCTCCACCTTCGTATTATGTTGAAAATGTGGATGCGAATGATGGTGGTGCGGGTGCGCATGTCCCAAATGCAATGATGCAGTAGCAGAATCGCCTGGTGAGCTATTGTTGTTACAATAAGCGGCATTCTCTAAAAAGAGTTAATTGAATAGGGATTAGTATGTAAGAGTATCTTTAGTGAAAAAGATTCATTACAAGAAAAGACTAATTATTATGTGTTTACGCTAACTTAATGGCCAAAGTATTTAGCACCAATGAATTATTAAAGGCTTGTTTGTAAACCCTTATCATCATTACATGTACTGAAGTTCCCTTTCCTGCATCCTTACAATATGCTGCAATTTAACTACCACCACCCTTCCTCAAGCTTTTAGTAAGCAAAAAGAACAATTACAAATCCATTCAGACGCACTGTGGGCCGGAAACAGTACTTCAGTTTACTTTTACTCCTTCATAATTGAAACTCACTTTTTTAGAACACTTCGAACCACTGTTCAATCCACTGACTGAATTGTCTGAATGAATTCACTTAAAATCACATCATCATGACTTTTTGTGAAAATCATTAAAAATTCAAGATATACCCTTGCATAATCTATGAGCAAGTGTCGTCGACAACCAAGTAAAAACATCATTGACTGCAACTGCCTCAGTATAATAAACAACAACATTAAACCTGTTGGCATGAATGAAGTTGAGTGCTGATTTTTTGCTCTTTAGCTTCTTCTATAATATTGTATCATCATTGGGGGTAAATAGCAAATCGAACATTCCCAAAGGCCCATAGCAAAAAAAGTGGGTGAATCAAAGGTTGTAAGGTTGTATATATTCACCCACCCCATGCCAATGGTTTGTTGTTTGCTTGTTCATCATCATTCATAATAAATCGAGTGAGTTTGTTCTACAAGAAAATGACTGAATGAAAATTTGAAATTATGATGATAAAACACCAGAGAAATTTCTTCTTCATTCGTTACAAATTGAATTCATTTCGCGGTTCTGGATTATCTATCGACTTGGATTTCTTGTCAATTGGATTACTTATTCTTATTGCCATGTGATATACACTTACACTTAGTAAGTCAAGGCAGACTGTAGTGCATTATGATTTTGAAACGTGCCCGCGGTTTTTACCGAACAACTAACTTTTTTGTTATTAAAAAAAAATATTGTGACACGATTTCTTCGCAACACAAAAAAAAAATTGAATAAAAACAAAATTGAGTTATTGGTTGGCATACAATAGTATTATCAATAACAATATTGTTGCTGCTAACAAGGATTTAAATTTGACTTTTTTTTTGTTTAAATAAATTTAAATAAATGATGAGCAGCATATTGCTTTAATTTAAATCAATTCTTCTTAGGCTGCTTACTTACCTTCATCGCTCTTTTTTAAAATACCTGCGGGTGGTGTCGTTGGAAATCTTTAAGTGGGCGTTGTTGCATTAATATCAAAGATACAAATAGAGATGAGAATCAGAGAGAAAGAGAGAGAAGAAGATATAAAGATAAGAAAGAAAATGTGAGATTTGAACCTTTAGGTTAAAGTTCATTTTACTTTCTTTTACAGAGTAAATCAAAAAAACCAAAAATATAATTTTGGTTAACTTACAGAGTTGGCTTGACTGGCTCCCTGGTCTGGCCTGGCTTACTAAATGATTGACTTGCTCTGACTAGTATATTGTATATACATAAGTCTGAGTCCTGTCTTTACTAACTTTACTTTACTTCACTTAACTTTACTTTACTTCACTTAACTTTACTTTACTTACCTGTAATATGGGTGTGTCACAGCGGGTATTGAATCAAAGAAAGATGATGTTCTTTCATGACGCACGCCTTTGACGACATTCACTGTAATATTCGAAACGAACTTCTTTTAGTAAGATGCTTCTATTTATTTTTTTATACATATTATTATTATTATTTGTATATAATTTCTTTCTTTCTCTTCTGCTTTTGTTAGATAATATTGAAAATATTTACGCACCCAACGGGGCATCATCTCTCATTGAAAATATTGTAAGTAGTCGTAGAGAGCAATCAGTTTGCTAAGTTTCTTGAATGATAAGTGGTGGCAGATGTTGGTTGATATATTGAAGATATACCATATACCTCAAAGATGGTTTATTTTTTTACCAAACATTCAAAATCACTTGTCATATGCACACACACACACACACAGAAAGTGAGAGATACATACACTCCCTCATAATTGAGCTTTTTTAAAGATAAAAAATTGCATACAATACAAAATAATAATAGAAAATCATAGAATCTTAAAACTCTTAAATAAAGATGGTGCTAGAACTCCCAGAAATCAGTTGCTTCTTTAGCTTTTGCCTTAGGTTAGGTTAAACAAGTGTGCTTGCGATTGCACGCAAGCCTTGCAGCCTATTGTGATGCCTGATAAAAATTTAAGAGTGCAAATGGGATCGAGGCTTTGGTCAATCCAATGCTACCTAAAGTTGGTCTTAGAGGTCTTTCTTAGCCTCTAATACCAACCTGAGGAGGCCACAAACAGAGCCAAGTCCCCCAGTTGAGATTTTGCCAAGCTACCCGATTCATCGAAGAACGGTAGAAGAGTAGGGCAGTCACATATGAGGTGATGAATACTATCTGTATCCTCCTCATTTTCACAGCTAAGACAGAAGAAGTTTTTGAATTGCTTGAAGAATAAATTGACAATTGGTATCTTTCTATATCAAAATTTGAAGTTTTTTCTTATCAAAGATACTGACAGATAGTCAGTGGCATCATTTAATCCTGCTTAGTGTAACAAACATCAACATACCACTCCACACTCAAAAGTGAAATGAAGGATATAATAAATACATACTGTTTAAAGTGAAAAAAAAGACAAACATTGCCATGAGAATGACTAGAATCAATAGCTTCGAGCACTTCCTGCTGTAAGTGTGGCAAAATGGAAAAACTCATAAATGAACATTTTTAAAACAAACATTTAAATAACAAACAAAACAAAACAAATTTTAAACACAAAATATTATATAGCAGAAGGAAAGAGGAGGAAGAAGGCGGAGGAGAGAAGAATACTCTTACCATTATATCTGGCATTCAGATATCCCTCAGTTGATGTATCTAAACCGAATTTACCAATAGTAGCTGGTGTTGGTCCTGGTGTATACATAACAAGCTCATCGGTCAGTGGTTGATGTGGCACAGCTGTATGTGGATGGTGGGCATGATGATGGTGGTGATGATGATGGTGATGCGCTGCTGCTGCATACCAAGGATCACGAGCAAGATCTGAAAACAAGGGATTCAAATGCATCATTTTATCAGTGGTGGGTGCATTGCTCTTTCTATTCTTCTACTAACCATTGGCAGCTACCACAGCTGCAACTGGTGGTGTTGTTGGCGTTGTCATTGTTAGACCACAACATGGTGATTTGTGCTCATGACCAGGCAAAGCATTCATAGCATCTAAGAGAGCATCATGTTCATGCTGTTCATGACATTTCTTCCGTTCCAGCATGCTCACATTATTGTTGTTGTTATTGTTATTGCTACTGTTGTTGTTTTGGCATAGTATTTGCTTACCAGCATTTGAGGCACTTGCCGGCAATGTGGATGAAACACATGAAACCACCGAATCAGTTGTAATGGTCGAGGTGTGTGCACCCTGATAAAGGCCACCACCAACAGCACTTACTGTATCCAAATGAGTTAAGGTATGCTGCAGTTGTTCTAGACTAGTCTTGACGCTAACATAATCTGTCTGTAAGAAAAGAAGCAAAAGAAACAACAATTTCAAGACATAGCACAAGTGAGTCTTGCTATATACAAATGTGCCAAAGGAAATAGAGCAATCCGCAGCAGGAAATTGTTCTAACTTCATTTTAGGTAAAAATTTCATGTTTATTTTTAGCATTTTCTATTTTATTTTAAAATTGCTATAAACAGGAAATGAATGTGGAAAAGGTGTGAATACATAGGTATTTGTGATTGTGTAGTCCCTGTTCCTTTGATTCAAGTATGTGGTATGTACTTCAATTAGTGGTTGATGGTAAATTACTTTAAGCCCAAAAGATGATGATGATGAACCACACGCTGTGTGCGCAGAGAAGAAGCAAAAATATCACAACAGGTTAGATGATAGACTTATTCTATAGTATAGTAGCTTGGAAAACAATGCGAATATATCACAATTAGTCTAACAGCTTCTTCAAAGTGAGTGAGCAAGTGAGTGAGCAAGTGAGTGAGTGAGTATCCAATTCTAGCTTATTACACTGTTGGTGTCCACTCTGAGCAATTAAGTAATGAGCTTGTTCTTGGTCAACTATTGTTCCATTATTGACACTTGCCACAAAACGTTGAACTTAAAGCAGTCACAGTGACAAATAACAAGACAAACAATCCAATCAACTACTAGTATCATTCATGTCATTGTTGTTAGTTGAAAAACTTTAACAGAAACATAATGAAAGGAAGTGGAGGTCAGTCAGTCAGTCATTATTGTGTGAATGATATGTACAATAATTGCAATTGGGTGTGCAAAACTCGTATTACATTTCACTTTCAAGGTGGAGAATTGGCCGATTTGCCTACTTTGTTAAAGCTATAGTTAATTTAAAGGCTATTTTCATCATCATTATCATCATCATCATCAACATTATCATCATAAAGAAGATCACTTGTTGTTGGTAAAGTGAAAAGTGCAATTAACCAAAGAAATGAAAAAGATGGAAAAAAAAGTGCTTCAAGTTGGTATCCTTGTACTTTGTTTTTCATCAGCTGTTCGAAAGTATTTGGTTAACAATGGCGAGTTCGCTCAAGCATTGCCCCCTTGGGAGAACAACGTGCAGAGATTAGATTTTTAGTTGCAGAGGGTATAAAAAGAAGTGAAATCCCCGAAAGAATGTTGAAAGTGTACGGGAATAATTGTTTGAACCGTTCAAACGTTTACAATTGGATAGAACAGTTCTTAGGAACGAAGAGGACGACCAGTTGAAGTTGTAACTTCCTCCCTCGAATCTCGCAGTAACGTGTTAATTTAGGGCAGATGTATATCTATTGAACTGATGTCTGAAAAAGTGTACGCTAGTGTTGGAACTGTCCATACATTATTCAGTATAAGCTGCCGTACAAGAGAACTTGTGCAAACTTAACTAAGGCGTGATTTTGCTTTATGATACACATTTACCTCAAGAAACACTTAAATAACTTGAGTGGCAGATTCTTCCACATCCCCCCTACAGCCCCATTGACTAAGCCACAATTGACTGCCATTTGTTTGGACCTCTTAAAAATGCTCTAAGTGGCAAACATTTTCGATCCAAGGAAGAAGTTCAAAGTCAGGTGCAAAAGTGACTTAAAGATCAACCCAAAGAATTTCATGCCAGAGGCATACACAAATTAAAAGAACGAGGGGACAAGTGTTGCTGGAGACTATGTTGAAAACTAGCCACGGTTACGTTAGGTTGTGCAGGCCTCCCGCGATTGTTGACGAGTTTATCCAAAAGCCTTAAGGGGTGAGGTGTAATCCACTACTGTTCAAGGTTGAGATTACCCTCTTTCTCTAAAACCAACCTGAAGAGCCCACGAACAGAGCCAAGTCCCGAAACGAAAACGGGTTCGTCTATCAAGAAGAACAGGGCAATCACAGAGGTCGTATTGAATGCTCTCCGGTTCCTCCCCATCTTCACAGCTACGACAGAAGTCATGTTGTGGACCATCAACCCGATGATGCAGTGCTGCCCCGTCATAACTCCCGTCAACGTCCGAATCATTTTCTTGTTGAAGTGTAGGTGCTCGGATGTTCTCTATGAGCGATAGCACGGCCAGAGTCTGCTAGCGACAGTACATCCAGCCTCATTTGCCCACTTTTTGCCTGCTAGATCTCTGGTTTTCGCTTTCAGGCATGAGAGGATATTTAGTAATGGTCTGTTAATATCGGCAACTGCTTGAGACACAGGCCAAAGTTTTAAATTAATTGAATAAATAGTTTTTTAGATACAGCGATTTGTCTAGTTTCTTATTTAATTACCCTCGTAGATACATACAATAAGTTGATGTATGTAAGTCTTCGTATAACCTATGAAATTGTTGGTGCATTCACCCTTTAATTGCTTGGGTGCTTTTCTTTAGTTTGTTCATTTAAACGTTTTATGACTATAGAAAGCGTTATAAGAACTTGTTTGTTTATAGTACGCCGTACTAACAGCTTTCACTTGTACCACACAGTTAAGTTTTCTTTTTAGATACTTGATTTTATAGCTGCGCTGCCTTCAAATTCGGCAACGATTTACGATTGACAAGAAAGCTAGAAATACTACATATGCTCTAATTGCTGCTCGATCAATTCATATGATTGTTTATAGTATCTACAATATTAGGGTCTGACTAATGAGTATCATTCTTAACACTCTAAAAATTGTAGCAGATCAAAACGTTACTAATCCATCCATCCATCTATCCATTCACATATGTACGAGTATCTAATAAATGCTGTTGCTTTCACAATTATGATGACAAATGACAAAATTAAATTAACGTGCAAACAATTTGTACAAATTTAAGTTATGACAAATGCAGTTAAGCATTGTTAATTGGCACGCGCTAAAAACGATCCGTTCCCAATCTTTCAAATCTCTCTCTCCTCCACCACCATCAGCCGATCCTATCCCATCTTTGTCTCAGTTTATTATAATTAAATTGCTGGCGGAAGCACAACAAGAGCAAAGCTTAGCTAACCGCACTCAGTTGACAGCGAGAGTTGAATTGCATTCAAAGCTGCTACTAGTATTTTCATCTAAGTATTCGGAAAAACAAGCCGCATGTCAATTATTTTTAGCGATTTCGATTCAAACAGCGTGTAATCAGTTACAAACAAGAAATAACCTGTCATCGGGCACTGACTTAGCACACTCATAACTGAGTCTGTTGTCGTCGTTGTCATTTGTGGATTGATCAACTTTGAACTTAAATGGGTTTAACTGAAACAGAAACAGCAATAGCAACAGATACAAAAGCAATGCGTGGGAGCAAACTCTCGTGCAGGTTGGTTACACCTGCTCTGAGATTCATCTGCTGTGATGAGGTGTCTACTACATACTTATATTTTTATTACGAAATGCTACTTGAAATTGTGCGTGGCGCATGGCACAAAATAATCATAGTCTTTCTGTATGAGTCTAAGTGTATCTGTGTATGAAGTAATTTAAGTTTACACTGATCTACTTTGACGCTGGAGACAATGAATGATTTTTCTTTGTTTCTTCTTTATATCTTTGATGATGATTTCCACGATCATACATGAAGGTAACCAAAACATTCATACACACATGCAAAGTTACTATAAGCACAACTTATTGGCATTTGTGTATGTATCTGTGTACCTTTGGTAAATTGGTACTTGTTATGGAAAACACTTTCACTAGAGTTTTCAGCCAATGCAGTGACATGATGTGTGATGGTGGCTCGTCGTCTTCTTCTGCTATGTGACGGCGGTATCTTCATGGAAGCGCAACGAAGTTTAGTTTAGTTTGATAGTTTCACATACACAACAGACGACGTTGTTGTTTTCAAAGCATTTTCGGCTGTGCAGCGAATGCGAACGGTACGTTTTTCATACGCGATATTCATGAACGCATTTCAATTGGAATCTTATAAGACACAAAAGTGTTTCAGAGCATCCTTAACATGCAAGGATATACACAATCCATTGGTTTTAGTTTAGTTGTTGTGTTGATTTTCATTATGTTAAAAGGTAAAAGGTGCAGTGTTATGGTGATTATTGTATCTGTGATTCAAGTCATTTTGTTTCTTTTGACTTTCGTTAGATGTGGCGCCACAACCTTATAAACATCAACGTTGCTCGAATCGTCTAGAAAATGCTTTAGAGCATATGCGTCGACGAAGTTTACAGGTAAAAAGTGCGCGTACACTATGGGATAATCCCAATTCATCGCCATATCAACTTTATCATTCGTTCTATGGCCAGCACAGTGAACCAGAAGATGATTATTATAATGTTGGTGCTGGTGATGGCAGCTTTAATGGTGGCCGTGGCTTTTATGCAAAGAACATAAATCGCAATGGACAACAACATCCCCAACAGGTGTCAAGTAATTTTGATTTAGAAGATTTTCTCTCTTCTACGACAAATGCAAATTTGCGCCAACCACATAAATTGGCGATATCGCGGGTTGATGTTGAAGATCTTAAAGTACGCGTACCGCCGGGTAAATCAGCAAATCGTTGGGTCGAAATTGACAAATGTAAATTCAGCACTGAGAACTCTACGCTTGATACGCGTCTCATATTTCCCGATTTAACACTCAGCGGCAAAGTTGTACTCCAGCCGACGGGTGGTAAATGCAGTATGATTTTACGCCTGCGACATGCTGGCATTGAGTTTCGTACGATTCCCATTGGTTTCGAAATGTCTGCCCACGAGGAGTCAAGACGTTTAGGTGCAGCATCGGTACGAACGGATTCACACTTTGCGGAGCCCGGTTTTATATCAGTATTTGCACATGGCTGCCAAGGACCGAGTGGCATACGACTACGTCAGAATTTAAAACGGCGTTTTAGTCATTCCGGCGGTAATGGCAATCCGCCAGCGGTAGCTTTATCGGAACCACATGTTATATTAGGTGCCTCTACACCAAAGAACTCACAACGTTGGGGTAAATTTCATGATGCAACTTCTTACAATGAACCCATTTATGATGTACGCACTGAAAGTTATCTTCAGCAGCCACCACAACGTGATTTTGACCTTGATTTGAATAGTAATGAAGCTGGGTCACGCGAATTTTATGACATCAATAGTGATAATTTCTACAGACGACCATTCCAAAGACGACGAAGGAGACGTAATGCTTTAAATGAACAACAACAACAGCATCGTCAGTTTAACAATGGCCCAGCTTATGATAATGATGAAATGAACTTTAAATATGACATTTTTAACTTTGCTGATGATCAACTTCAGCAATTAGTACAACCGGATGCTCGCGCTTTTGCGGATATATTCAGTGGCGGCAGCGGAAGTTCTGGCGGCGGCGGTGGTGGTGGTGGCAGTGAGGATTTTGTCAACGATGCACTTTCCAGTGAATTGGAAAAACTATTCTCAATGGGTGTACGCGGGTTGCTTACCACTTACATGCAGAGAGCATTACAGCCAGCAATTAAAGAAACATTAATGGAAAATATGGGATATACACTTAGTTATGGGTAGTGTGACACCACCACCATAAGATCAATCAATTAACCGAAGTATTTTTAAATTCTATTAAGTTATCAGTTAAATAAATTGTTAGATTTTTAAATTCTTGTTTTAAAGCTTTAATATGTGTGTGATGATTTCCCCAACGATGGCTTACCAATTTTGCGGTATCCATAATGTTGTTAAACCTTTTAAAAAATGATTAATTTAATAGACCATTTTAGGTTTTGCACTTAAATTCACAAAATTTGTTGGAAAACATTTGATTTTGGGTCAATATAATTAAATAATTAATCACTTTCATTGCTTGTTAGCGTAGACATTGCAGCCGAAGACATTCAGTCGTTTTAAATTTTCCGGAATAACTGTTAAGTTGTGTTTGAAGGATGCGTATTTAGTGATTTGTTGGCATTGTGTCCTTATGACTGACTGCGCATGTCCTTGACTTGATTTTTTTTGATGATTTGCCATTGGTCGAATGGAATATTGAAAGTAGCAAATCAAAATACAGGGGTGTGTCAACGTAAGTACCGTTATGTGGCATACACCCTAATTTCCTAATTGTGGGAAATAACAACAAAGACATAAAATTAAAATCTATAATTATGATAATAATAATAATATGCAATTTTAATTATACATAATATAAAAATCTCTTTCTTTTATATATCCAAATGCACAACACATTTATTTTTCATAATTTCATATATTTAATTCTCCATAATTAAGCAAAAAACGTTACATTTTATATTTGTTTAATAAGAAAATATAAAACATTTGCATAGATGGCGCTGCTGATGTGTAAGAAAATTCGTTTACATAGATGGCGCTGCTGATGCATTCACGCATTTCAGTGTTGGTGATGGTCACCTTGCACCACGTTTTGCACAGAACAGATGTTTTACGCACTTTATTTTACAACACTAAACGCATTAAATTCACAATATCCATATTTATTTTCATAATTCAAGAATATTATGGTTTTAATCAATACATTTTTACAATTTTAAGTTAGATTGGTAAGTTTAAAAAAGTGAATAGATCATGTATTATAATAGTGAACTTATGCAAATTGATAAAACAAATTAATGCAATGATTAACAAACATTAAACATAATGACGACCTCTGGGTTTGTGCAAAAATATAAGCATGTATTATGTTAAGGCGTCACGTTTATTATATAATTACGCAAATTTAATGATTATCGCCGATAGTGATCCTCAATCGGCAATAAACAGAGGAGTAAATTGTTTTGACTTTGCCATGACAATCAGAAAAATTTAAGGTCTCGATCAAGGTCTGCGTGTGAGTTCTCTCTTAACTTTGTTAGTGCTTCCTTCTCAGTGCTTTTTTGTTGTGCGTACATTTTGTTATAACAAAAATAGAATACTCCGACACATACTTACACATACAGTTGTTTGTTTTAATCTATCTCTGCAGAAATATTCAATTTGTATGTCATGAATAGTGGTGATTTATAAGGACAGAACGGAAAATGCTGCAGTTATTTAGGCGACGAGGAGTGAAAGCATCATAATTATCAAAATTTTCCTTTATACGCCTCACAAACACACGAATGCGCGCCAGAGAAACGGATAAATTTGTGATAAATTTGAGTGTTGGAATAGGTCGTCAAAGCTAACACGAACGGCCACAAAATGTCGTCCGCATCCAAATCGACGACAGCAACGCGAGCAACTGTTTCCGCAGGCAGTGCTGCAGGAACAGGCCTCGATGCATCCACATATATACGCACAATCGAATGGGACATGATGAATAAGACAAAATTCTTTCCATTATCGATGCTCAGTTCATTTTCCGTGCGATGTTGTCTGTTCCCTTTGACCGTCATTAAGACACAGCTGCAAGTTCAGCACAAGAGTGATGTCTATAAAGGTATGATCGATTGCGCCTGTAAGATTTATCGTTCGGAAGGTGTACCCGGTCTCTATCGTGGCTTTTGGATATCATCTGTTCAAATCGTATCCGGAGTTTTTTATATAAGCACATATGAAGGTGTGCGACACATACTCAGTGACATGGGAGCTGGACATAGAGTAAAGGCTCTTGCCGGAGGCGGTTGTGCTTCATTAGTGGGTCAAACAATTATAGTTCCTTTTGATGTTATTTCTCAGCATGCCATGGTGCTAGGCATGGCAGCGCATGCCGGTGTCAAGGGCGATATCAATCCATTGGGCATTAAGTCTTGGCCGGGACGTAGTCGTTTGAATATTTCAATGGATATCGCGCGTGAAATAATGAATCGTGATGGCTTTCGAGGCTTCTATCGTGGCTATACAGCCAGTTTGATGGCATATGTGCCAAATTCAGCAATGTGGTGGGCTTTCTATGATTTATATCAAGGTAAGTGTGTCTTAATCAAAAAGAGATTCCATACTAAAGTATACTTCTTATATTTTTATAGATGAATTGTTCCGTGTTTGTCCCAATTGGGTGTCACATCTCTTCATACAATGCGTTGCAGGCAGTTTAGGTGGCTTTACCACAACAATATTAACCAATCCATTAGATATTGTGCGCGCCCGGTTACAAGTAAAGAAATCTATTTTATTTTCATATAATTTCTTTTTTTAAGAGTCTGTTCATTATTGTTTTGCAGGTACATAGGCTCGAATCAATGAGTATTGCCTTCAAGGAACTCTGGAGAGAAGAAAAACTTAATTGCTTTTTTAAAGGACTCTCTGCGCGTTTAGTACAATCAGCAGCATTCTCATTCAGCATTATTTTAGGCTATGAAACCATTAAACGGATATCAGTTGATGAACGATATAAGCACCAAATACGTTGGTAGAACATGAACAACAAGACACAAATGAAGCACAAAATGTATTCATTCAAATAACGCCAACATTCATATAAAAAAAAAAAACAGAAACAAAGAATATTAAGAAGAAACCGAGAAATCTGCATTTACGCAAGTAACAACATCGTACAACCAAATCAACCAACCAACTAAACTCTAATGCCACCAACTAAAAGCACACGAATCACAACACGTGTTCACTTCACAAAGAGAGAAACAAACACACACATTCAGTTTTTAAGTTTAAAGTGGAAAACAAATGTAATTTTTTTTTAATTCGCAACAACCAAAGAGATTTGTTGTCTATTAGGCATCCACCACCATTAGCATTAGCATTGAATCCTTTGTGTAATATGATGTGGTGTGATGTCCCAGTTCTAGACTATATTTTTGTACATAATCAAAATCTAAACTAACACATAACCATATTTACGAACGATCTTAAATAGCAGGGACAGCAATTTTCTTTCAATTTCCAAGTTCAATTTTTAATTCAAAGTTTAAATTCTAAAAATTGAATTTGAAGTTGACTTGAGAATTATTATTATATGCTGCTGTATAAAACTAAAATGTAGTTAATTGTAAAGTTTTGTTATTGTATTTTATACATTAAAAAAAAACAAGAAAAATATATTATAGAGAATTGCTTAAAGATGAAATAATAAGATTGAGATTATTACAATCCATTATTTACGCGTTAAAAAAGAAAAATATGAAGTAATTGATGATGATGTTTGATGATGATGATAATTTTTATAAATACTACATACATATATAATTGAAATGATGATGATGATGAGGCTTATGCCATTGCATATTAAAATCAATTAATTCAGTTTTGGCAAACATCCAAACAAGCAAACAATATCCCCTGTCAAAATCTTAAGTATGTTTTTTCGTAATGAGCTACTAATTGAAAAACAAAAATAATATGATGTAATAACAAATGAAATTAGTTTTATTATATATACTTATTAGAAATTGTAATAAAGTACAAACCAAGAATTCCAAGATTTTTGGCACTTTTAAAAAGTGAACAAAAAACCACAAAAGATTATAAAATTTTGATTTGATCCAAAAGTTATGATGTTACAGACTCCTTTCTCCTCATCCTCCTCCTAAATTCTACATAGATTATAACATAACATACTATAGTATGTATTAACTTTAGTATTAAGTAGTTTCCGCCTTCTTTGTTTATAATTTGTAATTGCAGCAAAAATTTGCGAAATCTTTCATGGGCGACCTAAAAAATCTAAAGCGTTCAATGACCTGCGCACCCAAAAGTGCAAACCAAGCACAAAGTGTAAAACATACGCTTAGCTTTTTCTATTGTTTATAGGTCAATTTATATACTATACTCTTAAATTGAAAGAAATTATGTATTTCGAAAGTTTAAGTAGCGAATTGCATATTTTAAGATTTATTCCAAAAAAAAAAAAATTCCAATAGTTAGCAAAATTGGAATTGTATGTATGCAGGCAGACTTTATATATCTAAAGAAAATGCAAAAAACTTTCCACTAAAATTACTAAAATTATTGCCAAGTTCAGCAATTTTTTCGAAGCTTATTAGTCGTTGGTGATAGGAAACCTGAGCTGAGGCCATTGAACAGGCGAAAAATGTCATGTCAAACTTATAAGAAGAACGTTACACACTCAATTGGTTTCAGTTAATCGCGACGCGTATTGTCTGTCTGTCAGTTAATCGATAGTCTCGGAAACTATATATTTGCAAAGGATCCACACATCTTTTTTGCCAATCAAATATATATAAATCACAATTAACTGCTTTGGTGTACTAGTTTATGATGATAATGAATAGTCATTGTCTATTTGCTTAGCAATCATAAAGCTAGAACATCAATGCAATTCGCTGTGAGTTGAATCAGATATCAATAGTGAATGTGCAACAGGATGAAAGAGAAAAATAATTTATATCGAGTTATCTAAGGAAATAGTAGCCGTGATTTTATTTTAAACCAATATTCCATATCACAGTTGCTGTTTCTTTTAGATAGCTCTTTTGTTAGCAGCCAAACAGCAGAGAATAACAAAAGATTGAGTGGTGATATTCTGATGATGAATTTTCTAAATGTGATTTCAATTTATGGGATACACCAAGTTCAGTTTTGTTAAACAAAGTGCGCTAGCAAGCATCACTGGGCTTTGTTTATCTCATAAGAGTGAAATTTGTACAACAAGCAAGCGCGCATCTACGCATATGCATAAATAAAAGCAGTATTGTTGTAAGTGTTACTAATTTATTTGTTAAGAAGACCAAGCGAATTTTTAATTTGCCAACCCAATTTTGTATGATAATAAGTAAGAAAAATGCAAATGGAATATAAAAATATACAAATTTAACGAAGCGCTGTGCCGTCAGTCCAGTCACCATTTGACCTAATCAAGCATCTTCCTTATCATGTAGTTCAGAATGCCACCATTTTTGAAATATGTAATATCCACTTCGGTGTCAAAGCGCAATATGGTCTCGAAAACCACACCATCAGCCTGGAATTCAATATGAATCATTATTATTAATCTCACATCATCATCATTTGCAGATAATCTAAACTTACATTGACTTCGATCTTTTGACCAGGCTTCAAGCCTTGCTCAGGCAATGAAATATTGTAAGTTTCACGTCCAGTGAGTTTAAGTGTTTCAGCATTTTGTTCTGGTAGAAATTGCAATGGAATGATACCCATTCCTACCAAATTGGAGCGATGTATGCGTTCATATGATTCAGCAATCACTGCCTTAATGCCCAACAAAAATGGACCTTTGGCAGCCCAATCGCGACTAGAACCACTGCCATAATCTTTACCAACAACCAGCACAAGTGGTGTGCCATCCTCGCGATAACTGGTGGACGAAACAAAAATATTGACACATATACTTTTAAAATGACAAAGTAAGTAACAAGTCAAATTACCGTTGAGCAGCATCAAACACATCGAGTTCCTCTTCACTTGGTACATGTAATGTTCGTGGACCGGTTTTGGTGATTAACTTATTAACCAAGCGAATGTTTGCAAAGGTACCACGAGCCATTATGGCATCATTTCCACGACGTGAGCCATATGAGTTGAAATCCCTTGGTGTCAGGCCACGTTCGGATAGATAACGTGCTGCTGGAGAATTACGAGCAATAGAGCCAGCTGGGGAAATATGGTCAGTGGTAACAGAGTCTCCCAAAAGTAGTAAACAACGAGCATTCACAATGCTCTTTAACTCAGGCAATCCACGTGGCATGCCTTCGAAGAATGGTGGTCGTTTGATGTAAGTCGAGTCAGCGCTCCATGGATATAATTTACCATCGGATACTTCCAAAGTTTGCCAATCCTGTGAACCCAACTCAATTTTACCTAATGTAATAATAGTTTTTGTTTATTTTTTTTGGACTCAAGCGATTCTCATCATTACTCACTGTAGACTTCTTGGAACATTGCCGGTATAACGTGTTTGTGTTCGACTTCTTGGATTTCAGTGCGTTTGGGCCAAATATCACGTAGGAAAACTTGATCACCATTGGCATCTACACCAAGTGGTTCCTTTTCAAAGTCTATGTCCACACGACCAGCAATGGCATAGGCAATGACTAGCAGTGGACTAGCTAAATAGTTGGCTCTTGTATTGGGATGAATGCGTCCCTCGAAATTTCTATTGCCAGACAAGACACCACAACAGACAAGACTATTTTTCTCAATAGTGTTGGCAACATTTTCATCCAGTGGTCCTGAATTGCCAATACAGGTCATGCATCCATAACCAACAATATCGAAACCAAGTTTCTCCAAATATGGTATAACACCAGATTCCTGCAAGTAGTAGGTGACTACACCAGAACCCGGCGACAATGATGTCTTAATGTAAGGCGAAATGGTAAGGCCTTTTTCTACAGCTTTCTTGGCCAACAAACCAGCACCCAACATCACTGAAGGATTCGATGTATTGGTACAGGATGTGATGGCAGCAATGACAACTGAGCCATGGCTTATCTTATAAGTTTTGCCATCATCCCATTGAAATTCGCCGCTTGCTTTTAATGCATCTGGTGCAATGGCAAATCCTTTGAAGCCAACCTACAATGTAAACAGACAGTTGTCAATCATATCAGTTGAATAACAGATGATAATATACTATCTAACCGGATTGATTAAGCAAGCTTTAAAGTCCTCCAGCATATTGGTAACAGACACCCGATCATGTGGGCGTTTTGGACCAGAAACGGATGTCACAACAGTCGATAGATCTAAGGTTATGCTCTGTGTGAACAAAGGATCCTGTGATGCTTCGGAATAGTCACGTAATTGTTGAGTGGCTTTCAAGTATTCACGAATTGTTTCAATTTTCTTTGCTGCCCGATCTGTTGATATAAAAGTTAAGTTATCATTCATTTTGCTGCTACTTTCCTTTCAATATTAGATTTTTAACAAACTTGTTTGTGTCATGTAGCCGAGGGTATTTTCATCAATTGGGAAGTATCCAACGGTGGCACCATACTCCGGACACATGTTACTGATGGTAGCACGATCAGCAATGCTGAGTTCAGACACACCAGGACCATAGAACTCAACGAATTTGCCAACAACTCCCAATTGACGCAGGTGCTTGGTGATGGTAAGCACTAAATCTGTTGATGTAACCAATGGACCAAGTTTTCCCACCAGCTTATAGCCAATTACCTCAGGTAAAAGCATAGATATGGCCTGACCCAGCATAACAGCTTCTGCTTCAATGCCTGAAATTAGAAATTTACAAATCTAATGAATCCTCCTCTTTCAATCTTATGGTATATAGAACTTACCACCAACACCCCAACCCAGAACTCCGAGACCATTGATCATTGTAGTATGAGAATCGGTACCCACTACACTGTCCGGGTACAGGATTTTCGAACCATTATCACTTTCCCCTTCGAAAACAACACGGGCCAAATACTCCAAATTCACTTGATGTACAATACCAGAGCCAGGTGGCACTATAAGCATATTGTTGAAAGCCTTTGCACCCCATTTTAAGAATGTAAAGCGTTCCTTATTGCGTTCAAATTCTAAATTTTGATTCTTTGATAGAGCAGTTGTACTACGAACAAAATCCACTTGCACCGAATGATCAATGACCAGATCAGCTGGACAAATGGGATTAATTTTTTCGGGATCACCACCTAGTTCAAGGACAGCATCACGCATAGCAGCAAAATCTACAACTGCCGGGACACCAGTAAAATCCTACAATATGTTTTTTTGAAAAATAAATATTGAATTTTAACTTCTAAAAATCATCAACAACTCACCTGTAAAATGACACGCGCCGGTTTAAATGATACCTCTACATCATTTTCACCTTGCTTCAGATCTGGTGTCCAGTTGAGAATACTCTGAACATCCTTTTCAAGTATGTGAAAATTATCGCAATTACGTACGGCGGACTCCAAAAGCACTCGAATTGAATAAGGCAATTGACCTGGAAAAGTAAATTAAATATTTTTTCCTATTAAACAAACAAAAAATCCAAGTCAACAATCTTAATATTATTTACATAGTTTAGTAGATAGAAACTGATTGCTTTAGTCACTTAAAGAGACTATTTTGTGAATTAAATTATGTGTGTATGTGAGTGTATCCGAAAATATGCGGCACAGTAGAAGCTCACAAATTGGAAACACTTTGTATTGAAGTACATAGTTCAAATTCCCGCATTTTTCTTTTAATTTCTGGACTTTTGTGAAATTGCAGTTAACAGCAAAACAAATAGAATCTATTAGAGATACTTAGCTGCTCTGGAATCGACAATATCCTCTTCATCAATGGAGCAACGTCATCAGAAGAAATTCAGTCCTGTTTCGTCGGATTCTTCTTCGTACATTACTGTCTGCATTTGATTTTGTCTGTACAGTCACGAGACTGTTTGAATCACTTTCTGTTGATAAAGAGTTTCTTGCAAAACTTGATTGCTACCATACTGGTTTTGCCCCAAGGCCCTTTGTTTTAGTAGCAATTCATCGCAGAATAAATCGGTGAATTGCGTTTTTACACTGAGGATTGGCTCTTGTCCTGTTGTCAATTATGATTCCAGAATCATTACGCAGGTGGATCAAGTCCTCTAACTCAGTCTGATTTGGCGTTAGGCGATACTAATCTGGGGTACCAGAAATATACAGAGATTAAAAAACTCATAATTCTACTAACTGGAAGATTCTAACTATTGAGAGTTCTAATTGATGAGCTTTTACTGTACCATCTATGTACTACATATAAACTAGACTACTTAGTATATTACTTGTAGAGGCACGTCCGCAAACCAAACTATATTGTTCCCCACAGTTTCTTATCAGACAACAGAACTAATAATTATTCCAGTTGCTGCTTATAAATAGAAACTCTTTTTAACACATCAAATGAAACAAAACCAAAGGTAATCCATTCATTCTTGCCATCCATTTTAGTCATGAATACTTCATCAATTGCGCCTTTGCTTGCTATCTGATTAGACTTGTAAATGAAAGTTTACTTGTATTGCATGCAATCAAGTTAGTCAAGGTAGGTAGGTAGGTGGTATATGCAAAGCGGTGAGGTGTTGAAGGAGGTTGTGGTAAGGTTCAAATTTCAACACCGAAATTTATTTACACATTTACACACCTGTTTGGTTGGTTACTTGACTTACTTACCATATTTGCTATCAATGGCTGCCAGGTCGAAGTACTTGTAAACAGTGTCATCCTTTATAAACGACCTTTCAAACTGCGCAAATGGGTTGTGTGATGATGAAGTCGAGGAGCCTGTAATGTTTATGTTTTATTTTCACATTTATTAGTTATGTAACTACATATATGCTCCCGTAAACTGGGTAGGCACCATTCCAATTACACGTACCCGCCATTTTTGAATAAAAATATTCAAGCTTTATGTCAATATAAAAATAAAGAAAGCGAAACCCACCGCGAAAACGGCCGATACGAACTGAACTTCTTACCGAGTCTTCTTCTTTTTATTCAACAAAACTAGAATAACGTCTGTGATGCGCGATAAGTCAATAAACATGTGGGTCAAAAATATCGATACTGTATGTTATCGGTTTTCATAAAATTAAAAGCTGTAATCGACAGATAGAGAGAAAGAAGTTTATTGTGCATAGTTTCAAATCATAAAAATTATTTTATTTGATAAAATTTACGGTAAATAAAAATGAAAAACTAATAGATTAATAATGTATTTAATGTAATTGGCTGTTGGCATATCTCTGTTCAAATTTAAACTCTTATGTTCCAAATTTTTAATAACATTAAATATAATAGTTGTTTAATCAATCAAAAAAATCCCAAAGTGTGCAGGAATTCCATCAACGCAATCAATATGGTAAAGCGATGATGTAGTTTTCTATACATATAGATTTACTGTCCCATCTCTGTCCAAATTTATATTTTTTAAAGATATAATTCAAAGTTGAAGAGTCTAAAAGTAGTATGAATCTTTATCATATTGCTTGAAGGAAAGGGTCGTCTTGTTTCTGTCTTCCAGCAGAAAATGGAATGAGCGATTGAACTGCTTTTCAGTTCTTAACTTCAAACCCACGTACACAAATGATTGATACTGATTTTTGACCTTATAAAGGGCTCTTTAGATCTTTAAACAGTTATTAAATCGAAATAACGATGAATTGAAAGCTCTCAGTGGCATGTATCCGGACGGTATACGTAGAGTTGTTTTCTCCATCAATATCCATTAATATGGTAAATAATTATGTCTAGAATATGTATTTTCTGTATATTTGACATTCTACAATATTTAAGAATTCCATTTTCCATATCAAATTAGATTAATTGTTATCACTTTTTATTCAGAATTCTGAATTAAAAATTGATTTTTATTTTGTTTTTTTTTTTTTTTTTTCAAATTCCTTTTACGAATAATAAAAATTCAAACTTATTATCGCATAATTATCTTTGTTCTGAAGTAAAGCTATAAGCACTTTTACAAAATGTGACTCATATAAAATGTATTTTAATATTTGAAAATAAGTATTTCTTCATCGGAAAATCTTTAATAACTATAATTTATATATATAACATCGTTAACCTAGGTTCTGTTCATTTTAATCAGCTTCTAAAGCACTGTTAGTAACACCACCTCCTCCAGCCGCGCTGCTTGGAGTATTCCTAGTCGGTTCAAATGTACTATATGCAGCAGAAAATCCTGGAATAGTTGATCTATTCTGTGGTGGTGGCACTGGTGGTAAATCCACAGACTTTCGTTGACCTAAAGATTTAATGAAAGTTAATCAAATATGTCAATAATGAATAATATTTTTTAACACTGAAACTTACTGAAACAACAACCCATATTGCCTAAAACAAAGGTAACTTTAAAGACGACGGCACTTTTAATACTAATAGCGAATGTCTAGATTGTGATAGCCAATAGTTATGGAAACCAAAATGAACAAACCGATTACGCATGGCCTGGGACTATTGATAAGATTTATTTAAAATGTAAACTTGGCTATTTAGACCTCATTAGCTATGAGCTATGAATGAGTCTCATTAGTTTAATCAACTTGTTTGTTAACAAATTCTAATGTGTATTCTTAAAGAGTATAAGAAGTCGGTTAAGGCTGCAGGTAATTAACCCATTTAGATAAGACTGTTTTTATCACATGTGTTTTGCGGGTGTGAAAGTAACATTTGTTGGAAATTCCAAACTTAAAGTACCGTGGTCACAAAGTAATTCTCATACTACAAACTATACAATAATTATCAAAAGGATTTTTGTCAAAGGACTAAATTGTTACTTAAAATCCATGATGGTGATGATAATGATGATGATTGATTCACTATTATGCATAATGGAAATTTGGAAATATTTTTCAATTATTTGATTTTGTAAAATGTATTTCTTCTACCATTAATTCAAATAAATTTCTGCACTAACAATTTGTTTATTTCTCATTACGCGCCAAAAGTGTTGCCAGACTGTCCCATTTTCAGTGCTATTTAGTATGAAAAACTGCTATGTAATTTCTACGGACTCAAATACATAAAGCAATATCATTTTGAATTAGAATCTGCAAAAGTTTTTTCTTATGGTCATGAGCTTGAACTAAACGGAACCAATGAATGATTGAATGAACTTTATCGTGCATGAGTTACCTAAGACAATAACAACTGTTCATTTAAAATGAGAAGAAGAAAAGAAAAAGCGAGTCGCTACAAGATTATCTGGCAACACTGTTTTGCCATCAAAATTTGTGTCTGAAGGGTGGCAACATGCCATTCAAGAAGAAGATAAACCAAAATAATAATTTGTTGTTCATTTATTCACAGATGTTTAAATGAAATCGAACGGTGCGGGTGTACGTCGAAGGTTATGTACATTATTAAGAAAACCCGCAAATAAATATATTCTCGCTGTGCGAATGTTACGTGCTGTTTATAATCATAAACCATAATAAAAGTGAATACATAGAATTGTTGTATATGATATATAAAGAAAACAACGGCAAAGACATTAAGAAGCAATTATCATAAATTCAAGTACATACAGAACAGAGAACACAGTTGAAGACATTGCAGGATATACGTTGCTGTCAACAACTGTGTTCCACACATCATCATGGATGAAGAGTTTAAACTTTGCTGGAAGAATTTCCAGGACAATATAGCAAGCGGTTTCCAAAATCTATATGACCGCGGCGACCTGGTCGATGTTACTTTAGCCTGCGATGGCAAATTACTGCACGCGCATAAATTCGTATTGGCCATTTGTAGTCCATACTTTCAAGAGATTTTCATAACGAATCCTTGCAAGCATCCAATAAGTAAGTACATAAGTACATAGTGAAAAGAAATATATACAATTGGAATTCCAATTTACACACTCAATGCGTAATGTGTTTTTAATAGTTTTCGAAGCATTGTGAATTGCGTTAGTAAAATAATTATACAGTCTCGTGTTGAATATATCAGCTTATATCATTTGAAATAATTATCCGCATTGTAATATGTATGTGTTTGGATTAACAAGTATGGATGAGCTCAAGTTCAAGAGTCGATTTAGTTTTGCTATCTGCATTGCAAAAGTGCTTTAGTGTTTATGATATGTATCTTTGAAGCAATTTTATGCAAAACACAGCAAAAAGTGCATTTGGTGACATTCAAAATTGAACTTCAAGCTGCCCGAATGTCATTACACTAGTGGGCAAACTTCTATCAATCACTTTCAGGATATTAAACATTGAATTGTATTTACTAACTCATGGCTAGACACATTGGAGTCTTCATTAAGATCAGAATTTCTCTGTTTGTATGTTTACTGAAGAATGGTTACAATCGCGATTAATTTATTATTTATTTAATAATATTATCAACACCTTCTTTCTTTCATTCTTTTGTCATCATAACACATATGCATTTCATATAGACCAAGTGTCTGCCATCCAATGTAACATTTAGTGTCTGTCTGTCTGTTTGTCTGCATATCTTTTAGTTTTTCCGTCGATTAAGTTTAGTTGACCAAGTGCGATATGCTTTGTCACTTTTGCTGCTTGTCAAGATATAAATCAACTTGGTGTAATAAATAATTTTCTAGTTGGACATTACAAAACCTTAGTCAAAAGATATCGAAAAACAAATACTACATGTTTATATCATAAAAAAAAGATAGTCTTCATATCATCATCATGATCATGTTAAGTTTGTATTCTGTTTGTGTAACTACCAACTCACGCGTGCTGTAAATGCACACAGAAGTCATTGTCGATGCTAATGTTGAAGCGTTTTATTTCTTTATGGAGTCAATGACAAGCTGCCGCTGTTTCTGTTGCTTCTACTACTTCTGCTGCTGCTACTTAAGCAAATAAAACGATTTAGTTAGTCGTAAATCCAAATCATTGATGGCTGGCAACGACACACCGATAGCAACTGAAATACATACTAAACTGATAAGATCGCACACCATGGGATCTTTCTTCAATTGTGTTTAGTAGTCTATCACTTCCGCATTAAAATTACTAAATATATCATCCTTTAGTATAATATCCATATTACCTCTCTTTACAGTGTCAATACTAAATTTTACCAAAATTGTACTGTGGGTACATTGTTGTTGACCTCATCATACTACTTGAAATATGAGTTATAGTTAGTATTCACTTGAAAAAGTTTCTAAGTATTTCAACACATAACAAATACCATACTACAAGAATCCAATAATCAACAACATTAGTAGCTAGATACACATATATATATGTATGTACATATGTATACATATCGAACATGGACTCTGGAATTGAATATGGATATTGTATTGCTTGCCTGCTACCAACACCACCTTTATCAGATCAAACTGCAATAAAAATATTTTTATATATCTTTCAAGTAGCAGCAGCAGCAGCAGAAGCAGCAGCATTTGTTGGTTATTGGTTGCTCCTGTTGCTGTTAGTAGTAGGCAACAAACACTAACTACTATAATGAACTGAACTGCGGGCGGCTAATAATTTTTCAATGATAAACTGTATCAATATACCCAATAAATAACAAGAAATAATTTATAAAAAATAAACAACAACAACAAAACATGAGTACTACTACTACTACTACTTATTAACTAACAACTCTACTCTATGTACACTTCATGAATTGTCGTCATATCATGTTTTTGTGTTGTCTCCATGCATATTACAATTCAATAATACATACAACAACACACGAAACTCGAAAATTGTTCTATTTTTTATCTTTTTATCGCATTTAACAATCATTTATTGCTTCACATAAGCAAGCCAAACCAATAAGGCCTCCTTAACCATCACCACCAACATCGTCGACACTATTAACCACCACCACTTGAGTCTAGTCTAGTACTCACTCTGATACACTTGACAAAAACACACTTGCAAATACACATGTATATTCTGGCCACCACTTGGTTTATCTTGAGATATTCATAAGGTGTCTGAATCATTGAATACTATAAGGTTGTTTGTTCCTCTTATTAGAAAATAAGGAAATAAGTTTTTGTTAAAAACTCTAATTAAATAATGCAAATCAATATCTTATGATTACAATCACACACGTTTCTTAATTCAGAATTTCATTGATTGATCTCTCTCTCTCACTTCACTTACCATTTACCATTTTATCGCACTAAAATTAATCCCTACTGAAATGGCAATTGAAATTGATTATCTTCTACACATATAATCTGAATAAATATTAATCTATATATTTATCAACACAAGCATTTCTCGGATAGTCATTTAACTTTAAGTTTTATGTATCATTTAATCGTAAAATAAGATTTTGAACTTTGTTAGATAAGAAAAAACGAATTTTTCAGTGTTCTTGGTCTTGAGAGATATGACCACCAAAACCAATGAATTAATGGCAATTAAAATACTTACTAATCAACAAAATAAAAGCTTAAGCCAAAATCGTACAGTACTATATGGGGTTATAAATACAAATATATTTTTATGGACTTTTAATAATTCATATATCGAACAAAACAAACCAAAAAATCCATACTATAAAACTTCTTCAGGTGCTACTTACTTACTTACTATGGTATAATAATGATAAAGATACTCTTTTAGTACACCCAGTGATAGATGGTAGATGATAGCCTTATATGGTACTAAGTATGATTGGACTATGGATAATTTATGGAATTAATGAAAATAATTTACAAGTTAAAATCCACATCCAAATGCGATATCGCAAAAAATATCACAATGTTCAATGGTGTGGTGTGGAGAAAGAGGGGGGATTCCTATACTACTCAGCCCCTAGTTCACAAAAATCTAAGTGAGTTTTTATCAGGCTTTTCGACATGGGTATATGGCATAAATGGCGTTTATAGATAACACAAATATTATTTGTTTAGTCCGAAACTTACTACAACAATATTTTGAAGACGTTTAGCAAGCAGTTAGAAGGCAGTACAATATTAAAGTATGATGGTAATGGTGATATACACACGTTACTACACAAAAGTTTGACTCTGCTGGTCGGACAGTCGTCACGATTCTTCGTATTCGTTTTGATTCGATAAATATTTATCATAATCATAAATTCAATTGTTCTTGAAACAATTGAATTGCAATCTTATTGGTTAACATTTACCAAGTGGGCGGGATTAGAAACAAGAAACTCAATCGATATAATAAGAGGAAGAAAAAAAAAACTATAAATGGGCGTCAATGTCTATATAGTGAAGTGATAATATGATAGATAGAAGGTTTTTCAATGTGCATCTTCAAATAATCCTTTTACATTTTTCTTTCTATTGTACTCGAAACTTAATAAGTACTTTGAGCCCATTCTGTTTGTTAATCTATCAATTTCTACAGAAATAGGCAAGCGAGTAAGCGATACTACTGATATCAGATAGACAGGCGAAAGATCATCGTGAGGTCATGCTTCTTGAGTTTCTTTACACACAACCAACCAACAAACGCATAAAATTCATAATCGTTTTTTTATATATTGTATGTATTTTATTAAATGAGAAACCATTATCATCTATCTATTTTTGTTGTTGGTACTTATGTACTTTGTTCTAGTACTACAGAAAGAACAGGAGAGAATTTCCAATACTGATGATGATGCAGGTTTCTAGTATAAATCCAAAATGTTTCTGTTGTTCTGATGTATCACAGCATACATTGTATAAATAAGTGAATGATTCGATTCTCAAAATTATTATCACCATTTTTTGAGGAGGATTTATCACATTTTCAATGAACTTTAGAACAAAGTTTATCTTCTTCGATGAATATGTTTTTTTTTTTTTTTTTTTGGTTTATTAAAATGAGCACAAACACATACATATACCATATACTATATACAACAGATAGAGATACAGATACAGAGATACTTGTGTAGATCAGAAAGATTCATCTCTCCCTTCCTCTATATACATTGTCCATTTATTTGCTGTGCTTCTCTGTTGATCTGTTGAGTTCTTTGTCTGTCTGTCTGTCTGTCCATTCATCCATCCATCCATACATTCGTCGATCAGTTAGTCTCTACGTTTTGATCTCATCTTGTTCTTGATGTGTGTTGGATGTCGATAATGTCGTGTATCTGTATCTGTTTGATTAAAAATGTATGAAATAAATAAAATAATCTCTACACTTTGTTCATTATTCTTGTAGTACATGTTGTTTTTGCCATTGCTGATGTTGTTGTTATGGTTATTGTCTCTACTTTATAAACATGTCTATATAGAATTTAACCTATAAGTTAACATTTAACATTAATAATAAACAACATTTATAGAAAGTACTATAATAATACAAAACAATTTAATAATAAGTATAAGTATATAAAATACTTAAACGCCATGTCAGATACTGTACTAAATCAGATCAGATCGGATCAGATTGGTTTGTTTAGTTCAGTTCATCATTATACAATACTTATAATGGATCGGATCTCATATGATTTGATCTGATTTAATATTTGTTCAGATGGAGGAGGGTGATATTTGTTGTGATAACATTTATTTGAGGCATGTTTAAAATTCTAAAACTAAAATCGAAAATCTTTGCCAACACGCGCTTAAAGTTATTCTTCTTACATTCCAACAGATAAAGATAGTGTAGTTTAGTATAGAGATCTATTCTATCTGTTTAGAGATCGAGCATTTATTTGTTACGAGCATTTGATTGTTTCTTGTTTTCAAAATATAATCCAAATTGAGAACAAGAGATAATATTGTTTTAAGTAGATGTTGATGTTGATGCTGCTACTTTTGTTTTGAAAGGGGGAATGCAATCGATTCGATTAAAAATTTCAAACTTAAAGAGGTGATAACTGGAGAGAGACAAAGTGGAGGGAGGCTGTCGTGTGGCGGCTGTCCGTTACGGATTATACAATTTGTGCTTGTCCGCCGTAGTAGTCTCGTTAATAAATAAGTATAGTAAATGTCGTCGTCGTCGTCATTTGTTGTACATTTCGTATTTTTAAGATTTCAGTTTTCTTATCGTAATAATTTTTTTTTATGTATTGATTTAGTATTCCAATGATGATAACATCTCCACTATAATTGTGACCTCTTTTCTTGTTATAAGTATTTTTGTGAAATGTATAAAAATATTTACTTTTAATTATACTATTTTCTGTATTTTTTTTTTATGTAATTATTTCTGATATTCTATTTTAGAAATTTATTCCTTCGAGAATAAACAGAAGTCTAAAGTTTAGTTTAGAAATATTCATACATACAAATGAATATGTTTTAAATTTAATATTCTAAGTAGTAGTAGATTAAGATAAGGGACTTGTCTTGGGGGAAAACTCTCAATCATAAAATTTCCATTTCTGATAAAGATTAATAAAATATTTCCATAAATCAATATGACTATCAAAACTTTTATTTTATGTATCATGTGAATAGTTTATCTAAGGATTGGTTTTGGGGGATTATACTTTATAAATGATAAGCAAAATAGTTTAAGATAAAGAAGGCTTTAGAATGGTTTAGGTAGGGATAGCTAACTTACGCCATTAAATACCAGTTGTAAGTGGCGGATTATCCTTTAGGCAAACTAGGCACATGACTAGGGGTACGGGGTTACAAAGGGGCGCTCCAGGTGTCGAATATATTCTTTTGAGGAATTAAGAGAAGTGTCATTGAGGTTAGTGTAATAGAAATCAATCAATATTACGTTAGTTACAATATTGTGAGAAGCTCTGAGACTTGCATTGCTTAGAAGCCCAGAAAGGCCTTAATCCGACACTTCCCATTGTAATGTCACAATGTGCCCCATCCCCTGGGGATCTAAGCTGAAGATTAAAGTTTTCTAAACATTTCCATATATGTACATTCAAATTCAACGTCTCCCCGGGTCAACTAGTCTATGGACATACAAATTTAATAGACTAGTTGACGTGGACGTTGTCGGACGCCAAAGAGGACGTAGGCTCCGTTTCTAAATTTACCAGACATTTCCCTACAAATACTTTTTAAGCTTTAAGTCATCTGTCAATCTCTTTTCCATATTGTCACATAAATTTTGTATAACCGTTAAGTCGTAGGTTTATTTTCGAACAATAAATGTTAATTCATATCTTTTGATTCTGTATGTCGATTTTAATGAAATAAATGCGATATGTCATTCACAATAAATTGAATCCAATGAGTGGCTTTTACGAGATGCGCGCCCAAATAAACACAAAAATTTAAAAATTAGGTGAAGGGAATGATAAATTAGTCTTCACTGTGGCTTTGATTGGGCCTTTTATAACAATATGATAATTCAATCTATATTATAGTAGTATTCTGAGTAAAATAAAAAAAGAAATGACTATCAAAAGCAGAGAGACACATTTCTTATCTTTAATAGATTACTAATTTCAGACATATCTCAATTTATTATTATATCATTTATCATTTCAGTTATCCTTAAAGATGTCAGCTTCAATATCATGTGTGAACTACTTGAATTCATGTACCAGGGCGTTGTCAATGTAAAACACACTGAATTGCAGTCTTTTATGAAAATTGGTCAATTATTGCAGATAAAAGGTTTGGCCACAAATTCCTCAGCATCACCGGCACCAACAACTTCGGATCGATCTAGTAGTCATGCACAAAATGCGGGCCCCGATGGAGGGGGAGATGCAACAAATACAACACAACTAGGCAACTCATCTGGCGCTGGCGCCGCCGCCGCCAATGCCTCCAACAATAATAACAACTGTAAAAATAATGCAACAGAAACGGAAAATGCTAATACCAATAACAGCAGCAACAACAACAACAACAGCGATAATAATTCAAATGCAGCCATTAGTCCAAAAGCCAGCCATGTAACACCAATGCGTAGTACACCAACAAACACTGGTGGTGGTCAGTCATCGACAACACCGCCTCCGCGTCATATGTCCAGTGAACATCATACAGCCTCATATACGCTGAGTAAACGTGCAGCAGAACTAAGCACTGATTCCTTGTCGATATACACGCGTAAGCAATTCAGACGTTCACTCGCTGAGTCTAGTGGTGGTGGTGGTGCTTCCGGACAAAGTGGTGAACATATTGAACATAATATCTCTGATACAAATATGGAACATTTGAATGCTGAAGAGTTTTTCCTGCCGCATATATCAATGGTAGAGTCTCGCTATGATTTGAGTGGTAGTGGTGCTGGTGGTGTCGGTAGTGTAAAGCGAGAAAGCATTGGTAGCGCTGGAAGTGATCATCATTCACACCATCATCATCATGGTTCCTCTTCATCATCAGCAGCGGCCGCTGCTGCAGCAGCTGCTGCTGCCGCCTCTGTTGCTGGATTTCGCAATTCTTTTTTGGACTATAAGTTCCATAATAACAACAATAATGGAGGAGGTGGTGGAGGCAATGGTAACAATAGCGGAAATGCCTCAAATATAACCGGCACTGAATATCCTAATGAACTGTACATGCCAAATGATTATACCAAGAGCTATGGTAACCACATGGATATACCACCAAGTATGTGATACATTTTCTTCCTAATATTACTTACCTTAGTATTTTTTTTGTTAATTCGTATAAGTTTATTTAAATTTGAACTTCTATTATTTTATTGTTGTATATCACAATTCATTATTTTGTTTGCTTTCTTTTATGAATTTCATTTGGCCAATAATCTTTCATTTCATGAGTACTAAACCAAAGACTAACACAATGGGTTTGATACATATGTATATGAAAAACATTCTAAACTATTCGGATTCTGATTCTGCATACCCCCTCTTCCTCTTTTGTATAAGTTGGTGTTTTGACTTGAGTGTTGTTATTGTACTTTATCTGTCCACACTCTCGCTTCTCACTTCACTGCTCACATCTTTTGCATCTGCACTGCATATTCTTAATGTGACCACTGATGCCACCTTGCTGGTCTTGTTGGTTGGTGGTGTGTGTCGTCGTCACATATTACCCTCTGCTACTCTTATGCTACTTATGATTTGTTAGTATGTATAGAAAGAAAGATACTCCTCTAGATCTTCTTATATTATTGTATATTTTTATCATTTTTTTTTTTTTTTTTTTAATTTATTCTGTTTCAAAGACATTCTGTTCTTTATGTAAATAACTCCGATTACCAAAAACAAAAAAAAATACAAAAATCCACCTACTACATCCAATTGAAATTGAGTGCAACTAATTATTTTTAATAATTGTATTTAATTTGCCCATGCGGCAACATCTTTTCAACATCTATCTACATCATCTCTTAAATCAATCTTGTCAACACAACACAAAAGGCGGCAGCAACATGGTGATGTTGTCCTCTACATCTCTGTTGCACGGGAATTGTGTCTTTAACCGCAATAATACTGTTGCCACCCAGCAGGGCATGAAGACATATTGGCTTTGTAAATCCTATCGCATCAGTATGTGCCGGGCACGTTGCATCACCCATCAGGGACGTATTATTTCGGCCACCGGAGTGCACAATCACACGCCACACATGCGTGGTGGTGGTGGTGGTGGTGGCAATGGCAGCAGCAGCTCAGGAGGTAATGGCAATAGTGGAGGTGCTAATAGTGCTCCTAATCCTAATCCAAATACTGTACAAAGTGGATCGTTTAATGAATCATCGATTGCAATTACAAGCTCATCGAATGCAAATAATAGCAATCACAGCAACCACAACAATATGACGAATCAAACGATAGCAGGTGGCTCATCATCTTCACCATCACTGACATGCACGCGGATTACAGTAGCAGGCGGTAGCATTTCTAGTGGTCCCAGTATGTTTCAACATAGTTTAAGTGTGCCTCAATTAACACATTCACCGCCACCAACTGCTGCAACATTACCTAATCAAATGGCGTCGCCATTGAATTCGTCTCATCACCATCACCCTCACCAGCATTCACATGGTCATCATGCACATCATCTGACACCAACGCTGCCCAATTTGCTGATACAACATCATCATACGAACAATCCGGCCAATTTGCATGGACAACATGGCATGACTATGCATGGAGGTCTTGGTAGTGTACCGACGCCGAATAGTGTCATTCAGAATATGATGCATCAAGGTCCTAATCTAATGCATTTGCCGAATGCCATGTCAATGCAACATCAACAGAATTCACCGCATCATCAGCTCCAGCATCATGGCAGCAGCTTAGCAGTTGAGTTAAGTCAACAACAGCATCAAAGCAACCTTCAGCAGAGCAGTCCTTCCAACCGAAGCAGTCATTCCTTAGGACACCCATCAGAGACATCAGCCTGTCTAAAGTCGCCGCCTCCGCATTTGTCAGATGATCATGTGATGGTGCATAATGCAGCACTTTCACCGGATGAGATAAACTCGAACACCGGCGGTTCTGTAGATACAAACCAAACGCCAGGAGGTAGTGCCACAACGAATGCACAACATCAGGCGCATGTCATTGACTCGATAACTATATCGCCTGGCAGTGGACACAATTTCAAGATTGAGAATATGTAATTAATTGGATACACTAAAAGTTGCGCGTTAATATATAAATTTGATTAAAATATACATACTACATAGTATATCTGTACATTTTGTTAGTCTGTAAGATGATTGTTAAGGACAAAAGATTTATTTATTTCACTTAAAAAAAACCACAAACAAACAAATAGAAATCCAATCCTAATTAACCGAAAATCGAATGTTCAGCTCAGGTATTGAGAGACACAGACACAGGTTAGTATGTGGGTGTTAACACTGGGAAAACGCATGATTATTGATTAGTTTTAAGCGTCATTCGGTCTTATGCCGCCGCATATGTTAGTTGTGTGTCCATTATATAATGTATGTTGTCCGTCCAGTACATTGCATTCGTACCAAACAACAGCAGATCTCATCAATCAACCAAACCATTAAATCCACCACTATATAGTATAGTAGTTATTGCGCCCACACAAGGCGGCTAATCTCCTACCACATTTCCTAAATGTTCAGTTCCTTCATATTCGCACAGTCTCACCCGGCGAACACTGGTTCCAAGGCAAGCTGGAGTTCATGCTGAGCCAGCGTGGCAAGCCTCTGTTAGTCCATGATGGTCACACTTTTGGCATACAATATGTACGCAAGGACAAAAAATACTGGCAATGCAATCTATCGCGGAAATTCAACTGCAAGGCACGCGTGACGACTACAGACACTGGTGAGATCATAGTCACAAACAACGAACACTGTCATACTGAAATAAGACAACATCTTCGCAAGGACTATCAACGCAATAAAGTCATGATGAATGCCCTCATTAATCTGAATAACAATCGTTTTGGTGAGCTGCGTCGTCATCAGAGTCTCAGTGCCAGTCTCCAAGCTCTGGTACCACCACATTCTGTTGTCTCCTCAATTACACAGAATTCTCCCATTGAGGAGGTGGTACAAAATCTTCATGATTTGGCAAAAGCTTCAGCCGAAGCAAATGAGAACAACAATCGATTCCAGTACCTGCAGCAGCAGCA
The DNA here is from genome assembly GCA_037043315.1 of Amiota communis. Taxonomy (NCBI): domain Eukaryota; kingdom Metazoa; phylum Arthropoda; class Insecta; order Diptera; family Drosophilidae; genus Amiota; species Amiota communis. The sequence continues at coordinate 365,249 of JBAMAV010000370.1, forward strand.
ACAGCAGCATCATCATCAACAGCAACTTCGCCGGCAATCACTTAAGCATGATGACGATGATGAACCATTGGATTGCAACATCAAGAACACTTTGGAAGATGTTGCAAGGAATTTGCTAATAAACCGATCAAATAATGAGAGTAACAACGACATAAAAGAAGATGAATGGAAATACAAAAACGAGACTGGTGACCAGAACTAATTCAAAACAAATATCGATTGGGCATAACAATCGGACCGATTATCAAAAGTTCGCTGCGCTTCAAGCGCCATCTGAAGTTAACAATTGGATTTTTAATTACAATTTAGAGAAAAAAATGAAAATTAATTCTATAATTTGCTGTTAGTTCGCTTTTGATCTATAGAAAATTAAGTACAAAGAAGAAAAACAAAAGCCATGATTTAAAGAAATACTCAAAATGAATGAAAATGTAAAACCAAAAATTACAATTCCAAAGAATTTAGTTAATTTTTTTTTATATGCGAATTATGTGTTTAGCGAATTTAAGATTAGAGATGATGATGAAAATTTGTGTACACTAAATGTGTAATTTAATAATTTTTGTATGGATTTTTTAATTATGTGTTAAGTTTCTTTATTATTTGTGTATATGAAACAGATATTTCCAATAAATTTAACACGTTTCCGGTATATAAGCTAAAGAGGGATGTGTTAGTTGAATTGTTTAAATGTTGATGACACGGCTAAGTTTCTGTATGCGATTGAGCAACAGATCACCCTGCTTGATTGTAGCCTGATATTGCCAGTTCTTATTGTCTGGTCGATTGGTCTCCACAATACCACCGACGCGGTCCACCTTTGCATGCAGCCGTCCAGCGGCAATGAAACGTGACAACTCTTGATCAATGTAATCGACTGTCACACCAAATGCCTCGGCCATATACTGAAGTGTAAGTGAGCGATAGGACTCCAATAACTGTGTGTAGGCGAGAATACGCATTTCGCGTACATAGAAACGATAGTGTGGATGAGCCAGGTAATCTTCACGTAGTTGCAGTTCTACTTCCGACAGATGCTTGAAGAAATCGGCATAGTGACAATTAAACAGCGAGAAGAGATAAGGCTTGACATCTGTCAGACCATGCAATACTTCCTGAATCTCTGCGCCCTTTACAACTTTGTCGCGCAGTTCATTGCGTGGTAACGCAATCATAGATACATAAACAGTATAGCGCACGAATGTTGGGTAGTCCATAAGTTCATAGGAGGTAAATGTGCTGACCGTGTCCAAGAAGAATGTGGCTGCACTCTTAAAATCTCGTACAGCAACTGAGTAGACACCTTGATACACTTTTAATCGATTGCGACGATCCCAATCGCCACCTTCTTCAATAAGATACTTAGCCTTGTCAATGTTGCGTGTTATGAGATCATGATCCAAATAGAACAGTCCCAAACGTATTAAATGGAATACGATGTCGAGGCGATGGCCAAGAGATACTGTCTTCTCATAGGTTTTTCGAAATGCTGTCTCTGTTGCAGTCTTATCGCCAATACGACACAAATATTCTGCCTTTTTCAGATTGGCCTCACGCACTTCCATTTCGCTCAAGTTCTTTTCAGCATCTTCAATAGCTGCATCCAATCTTTCAATTTCAACGCGATTATGCTCACGCATACGTGCCAACAAGTCCTTGTCCACACTCCAGTTCAATTCAGCACAGATGTGCTCATACCATGGTGCCATATTGTCAGCACGAATTGCTTCGAGCAGCTTCGCCTTTAAAGTGGTATTCTGCTTGTGTTCGTCCAGCGTCAATAAGAATTTGTACTGAGCCAATTCGAGATTGGGATTCTTTTCCAAGCCCTGCTCTTCCAAGTTTTCCGCAGGCATTATGATATTATTATTATTAAATTATTTAACCAAAAAAGAAATAACAAATATTGACAAAAGTATAATTTTTTTTTGTTGTCAAAGCCGCACAGTCACGAATGAAGTAAAGTTGGCTGCGGCTCACAGCTGATTTTTTGCAAAAGCGCCCTCTAGCATTAATTTTTTTTAATTTTCCAGCCCTGAAATAAGCCCAAAAAGGTAAATGAATAATTCACCGAAAGAGTTCGCCGCTGCTGCTTTTTTATATGACAAAAAAAGAAAAGTGGGAGTGAATCGATATTTAGTAGAGAAAAACTTTATTTTGTAATAGTTCTTCAATTGTGCAAAAAATCCAAAAATTAACTTAGTTGAATTACGATTGAATTTAGTATTATTAAGGAGTAATAAGCAGCGCACAAAATGATCGGTGGTTTGTTCGTTTACAACCACAAGGGTGAAGTGTTGATTTCTCGCGTTTATCGCGATGACATAGGACGCAATGCAGTGGACGCCTTTAGGGTCAACGTCATACATGCAAGACAGCAGGTTAGATCTCCGGTTACCAATATTGCGCGTACCAGTTTCTTTCATATTAAGGTTTGTATATTACTTGCAATTGCCACGTACATATGTGTGTTGTGTACCGGAAATGGTAATCAGTATTAATTGATGATTAAACTCTAATTTAAGCGGGCAAACATTTGGTTGGCAGCTGTCACCAAGCAAAATGTGAATGCTGCAATGGTCTTTGAATTCTTATTGAAGATTATTGAAGTGATGCAGTCTTATTTCGGTAAGATTTCTGAGGAGAATATCAAGAACAACTTTGTTTTGATATACGAGCTCTTGGATGAGATACTTGACTTTGGTTACCCGCAAAACACCGACTCGGGTACTCTGAAGACCTTCATTACGCAGCAAGGCATCAAATCGGCAACCAAAGAGGAGCAAATGCAAATAACATCGCAGGTAACAGGCCAAATTGGCTGGCGACGCGAAGGAATTAAATATCGACGTAATGAACTATTTTTGGATGTCTTGGAGTATGTTAATTTGCTGATGAGCCCGCAAGGCCAGGTGCTGTCTGCTCATGTGGCAGGAAAAGTTGTCATGAAATCCTATTTGTCGGGTATGTGATACCATAAAATTCAGTTTTGCAATCACATTTTTAATCAATCTCTGTTTTTATGTAGGCATGCCTGAGTGTAAATTTGGTATCAACGACAAAATCGTCATGGAATCGAAAGGTCGTGGTATTACCGGTAATACTGAAGCAGAAACCTCACGTTCCGGCAAACCGGTAGTTGTTATAGATGATTGCCAATTCCATCAGTGCGTCAAACTTAGTAAATTCGAGACGGAGCACTCGATTAGCTTTATACCGCCAGACGGTGAGTTCGAACTGATGCGCTATCGTACCACAAAAGATATTTCATTGCCATTTCGCGTCATTCCGCTTGTGCGTGAGGTTGGACGCACCAAAATGGAAGTCAAGGTCGTGCTAAAATCAAATTTCAAGCCATCTTTGCTTGGCCAAAAGATCGAAGTAAAAATACCAACACCGCTAAACACCTCAGGCGTACAACTTATTTGCCTAAAAGGGAAGGCCAAATACAAGGCCTCTGAGAATGCTATTGTCTGGAAAATCAAACGCATGGCTGGCATGAAAGAGACACAACTCTCGGCTGAAATTGAATTACTTGAAACGGATACGAAGAAGAAATGGACCCGCCCACCAATTTCTATGAATTTCGAGGTGCCATTTGCGCCATCTGGATTTAAAGTACGTTATCTAAAAGTCTTCGAACCAAAGCTCAACTACTCTGATCATGATGTAGTTAAATGGGTAAGATATATTGGACGCAGTGGCCTCTATGAAACGCGTTGTTAAGCTGCCATCAATACAGCGATGCTGCCAACTAAAGAACAATAAAAAAAAATCATAACCCACAAACACAACTAACAAAGTAAAGTGGAGGAAAAATGAAAGGAAAAAAAGTTTAGAAAAAATTAAAAGTCTAATCGATTCGCATAGTGTTGAATTTATCTTTATATCTATCTATCTCACGGATATATAAATATTATTATATAGTTGATATCGAAATGTATTGGTATTTTTTTGCTTCAATTTAATTGAAAAAATATGTTGTATTCCAAAATTGAGTTCCAACAACAAACAAACAAATCATTATTATTATATTATTGTATCTATTATATTATATAACAAACAAACAAAAAGACAAACATAAACAAACAAACAATCGTACATCCATCTATATATACATATACATACATATACTACATAGATAAACATCTATCTATCCATCTACCATATCTATATATTTGTTGGTAGTTGCCTCTCATTGTGTGTTAGCATATTATTGTGTATATTATGTATATGATTATGTTTTATGATTTTTCATTCATGAAATTTATTCTTCTCGATTATACTATATATGTATGTATTAATTATTATATTATCTATTACATTTTTTACATATTTTATTTCAAATACTTTTTGTAATTTTTTTTCTTTTCTTGTTTTTGTATAAATATTTTTTTTTTCTTTTTTTTTTTTTGTATTGATTTATTATGAGTATGATGATGATGAATGAGACTATGATGTACCTCTAAAATTCCATTATAGTAAATTGATAAATAATAATATATATAAAGAAAATAATAGTTCTCTGCTCTGCTCTGCTCAGCTCTTGTTGCAAGCAGAATTTCCTCAATATCAATCTTATAATTGATTAGATTTGGTTGGTTGGTTCTGCTCTGCTCTATTCGTAGTTAGAAGACTAGACAATTAGACCAAACCCATCCCAAGTATGTAAAACTGTCTGTCACTATTGATATTCATTCTCAAGTGTTGATAATTACTCTCGAATTGTTTAATAAAAAAAATAACAAAATAACTAATAAATATACACAATAAAACTATCTAAAGCACTCATTAGTTTTGTTTGTTGTTGCTATCTGTTGGTTGAACTTTCAATTGAAGATTTGATGAAATAGTGATTTGAAGCACTCTACATAGATTTGATTGGATTGGATTGGATTGGAATGGGTGGGGTGTGTGCGGAAATGCAAGTGAAGTGAAAAGACAAAGTTGTCGCTCGCTATCTAATGCTAGTTACTAATGATGAATCATCATATGATTCTCTCACTACACATACAAAGTTGAATAAAACATAGATAAACCAATTTCATAATAAACAAAATTATTTTCAAATTAAAGTGTTTCTTTTTAATCAATAATGACAATGGGTTGGTAATTTTAAATTTGGACACCAATTCCTGCCATACCAATACCATCTATCTATACTGTCTTTTGTTGCTTATCATTGCATTGTTATCTGTGATCACTAAGTGTTTTTATCTAGTGTACAGGGAATTAGCGGAAGGAATAGTAAGTGAGTGTGTGAGTGGTGAGTGAATAAACTGATAGAAGCAAAGTCGCATTGTTGTCGATAAAAAGCACAGCGATACCGAAATTATAGTGTATTCATTGTTCGTTTGCCGACGAAGAAGTGCGTGTCAAGTCAGACAGTTCAATTAACTATGGATTCAGCTGGTTTTATTCCCGACATCATTGATGTTGCACCCAAGGCCAAGGCACAAGTCAGCTATCCGTCTGGCGTGCAAGTGGAGTTGGGCAAGGAGCTCGCACCCAAACAGGTTAGGGAGCAACCGACTGTAACATGGACAGCCGAGGATAGTGCTCTCTATACACTACTTATGGTTGATCCTGACGCACCATCACGTGAAACTCCAACATATCGAGAAGTCTTACACTGGGCTGTCATTAATATTCCTGGAAATAAAGTGAGCGCAGGCCAGACAATTTGTGAGTATGTTGGCTCTGGGCCACCGGAGGGAACTGGTCTGCATCGTTATGTGTTTTTGGTCTTTAAACAAGCTGATAAGATAACAACCGATAAATTGATACCCAAGACGTAAGTATATACGTACATACAAATTTGACTTTTGATCCAATAGTTCTGCTAGTATCTGGTAACAAATAATAATTACTATTCAATTAATTAATTACAGATCGCGTCAAGGCCGTTTCAATGTCAAGACCAGGGACTACATTACTAAATACAATTTGGGCGCTCCTGTTGCTGGTAACTACTACCAAGCACAGTACGATGACTCTGTACCAGCCCTCAGAGCACAGATCACCGATTAAATGAGTACATGGAATTTGTGACTAGTCATTTGATTATCTTTATTGTGAAAATAAATTGTCTATAAAATTAAAAAAGTGTTCCTAAGATTTAAAAAAGTCCGCTACCAACTTATTGAATTCATCAGCATAGCGCAAGTGAATATTGTGTTTTCCTTCAGGAAATTCATGATACTTGGCTCCCTTCAAATGTTCTCTGAGATAAGGTACATGCTCAGCAGCAATCATTGGATCTTTTTTACCATGTAATATAAAGGTTTCCGCACGCACTTGATCTACTTCCTGGCGACAGAAATCACCATCACGTAATTTATGAAAATCAACTGCTGCATCAACCCATTCAGCCCAGAGTTGGGCAAAACGTTCTTTACCATACACCTGTTCCATGGGTTCACGCATACGTGGTGACCATTTCTGTACATCGCGTATGCCTTGCAGCACTTTGACCTCATCTGTATTTAAGTAAGCACCGGCACCCCAAATCGCCAACTTCTCTATGGCATCAGGATAGCGACCAGCTGCAATCAGAGCAGTAATGCCACCATCACTCCAACCAAGTATTGAGAACTTGGGTCTGTCGAGTGCAGTCATCAGCTCCACAGCTGCTTTTGCATCATTCTGAAAGAAATCTAAACCAAAAACTCGCTTGGGCGGCACCGATTTGCCATAGCCCGGCGGATCCCAAGCAATAATTGTGTGTTCTGGTAGCAATGAAGGTAATTTCTCAATTTGTGGTTTGAAATCTGTCCAGGCACTGCCTAAGGCACCCGGCATAAGCAGTAGGCTTTGTTTTCCATTGCCACTCTCAACAATATTCAAATGCACTCCATTGACGTCAACTTTTCGTTCTGTATGAGCCAACCTGGTACCAACTATTGGCATAGTACACTTCAACACACGCAGCAGTGCGGAATTTCCAACTTGAGTGGTGGTCAGTAGCAACATTATACCGCAAACCTAAATCGATTATAAAGTGATTATAGATTGCTATTATTGATAACAAAACAAGAAGAAGAAGAAGAAGGACAGTCACAAGCAATTTTTTTTGCAGTTGGCAACACTGTTGCGATCACAGCGATGCAAGTGATGAATTTAGTGCATTTTTAGAAATGCTTATCAGCAATTCACATTGAATTTTGAAATTAAATTTAAATCGTAATGAAATGGTTTAGAATGGAAAAATTTATAATTTAATATCAATGATAAACATAAAAACAAAGGAATTAGTGCATTTTCATAAATTCATAATACAATTTACACATTAAATATTGAATGGCCTTTGGAGGATTGGAATTAAAATCATATTGGAATGGAACGAAAGAAATGAATACTTAAGTACATATTTAATATCAATGATAAATATTAAAGGTCATGAGGGCATGGCATGGGGGCAGCGATACATTAAACTAATTGGTACTTTTGTCGAATATCAAAAAACACATTAATTTCAATACAGCAAAAACAACACACACAAAAAAACAAAAGAAAACAAATTAAAGTGAAATATTTCCATTAAATTGTCTATACTTGAATGTCGCGTAAAAGCTGTTGTGCATTTCAAGGCGTTTGAAGGTCCTTTACAACTGACTGCAAATCGAATTCGAAATGACGACAACGTCGACAATGTTGAATTGCATTAACACAAACCAAAAGCAACAACAAAATAAGGCACATCATAGAACAGAAGTAGAAACCCTATGTAATAAATGTCAAGGAGTTTACACAGGAACCAATTTGCATGTGTTTGAGTGTGCGCGCTTCTTGCTCTTCTTTTGCTTGCGTGCCCATTTATCCTATCCACACACATACACTACCAACTGACTCTCCAAACACCCGCAAATGTGCTTCAAGTAATGCAGGTTATGAACCTTCGCCATTGTTATGTTCATGTCATTGTATTTGTAAGTGACATATCAGTGTGTACCATACATGTGTATACATATGTAAGAGTAAGTGAGAATGCGAGTGTGTGTGTGTTAAGGAATGTGGAAAGAAAATACTACGCATATGCATGACTTCTGCGAAGCGAAACGAAACGAGCTTTTGATTTTTGGCATTTTATACCCTTCACTCATCTATACAGAGACTTTCACTTCCGACACACTCCATACACTTCATTCAGCTATGCTGAGAGCGCATCTAAGTTGTCATTATGGTCCGATTGAGTTGGTTTGCACGTATAATATTTTGTGAATAAGTTGTTGGAGCTTTTGTTATCCATTGGAAGAAGAAACAACACTGTGAAGGAATTAAGTTTGAAATTGCAGTTCAGTCTCGTCGTGGTTGCAGTACGGATCGATCGATATCATGCCAAGTGGAGCTGAAGCGCTGTGAAAATTTTTGAATTGTATATTAGTGAAATTCTTACATATTCATCATCACTACTACTACTAATACTATTGTGTGGCATCATGGCATCCTTAGGCATGTCCTTCAACATTATTTAAACATAAAAAAACCAAGTGAAACAAGTGAAAAAATATAAATTTTACAAAGAAAAATCTGCAATTTGAAATTTTAATAATAAAAAGTGAAAAAAAATCAAACTCCCGAAAGTATGTTATGAAAGTTAACAAATAATTAACTGTGCATGCATTGAAAGAAAAGTGGAATTAAGTGAAAATAATTATAATTTCCTTCAAATTCTTCGAACAAATGTTTTACATAAGCTAAGCAGCGCTCAATTACTGTGCATAATTTATTTAATAAAATAGAAGACACAAAAAAAAAAGCGAAAAAATAAAGGAAAAAAAAAACGGAACCAACTACTAGTGAAATTTTTTTCCGATTTTTAGTATGTACATGTACGTTCGAAGAACTGTAGGCGCCCGAACAGCCATGGGCAGCCAGGGGTGCAGGAGTCAAAGAGCTTTTACCCAAGCTACTACTACTGAAGCTGCTGAAGTCGTCGTCAAGTAAAAGTGAGCGACCAACCAACCGAGCGCGTCTCAAATTTCTTTCATGAAGTGAAAATTGATTAACGAAAAGCAAAGAAAAAAAAAACAGAAAATGCCAAAGTTGAAATTAAGAAAAATTGCAAAATTCAAAAATAAAAAAATTAATAAACAATTTCGTTAGAAAATAATCATGGTTCTTTTTTTCTTGTGTTTAACAATATAAAATATTCAAATTTCAAATCAAAAGAACAAAATTAGTTGAGAGTGGGAAAAAAAGACAAAGCACAATTATATAGAGCTTTTTTAAACACACTATGGCTGCTATTGCTGCTGCTCTCTCTTTCATACTCTCTCACTATCGTGGATTCGGAATTTTTATCGTCTCTTTTTCTACACTAAACTTAATACTTGAAATACTGCTGGTGCTGGCGGCGACAACAATAATAACAATAACACCAACAACAACAACGACAAGAACACGACCACCAACATTAAGAGTAGCCACCTTCAATGAAAGAAGAAGGAGAAGAAAACTAATACTACGTCAGAGATACTAACAACAACAACAACAATACAGTTTGATAGTGTCACGCGTCGTGCAAGTGTATGAGTGGGAGAGTGCATTTGAATGTGTGTGTGTGCTAAAAGTTCAATGAAAATTACTCGCGCGTATAAATTTCCAATTGGATTCGTAGTATCCTTATATTATACACTACTCGGTTGGATGAATACGGATAAGTGTTAAACCGTAAACCGCGCGTGTGTGTTTGTGTGCATGCGTGTGTGTGAAAAGCTCAAACAAATACTGGAAAAGCACGAGATTTTTTACGCGCGCAGCTGTCCGAACAGCAGCAGAAGCAAACCATGCTCCATATGATACTCTCTTCTCTCTTACTACTTATACATACGCTAGTGTGCGCTAGATTATGAAAATAAGGAAATAAGCGCCTAAAAGGCGATTATACTAAATTTAAATAAAATCAAATCAACGAGATACACAAATAAACATAAACACACATATCAAATATTATAAATGGAACAAACGAATTATATACTTTAATAATATCTTGTGCGATTTAAAGTGAGATCATTTGTGCATTATCATCGAACGAACAAATGTGTTAAAATATAAACAAGTCCATAAATCTAATAACATATATAAATAAATAATTAAATAATCACTTAAAATGTATCAACTAACAAGAAAACTGGGTGATACAAGCTTTGTAACCCATAATGGTGGAGACTCTTCAGCAAACATATTATCTACAAACAAATCAAGATACCGCCGAAGATTGCATGCCAGAAGCACAACAACACCAACAACAGGAACAACAGCATTAACAAAACTTAGATCAATTCCTATGATCTGTCTGACAACAGTCATAGTGTCATTGTTAATGTTGTCAGCTTGTGTTGCTGGCTTTCAGTTGGATGGTTCTCTGAATTCATTTGCACAATTTCGCAAATGGTATACAGGCCTGAATGGTACTCTAGAGTTGGAGTTCAAGACTGAACAGCCCAACGGTCTGGTACTCTATACCGATGACGGTGGCACCTATGATTTCTTTGAATTGAAATTAGTCGAGGGCGCATTACGTTTGCGTTATAATCTGGGTGGTGGTGCCCAGATTATTACGGTTGGCCGTGAGTTACATGATGGACATTGGCATAAAGTCCAAGTGTTGCGTAATGATGAGCAGACTTCGCTTATTGTTGATGGCGTCTCGCAAAGCCGCACGACCAAAGGCAAAGAGTTCCAGTTTGGGAAATTCGCTACCAACTCGGATGTCTACGTGGGTGGCATGCCGAGCTGGTACAGCGCTAAACTGGCACTGCTGGCTTTGCCAAGCGTTATCTTCGAGCCGCGTTTTCGTGGCGCCATCCGTAATCTGGTCTATGCCGATCAGCCAGGCGGTGTGACACGTCGTCAAGAGATGAAACAACCACGTGACATTAAGTGCGGTGATGGGCCGTGCGAACTAAATGAACTGCCACCACGTGAAAAGGTTGCGCGGGTAAGTCTTACATTAACATTTTTGTATTGTCTCCCATGTCTCTTTCATTTTCTTTGTTTAGGGTCTGCGTAACACCACCGATGCCTGTGAACGTCAGGATCCATGTCAACACGGTGGAATCTGTATATCAACTGATTCCGGTCCAATTTGTGAGTGTCGTAATCTTGAGTTTGATGGCCAATATTGTGAAAAAGAGAAGGCTCCATCTGAAGCAACATTCCGCGGTACACAGTTCCTTTCGTATGATCTGGGCCAGACGGGCGCCGAACCGATTGTTAGCGCACAGGATGCAATAACGCTTTACTTTCGCACACGACAACCCAATGGATTGCTCTTCTATACCGGTCATGGCACTGACTATTTGAATTTGGCTTTACGTGATGGTGGCGTGTCTTTGACCATGGGTCTAGCAAATGGGAAACAAGAAATGCATATAAAACCTTCAAAAGTTCGTTTCGATGATCATCAGTGGCATAAAGTTACTGTACATCGTCGCATTCAGGAAATATCCTCCATCACAAGCTTCTGTCGGGTGCGTAGAATGTTTACCTCCCTCACGTTAATTGGATCAATTAATCTTATAACATTCTGGATTTTATAGCTTGTGACTGTTGTCGATGATGTCTACACTGATCACTCACATATTGCTGGTAAATTCACTATGTTGTCGTCCTCGCGTGTCTATGTCGGTGGAGCTGTTAATCCAAGGGCTTTACTTGGAGCACGTGTGCATAACAATTTTGTTGGCTGCTTGCGAAAGGTTTGTAAACTACTGCCGATCATATGGAGTCTCTTATAATTAACCATTCTTCCTTTATTAGGTTGAATTTTCTGCAGATACTTTATTACTGAATCTCATTGACCTGGCTAAAAGTGGCTCTAAGTTGATTCAGGTTGCTGGTAATGTGGAGTATCAATGTCCAAGCGGAGACCCACAGGATCCAGTGACTTTTACAACTCGTGAATCACATTTAGTATTGCCTCCTTGGGAGACGGGTAAACAAAGTTCAATCTCTTTCAAATTCCGCACCAAAGAACCGAATGGCATCATCATATTGGCCACTGGCTCCAAGCAGCCACGTGCTAAAAATGTAAGTTCATCTCGGCTCCTCTATGGATTCAAATGATGAAATATATTATCTTTTCTTTCTTTCCTATTAGCCGGTTCTTTTTGCAATTGAGTTACTGAATGGACACATTTATATACACATGGATCTGGGTTCAGGCGCTGCTAAGGTACGTGCATCGCGACGTCGTGTCGATGATGGTGATTGGCATGATCTTATACTGCGTCGCAATGGTCGTGATGCAAAAGTTAGTGTGGATGGGGTCTGGAATGATTTCCGAACACCTGGCGATGGTACAATCCTAGAACTCGATGGTCACATGTATGTAGGTGGAACTGGACCAGCGTATAATAGTGTTGCTTGGCCTCCAGCTATATGGACAGCTACACTTCGTCAGGGTTATGTGGGATGTTTGCGTGATTTGGTGCTCAGTGGCAAGGCAATTGATATTGCAGCCTTTGCTCGTGTACAGGATTCAGGTGCTTTAATGGAAATGCCAAATGAATTATTTTATAAATTATTACATTTCCATTGTGCTTACAGCCTCGGTGAAGCCTTCATGTCATGTCCAGGCAAATTTGTGCAATGGAAATCCCTGCCAGAATGGTGGCACTTGCATTGAGGGTTGGAATCGTCCGATTTGCGATTGTACAGCAACACTTTATGGAGGACCGACATGTGGACGCGAATTGGCTACATTGAATTTCAATGGTAGTCAACACATGACCGTTTGGCTAGGTAATGGACAAGGAACTAAGACACAAACCGAGGAATTGGTTATACGCTTCAAGACAGCACGACCAGCAGGTCTATTGCTACTCACTAGTGCAGAATCCAATTCCCCAGATCGCTTGGAAATTGCTTTAGTTGCAGGACGAATACGTGCCAGCGTGCGTTTAAGTGATCGTGAAAAGGTATGATTGTTCCGAATTCGGGTGTTTGAGATTTTTATTAAATTTGGATTTTTTTTTTGTTTTTGCATATTTCATTACAGAATCTTCTTGCTGGCCAATCGGTGCTCAATGACAATAATTGGCATACAATACGCTTTTCTCGTAGAGCGTCAAATCTTCGGCTACAAGTTGACGGGGCTCCCCCTGTCAGGGGTATGTTATGTATGTATCACCAGCACTTCTATTGCCCTACTACGTGTCGTGCCGTGTCGTTTTTTTAAACAAAACTCCTTTTTGAATTGAACAAATCCTCATCGTTTCCAACACATGTGTGTACTAAAATCAAATTCGAACTAAAGTTCAAATTCTTGGATAATTTTCAAAAAAAATCATACAAAAATCCGCTCAAATTAAAACTGAAAAATGACCATCATATCTCCTAACTACTAATTGTACTATAAGAAAACAAGAAAAGGAAAGAAACAAAAAAAGTTATAAGTTTTAAAGTGCAAACTATCTTTTCGTTGTGTTGCGTTGCGTTATTTTCACCTTCGCCTAAGCCCCCCTCAACCCTTCTACCAACAACCCCGCAAAATAATAATAAGAAAGCGCAAAAGTCAAGTGTGTGCTAGGACAGTCACCGTAACATAGTCGTCGTTATCATCGTCATCAGGACGAAAAAGTGCAGCCAACTATAAGTTCTTCTAATTTCAATTAAATTTCAATTTCTTTTGAAAATCTTTTTGTTTCATTAAAGAATTTTAATATATTTTCGTTTTCAAACAAAAAGACAAAAAAAACCAACAAAATACCAACAACAAACATAAGACATAAAACACAAAACCACCACTACTATCCACTAATCACTACTCACATTTACCAGCAAACATTGTTGCGTTATCGTTATCTTCTCAGTTACATTACGCTACGTTACGTTACGTTATATTATCCTTACAATGTACCCAATGATTTTGAGTTTAAATCTCTCTCTCTCTCTCTCTCTAAAGAATATAAGTGATATCACACTCTGTGTTGGTGCATTATTATTGATTTCATTGTCCTGATCAAATCATTTAAAAAATTCTCATTACATTTTTCTTAGATCATGTTTTATCCAAAATTTATTCTATCGATTTTTATTGCTAAGCATTCAAAATTAGATTTTGTCTTTCTTTCTTTCTTTCTTTCTTTCTTCATTTATCATATTTTTTGTTTATACTTATATTTGCTTATGGGTTTTTCTTTGTCTTTGAGACTAACATACCATTACAACATTTTTTATTCTAACATTCCAATCAATTAATCAGTTTATTAATCAATCAACCAATCAATCATACGTTCTTCGTTCGTTCGTTGGTTCGTTTTTTAATCCTAATCCGATAATAATATTTAATTTAATATTTTTTTTCCGTAAAAATTTTGAAAAACCTTTTTTTGAAAAACATCTTGATGTTGTGCTTTTATTTGAGTAAAGAAAACATTTTCAAAAATCTTAATTGATTAATCTTATACAATAAAAAATACGATTTTATGTTTTTTATTCAATTTTTAAATGATCATCAAAATATATAAGCATAGGGGAAGGAAGATTGTGTTTTTGTACAATATACTATTGAAATTGAATATTATTCATCATATCATCGTACAAACTTACTTACTTACTATTGTATTAAATTATTTGGGCTGCTTGCTCTTACCATTTTCTTTGTAAAAGAGTTTATTTAAATTCAATGAAATATTGAAGTGTGTTTTGTCCCCATTTGTAAATTATTTTATGTTCATTCATGTGTTTCTATTATATTTATTTAATCTGAATAATTAATTAATTTTGTTTCTATTTTTTATCACATTATTATTATTTAAGGGTAAGCGGCTTATGATTCAAAAATTCTTTATTATATTGATGGATTTCAAAACAAAACTCTCAATTATCAGTCTGTTTCTATGCAAACTCAATCTTCTCAGTCTTTAAACTTGGAACAGATACATGTTATTGTTGTACACAGACAGCAGACAGCAGAACTAGAGTTCCGTTTCCGATAATTGAAAAAGGTAATGTAACTTTCACGATTTATAAGTTAAAGCTTAACTAAAATTCTTCATATATGATGAGTATACCATTCATTTTCAATATGACAAACTTCTGCACCATTTAAGATTAGATTAATGTGGGGAAGGGCGGTGACTAATTCACTTTGTTAGTGCGGTCTCGAGTGGGCCTATTATGACAAACCATTTAAGGTACCAAAGCATAACTTTATAAAAACGATTTACAGTGACAATTTATATGATATCCAAAATTTGGAAATACGTTACGTATACGTTGTTTACGTTAAGTATACGTCATATATGTTTTTGCCTAAACAGAATAAATTGAGGGAATGATGATTGGTTTGTCCCTTGCATACCTTTACAATATGAGTTTCTATATGACAAACTTTTGCTTCTCTGAAGACTCTTTAAAACGATTTCAAAATATAATCATAATTCAATCAATGGTATAATTAATACTGGTGCAATATAAACTTCCAATGAACAAGTAATAGCTAGTGTAAAGGGTGTTATATGTATCTTTAATATATCATATTATTTTCTACAAACTTACAGGTTGCAAGTTATAAAAAGTTGTTTTCATAGCAAGTGCTCCTGGGTCCCTACCCTTCTGACTAGTTATTATATGACTGCTTCCTTTTGACAAGCTTACAAGTTGAAAACGCTCTTCTTCTCCTTCTAATCTTCAAAGATCGCCTCTAGTTTTTTAAGAATCTTGCTTGCAAATATTTACGGTATGAGTTTCTATAAGAGAAACTTCTGCAACTCTGAAATGAATGAATTTTTTAACCAACAGATAATTGATACATGTGCCATGTAAATGAACAAACACAAGTTTGTGAGAAGGGTTTTAGGTAAAAATAAAGTTAATATTTCTCATCACTTTATAAAAGTATTTACTTCCAAACCCATTTTTTTAGGTAAAAATAAAGTTAATATTTCTCATCACTTTATAAATGTATGTACTTCCAAACCCAATTTTTGAAATCCATCAATATAATTGAATTAAATTTTCATATACAATATTTTCCTTATATTATTTCTTTCTGTTTTTTCTTTTGTGTAAATAAATTCGATTACCATTACAATATATTTTTCAGGCCCAAAAGGCAACAAAACAAGTAACATTTATAATAATGTAAACTGTTTCATGATATGAATTGTACAGTTGTTCATTTTCAGGATGCAATTCTGTTTCAGTTTCCGTCTTTCGTTCCGCCAATGTCAAATTCAAGTCTAAGAAAAACCTTAATAATTTCTCAATTTTGATTGACGATGACCACAAAGTGAATAATGAGTACTTTAATTTTTCAAAAAAAAAAAAACAACAAAAATACTAATAAAATTAGAGAAAAAAAAACGAGCATAAAAACAAAAAATCGACACGCATTCGAACTCGGTATAACATTTTTTTGCTAAATCTTCTAATAATAATTAATTACAATTTTATTAAGCAGAGACAGCAAAAAAATGTTTGGATGATGATAATAAAGATGAGTCGTCCAGGGCTGTAATTTTGCACAATTTAAATTTAAAGTAATTAGTAATTTGTGTTAAGTTAATCAAAAAACAAAAAAAAAAACAACTATCTAACTAACTAATAACAACAACAAAAACAATTAAGAAATCTTAACTAACTAACTAAAAAAAACCAGCCTTTAGTACTTACAAATATTTTGTTTTTGTTTAGTATTGTGTAAGTGTTTCAATTAATTAGAGCAAAAAGCGACTCTGCCGCTGTCGCTGTTGCTGCTGATGCAGAGTCACAAGTGTTTGACACGCACGCACACCCAACAACA
The DNA here is from genome assembly GCA_037043315.1 of Amiota communis. Classification (NCBI taxonomy): domain Eukaryota; kingdom Metazoa; phylum Arthropoda; class Insecta; order Diptera; family Drosophilidae; genus Amiota; species Amiota communis. Next base: position 382,002 of record JBAMAV010000370.1, read on the forward strand.
ACACAAAGAAGCAAATAAACAAACAAAAAATTATAATGAAAAAGTTTGCATGTCCGCACCAAAACCATAAACAACAATTTTATATTAACCAAAACTATAACTAAACTAAAATAGTATAGTTCAAGCATGCCTTCTTTCTCTCTCTCTCTCTCTCTCTCCTCTCGCTCTCTCTCTCTCTTACTCTTACTCTTTCTCTTGCTCATATTCTTTTGTTCCAAGCAACTCTTCTCTATTCTTCTAATCGCATTCGCTGTCATATGCAAACGTCTCGGGGTCTCTGTGACTTAAGCGGTCCATGGACATACAATACAATACTATAGTTTTGAGAATTAGTTAGATTTTGGGTAGCTTAAGTGATCTTGAATGGTTGTGTAATCAGTTACTATATAGGAGTGGGTAGGAATTATGAAAATTAATGAGAATAGGATCAGTATGTACTCTATCAATATATACCGTGCACTATCGGAGCGATTCACCTCCTCACAGCTGCCTCAATTGGGTCTATTTATTTGTAAATTTGTTTGCTAACCAACTAGCTATGCCCTTACTCACAGCCATGTGTGGTCAGAGACATATATACGAACTGATGAGTTTCAAAGGCAATAGGTCGACCATTAAGTGGCGTCCATATAATCTAGAATGATCCGATTCCCGTAGGCAGCAAAGACGGTGATGGAACACGCAGAGGGCGAGATCTCAGGCGTGCACAAACCTCGGAAAGAATCATGTATTAAATAGCTAGTTCTACACCTATGTGAGGCTAAAGGGCAAAGTAAAATCTATGGCCCCAACTATCAGTTTATGAAGAAAATTAATTCCTAAAGCAATCCTACGATACAACAGAGAAGGAAGCCTGATGAGAAGGAACCTATCAGAATAAATTGGCAACCGGGAATTAGGATTGTAACATACATCGAGGCTTAAGACTAATCAAACGTGGGGAATGTAAAGTCAGGTGAACAGTGTGACAAGCAGGACGTGCTTAACAAACCGACAGTTTTCAGAAAGCGAATAAAGTGACCCACTTGTGACATTCTTGTTAAAGAAACCTCTCCTGGCATTGAATATGTGACAAATTTCGGTATCTTTCAATATGTTCACCATGTAACTAATACCCAGGAACTGAGCTAATGTCACTACAGTATTAAAAGTCTGTGCCCACTTTACACAAATTATTGCACAACCATTTAATATCACAAAAAAAGAATCAACTTGTTAGCTTAACCCAAAAATATTGTCCCATAATATTGTAAACAATCTCAACATTTTTATGCATTCAAAGTATTGTATGTCTACTGGCCGCTTTAGTAGATAGAAAATAAAAACTTTTGAGCCTTTCTCTCACACATAAGTATAAATCAAACATAGTATAACCATACAATCATACTGCCATACAATCGTACTTAGTTAATTGCATGTGTGTGCACTTAATCAACAAACAAATAAACAAACAATGTATCTATTATGATGTTGTTTTTACTACAATTTGGCTTAAGAGACCAAAAGAGACCCAACCGACACCTGCCACCAGTCACCCGCCACCCGTCCATTTAGTCTTTCGCCTAATAATCGATAAAAATCTATCAACTCAATTCAACTCAACGCAAACCACAAAATCAGTCATTTTTCATTCATGTCAGTCATTATTATTTAGTATCAGTATCAGTTTCAGTTTTTCATGTCTGAAACACACACACACACACACTCATAATAGACACCTTCATGCATACTTACTTACATACATATGTATACAAAAAAACCGTTACACATATATCTAACAGACATACCTTTAAAATATAACATTTTCACATGTCTTTAATGTAAGTTTCGTTTTTTTTTTTGTTTAGATTCTTTTTGTTTTTCCTTTAATTCGTTACACTCAGGCACACTCACACACCTACACCCACACACACATTAAAAGGTGTGAACCATTAACATAGATAAACAAAACACACAAATCCGCAAAAAGGCATTCATTAAATGCGGGTCAAGTCTAAAACTAACTAACCAACTAACTAATCCAAAACACCACTTTACTACTACTATTAGTCCACATCAGATAGTATTTACAATATAAAATTAGATAGAACAAAGACACATACACCAACACAGAAAAACTCACTTACAAGAAATTTATTACACAATATACAAATTTATTTATCGAATACTTACTTACAAAAAACCAATACAACCGTCGATTAATCTTTAATCAAATGGTAGATCAAAGGATCAATGAATTGATGATAAATGTTTTTTTTTTTTTTTTTTTTAAATAGTTTTGAGTGTAATTTGACTGTCAATATCTCTGTCTTTTGCGTTTTGTATTTACAAAGATTTGATCGCTCGCTCGCTCGCTCGCTAATTTTCTTTCCTTACTAAAATACTAAATATGTACTTTCTTTGTAATAATTGTCATTTTGTCATTTGCTCCGTTGTTTAGTTAAATGTGGGTTAAAGTAAAAGATACTTTAAAAAGAAATGAATCTCTTCATATGTTTGTTTTTTAATATTATGTATTTTGTTTTTCTTTTTAATTAAAATAAAAGCAGCGATCACTCTCTCCTCACTCACCACCAGTAGTAGGATTAGAAAAGCAATTAAACAATTTAATTTTCATATGATTTCATATTCTACTTACTTATAATATAATTTATTCATATTGATTTCAATTATTAATATTATTTAATGTAAATGCACCAAATCACCGCCACGTAATAAAATATTAATAATAATAATCCAGAACACCAACTAAAAATATCAAAAACACTGAAGCACTGAATATACTATGTAATAGAGAATTTTTTTTCATTTTTTCCTTATCTTTTTTTCTTAATAAATTTTTCTAATAATTTCCCTTGCTTTGTTTCCTCAGTTGATTCAGTTTTATTATATGAATAATTTCTTTTTTTTATATTTCATTTTTGTTCTTCTGTTTTTATTTATTTATTTTTTTGTTCTCGTATACTTTATGCGTATACGTAATAATAATATAAATGAATATTGTAATCTGCACTTATATACTATAATAGTTAAACAAGCTGCAAGTACTTAATAAGTACAAAACTTCGCACTATAAAAACACACAACAATAACAACAACAACTTAAACTTAATCGTATCCAATAATATATGAAAAAAAAAAGATGTTTTTGCTTGAAACTACTACTACTTATTTATTGGATTAACAATTACGATTAACCTAATTTATCAAACTATGTACTCGTACAATATCAAAATAGTCTTATCTATGTCTAAATACAATCAAAATACATACATAGAGCATTATGTATCTACTACAACTACTACTACTACTACTACTTTTCTACAATACAATACTAAAATTCGAATTCTTAATTAACTAAATCAGCATTTAATTTGTACCTAATCTTCTTTTAATTGTGCTTCTTGTACTAAAAACTACTACAAACAAAACATTTAAAACAAAAATCGATTTTCACACCTACCCATTCCTTACTACTACTACTACTATAGTACTACGAGACCTGACTATTTATATTTCTGGCCTAATAATGAAAAAACAAATTGTATCTATGATCGAAATTGAAGAATATCTATACATTTTTAAATGGGTTTGAATCAATTTTCGAAGCATTTTTCCATTCCGATTGAGGTAATACTAAAACACCGCTTATTTGGGTGCCGCATATCATTTACCACGTAATTTAATTTTCATGTGCGGATGCCAATTCAAGGCTGTACGACGGATGACCCATCCATTCGATGTTTTGGTCGGTCAAAAATGGCTTTGTATGGGAGCTCGCATTTTCGTGATGAAGAATGATTCTTTTGTTTTTTTTTTTCGATTTTCTACGATAACTTCTGGAAAACAAATAGTCATATACCATTCAGAATTGACCACCCTGCGGTCTCCACATGGCCGGTAATGTCAAAGAAACCATATGCTTCTTCTTACGCGAAAAACTTTTGTTGGATTTGGCTGATCTTTGAAGACCCATACAGTCGATTGCTGTTTTGTTTCGGGTTCAAATACAAAAGATCCTTGATTCGCCACCTGTGTAGATGTTATATACTGTCTTTGATGCACCTTGAAAATATTTTTTCAACATTTCATTGCACCTTCAGATTATGCGGGAATCAATGCGAATAAATCTTTTTTACGGCCAAAACATCATGTTATATCTTATTGATGCTTGACATACTTGAATGACCAAAGATGCCTTAATCTCCAGCTTTTCACACATGACCATCTTGCATTATCAGTTCATGCACAACATTGATATTATTTCAGGTAACACTTAGACCTTGCCAAGGCCAAAAATATAAATAGCAACCATCGGAACTACTATAACTACTTATTTACTTACTAACTACTTATCTACTACTTACTACTTCTATTTACACCATACTATATAATTATGTATATGTATGTTTGTAACGGTTTCTATATTTGTATGTACTTATTACATATGACGAGTATTGTACGTGTATGTATGTATGTATGTACTATTGTATATGTATGCATATTTGTTTGTTTTATCAACCAACTAAAGAACCTCTTAGAGCGTGTTTAGGTTGCTCACGTTACTTTCTTCTCACTCTCTCTCTATCTCTCCTATTAGTGGTAGTAGTAGAGAGAAAGGAGTGTTTATTGCGGTTCCCTTGAGATTTTTTTTTTATCACATAAACCTTAATCCTTATTTTGAAACAGCGGAGACCATATTGGGACGTCATAGTACACTTGAGATACGGTCTTTACATTTGGGTGGTCTTTTCCATGCCGAAGAAGAGATACAAATGACATCGACAATGCCGAATTTCTTAGGACAAATGCAAGGTTTCATTTTCAATGGGATGCGGTAAATACTATTATAAGTAGTAATTACAATGACATAATCACATCTTATGATCTCTTTCAGTTATATTGACATTGTGAAATCATTGGGTCCAGAATTATCTGCATTGCCCAGTGCTACATTCAAATTGACTGCCCGCTTTGCAGTTCCAGCACAACAGTCAAGTCCTTATCATGCTGCCACATTCCGCTCAAAGCATTCCTATGTCGGATTGCCCATGCTTAAGGCCTATACTAGCATTTCAGTGGATTTCCGTTTTAAGACAGTTGAACCCAATGGTTTGCTAATATTCAATGGAGGACGTCGTAATGATTTCGTTGCTGTGGAATTAGTCAATGGTCATATACATTATACCTTTGATTTGGGTGATGGTCCAATAACAATGCGTGACAAATCACGTGTTCATATGAATGACAATCGTTGGCATCAAGTCAGTATACGCCGGCCTGGACCAAAGACACATACCCTCACAGTGGATGATTCATTTGAAATTGTAACCTTAACGGGTGCCAATATGCATTTGGAACTATCGGGAATACTCTATATAGGTGGTGTCTTTAAGGATATGTACTCTAAGTTACCGGCTTCGATATCATCACGTTCTGGTTTCGAAGGTTGTCTGGCTTCTATGGATTTGGGTGATAATTCTCCGTCGCTGACAAATGATGCTGTGGTACCAAGTTCATTGGTAGTCAGTGGTTGTGAAGGACCAACAAAATGCAGTCAGAATGCTTGTGCCAATCACGGAATTTGCGTTCAACAATGGAATGCTTATGCATGTGAATGTGATATGACTTCATATACTGGACCGACTTGTTATGATGGTAATAGATTGGAATTTGATTGAAATGTTTATCTTAATCTCTTTTTGAATACAGAATCAATTGCCTATGAATTTGGCAACAATAAGGGCATCATTCAGTATAATTTCCCTGAAAATATGCAAGCAGATACCGAGGAAGACAACATTGCCTTGGGATTCATTACAACAAAATCGGATGCAGTGTTGTTGCGTATTGAGAGTTCAACAACACAAGATTACATGGAATTGGAAATAGTTGAGGGAAATATCTTTATGGTTTATAATATAGGAACAGTTGATTTGCCACTGGGTGAAATTGGTACTAAAGTCAATGATAACGCCTATCATGTGGTACGATTTACGCGCAAAGGTGGTAATGGAACTCTGCAATTAGATGACTATAATGTACAGACTTTAAGTCCTCAGGGTATGTGTCATTTTAAAGAGATTAATGGGTCACAAAAGTCATATAACATTCCACTGTTTGTTTGTTTTAGGTCACCAATCGACTGTCTTCAATACCATGTCAAATATTCAGGTCGGTGGCAAATTTAGTCGTACTGGGCGTACGCGCATCGAGCGTCCCTTTGCTGGTGTCATTGCCGGTCTGTCGGTCAATAAATTGCGCATTCTGGATTTGGCTGTTGAACGTGACGCACACATAACAATACGAGGAGATGTTCAATTGGTAACTGGAGTATTAGATAGAAATGATCTGCAAAGAATGCAGCAGGTTAGGGAATTTATTTGAAATTTTATTTGAAAATCAACTTCTCTCTCAACTTTCAAGTATTTTTCATCATAAAAAAAAAAGAAACCAAAAAAATTGATTATGCAAAATTTTATCTTCAAAATTATTATAACATTTTTCACATGAACCTTGTTCTCTCAAATGATTTGAAAACTTTGAAAACTTTTGATCCATAACAAAAAAAAAAAAAAAAAAGAAGAAGAAGAAGAAGAAAGATCCTTAACAAATCGATCAGTGAACTTGATTCATGGCTTTTCGTCCAACTACATGACGTGAAATTTATAATTTATGATGTAGTTCTTCTCTGTTTTTTTTTTTTTATTAATGTATAAAATTAGTGTAAATGCGCATTTTTTGTAATTTGTATAATATTATATAACTATATACTTATATATCATATAAGCCAAGAAAATGCACGCACAACTAAACCAATGCAGATCAAACTTGATGTTGTCTGTCTGTGTTTCTTCAAAATCCCACAAAATTCATAAGAACTTAAGCTTAAGAACTCAATAAGGATAAAAGGGTTTTCGGTTTCTTGAACATATTTTCTTCATATTAAGAACTACTTACTATTAATGGATTGATGTGCTTTTTCTTGGCTATGTGAACTTGTGAACGCTTTTGCATATAATAATTTACCGCACAATAATTTCAAAACTTACTGCAAACACTAATAATTCATTATGATTTTATCACACTGTTCTCTCTCTCGCTAAATTTACTTAATCTATTTCCTTCTCTGCACTGATTTATGTTTAAAAAAATATGTGAAATTCTATACTATTTATTTGCACCTTGGCGAGAAAGAACTCATACACACACACACACACACGCACAGATAAACACAACATACAACCATACAATCCCTGCAGTATAAATCACTGGTCCAAAACTGGAGCCAATACTACTGGGTGCGTTATCTTTTATATTGGTATGTAAACATTGTATAACTTCGAAAAGAGACAAACGATTTTCACATATGTGGTATTTTTATTCAATTTGGTCCTTTGCAATTTATTTGGACTAGTTTTTGAATACAACATCAATTAAATGGCAGCCTCATTGGCAACAGCGATGCGTTTCCCATTACTTTTTCGAGCTAATCGGGCCGACATTCACTGACATGCTGGTCGCGATTACGATGCCACACTTTTGGGGTCCCTCTGACTACTTCAACCAGTTCATTGAACGGTATTTTGACGATCTCCCATTGTGCCTTGCTGAACATAATTTGACACCAAACCTCTGAATGACTATTTGCAATGTACAGCATCACTATTTCGGTTCATTGTTTCGTTATGAAGCGATTCATGGTTAAAGTTGTACTTAATTGACGTTTCAAAGACATGTTTAAGTTATTCAATGTTTACATACCAACATAAAATATGGTGCACACTGTAGTTCCAACTTGATCCCCTTTATCATGTATATAACTGGTGAATTTAACATGGTGACTAGTGAAGTCTCTAACCACCAGTAATGCAAAAAGATGCTAATGACATAGTATGGAAACGAGCACATACTGGATCGCCTCTGCATCATATACGACTAGTGAATTCACTAGCCACTAATAAAGCTAAAAGGGGCCAGTGAATTTCTATCAAAACAGAGAGTACAGGCACCAAACATACTGCAGGGATATTAAACAACATCATACATTAATAGGAAGCACTAATGATGCATGCAATGCACTTACACTTTCACTTAGTACAACACTAACAACCAACACATCTATACTAATATACACCAGACATGCTTACATATATGTATATATACGATCAACATCTTCCACTATTCCATACTATACTATACTACTCACACACAGATTTTGTACAAATAAACAATAATCAAACTGCCTTCGCTGGTATTTTCACCTCATACCGCGTGCCTAACCGCGAATGATCTCTTTCAGACTCCTGCCAGTGGCTATCCGGGCGCTGTAGATGATCTCATATTTTCTGGAGCTGGTTCTGGTTGTCGTGGAGATGATGAAGACGAATGCACTCCACCGTTTGAGTCTGGCAGTGGTGATGATCTCATAACACCAGTCTATGTACCACCTACGAAGCAAACAACAACATCCCAGAATGTTAGTACAGATAAAAATGGTGGTAGCGGTGGTGGTGGTGGCAATAATGGCAGTTCCAGTGCTGGTGGCAATACAAATGGTACTGAACGTGCTTGCGATGATGAAGATTGTTTGCATGGCTCTGGAGATTATGGTGAAACCACAGAACAGTTTACGTCCACAAGCACAGCCAAGGGTTCAGGTGAGTTTCGATGAAGTGTGATGAAGGTTTATAATTTGTTTATGATTTGCATTAGTTCTAAGTCATTGCTCATTGGCATATTCTCACTAAAGCACCGGTCTAACGGTAACATACTCGTACTCACCTGACATTTTGATTAACCGATATCGATCGTTAACTAGTTAATGTATATTTGTATATAGTCATATAGACACACATGTATATAGTATTACAATAGAGTATACAATAGTATAGTAAAATAGTAACGAATTGATCCCCCGCCCCCCTTTTTGGTGGGTCGTTGGGTTTTTTAATGTTCGCGGTTTTGCACTAAACATACACACACTGACACACATGCAGCCACACTAAATCACACACACAATCAACAATGCTTTTTTGCTGCTGCTGCTTAGTTCAATTAGTCAGCCGCCTTTTGCTCTCTGATTTAAGATCCAGAGAGAGAAAAAAAAGTTCAGTTTCAATTAATCAATCAATCAATTAAACAATCAAATCAATCAAAACCTAACAGTTTCATAGCCATTAAAACAGCATCAAATCGTGCCATAACTTCCAATTAACCAATCCAATCCAAAATCAATATTAAATCGTTTCAACTTCATATGGCCTCCATGGTCCTCATGATTCAATATTCATACTTTTCATGTCCGCCGCCTAGTACTCTCAGTTGATGCTTATTGATTGAATGATCTCACATAACCACAATAACTCCACCACCACCACCACTACCACTCTCTCTCTCTCTCTCTCTCTCTGTCTGAACTGAAACTGACTTGAGTTGGCATTATTGTGTGTCTCTCTTTCAGAAATAGAACACGTCTTCATATTTCTGACTATGATTGCAGCTTGGATGCTTCTCAATCGCAATTTCCATGCACAAATGCACATGTAGAAAAATATATACCATATATATAAAAAAGTACATATATAAATAAGTCAGAATAAAGATCAACCAACCAATCAACAAACCATCAAATAGAAGAATAGAAGAAAGAAAGAAGCGCAGCTAAAAAAACCAGAATCTCTGAACAGCCTACAACAACAATAATAATAGAAACAACAACAACAACAACAACAACATCTCGTACAAGCACCACCACTCTACAACCACAATTATAATAACCACCAAAAAACCACCAAAATCAACCAACCAACCAAGAAATCCAAGAAATCCACGATTGGGCAACGGACGACTCTCATTAAACAAATCGCAGGATATACGATATATGTTTATATTCAATAACATATACCTAAACAGATGACGACGGACAATGATGACAACCTCTGAAGTGGGGCAATAAAGTCAAATATGTTAATAACCCGATGTGACCGACCGATGTGACTTAACCAATGTGTGATTGAAACAGATGTGATTGAGATCTAATGAACTATGATTATGATAGATAGAAAACTGAGTATTGTAACAAACTACGTGGACAATACAAACATATGTAAATGGAAGCAGAAGAAGAACTGACTGGTCTAGTAGCGAATATAGTACATAGTTCATTATAGATGGCTATGTTTAACTGTATATAAATACAACAACAACAACAACAACAATAATAATAACAACAACAACAAAGTAGTGTAAAAATATTAAAACACAATATCAAAATAATAAGAAGAAACCAGAAAAAAGGTAATCTTTGGCTATGCCAAAGTTATAATAATACTCTTCACGCACAGGAGTAAATTGAGCATATGGAAATATTATAATATTGATTCGACTTATGTTTAGGGTAGCGGCAGTATTCATACTGCATGTCAACATTGAGACCGTAATACTAGGATCTTGAAATTTACATTGTTGGACACTCATAGTGTTCAGGCACATATAGTGTCCAAATTTCAGTTCGATAAGACAGAAAACAAAAAGGTTTTTGTTAAATAAGAACATTAATTTGAATTTGGGTTTGTATGGGAACTACCCATCCTAATAATCCTGGGATCTTGAAACTTTCATAGTTCGTGAATATGGTACCCCTCCTACTGGTCCGATTTGACTGATTCCGAAAAATGTGCGTAGTCTGGTAAAATGGAAAAGTTCGTATAAAAATATCAGTTCTCTAGTTCAAAAACTGAGGGACTAGTTTGTGTACAAACATGGATAAATTAACTAGCGTGAAGAGTATAAAAACTACTATATCAAAGCAATAAAATACACATATTTATCTGTAACGAAACATTATCCGTATCTTTCTAACTGTACTATCTCTATCTATATCTTTGTAACTGTATCTCTGTATCTGTATCTCTGTAACTACTACTTACTTAACTTACTAATATGTATTGTAACTGTGTGTATTTTTATTGTGTAATTGTCTTTTTTGAGCAAAACAACAATAATTAGTTAACGGTTCAAAGCTAATATTTAATTAAATATCATTATTATTATTATAATTACGAAGATGATTACGAGTGGTCGAGAATACGAGTATATCAATTTTTTATTAATCCATATTTATATTATGATTATTATTATATTATTGTACATATCAAAAATTCATTGAAATTAATCGCGATAAAAATTACTGTTATTCCGTTAAATAAATTTCAGAAAAATGTAAAAAAAAACAAAGAATAAGAAGCATTGTCAGTGGTCCTTAAAGTTTTTTCATTCGCTTGTTGTGAATGCCATACAAGGAAATGAAGGAAATGAACTTTTTGTGCCACTTATATGCATATCCAGTTTAAATGACGTTCAGAATTCTTGATAATTATATTTTACTAATTATGTGTCATGTTATTCCAGATCCTAATAACAATGAATTGATACCCACAACGGATGGTGCCACACGTCGCACAGATTTGATAGCAGTTACCACAGAACAACAACATAGTACCACTAGCACTTCGTCATCATTTGGACGCATGGTAGAGACTACATCACGTGAATCTAGTACTTCTGGCACTGGTAGTGGCAGTAGTACAACTTCTATCATTTCAACAACATCTACACAACATGCTACAACTATTGCAAGTACTACAACAACTTCTGCCACAACAACATCAACTACAACCCAAGCTACGCCTACACCAGACATACGCACAACTGTTACAGAACGTGATACAACACCATTTGATGTGGTTCATGTTTATAATGCTGGCATGGGTGGTGGCTTTGGTAGCAGTTCTGGTGGTGATACCGATGACAATTCTATATATAACGGTGAACATTCGTCCACGCCTGATGAGACACATCATCGCCCGGCACCATTACCACCGATTGACAGTGAACCCGGTTTGCCACCTTATTATCCGGCAATACCACCGCCACCGCCTCCATATAGCAACAATAATAACTACAGGCCCAAGAGCAAAGGTGGCCGTATCAATTCCATTGAGGAAGAACGCACTGCCATGATTATCGGCATTGTTGCCGGCATATTGATTGCAGTCATTTTAGTCATTCTACTTGTTCTCTGGCTTAAGTCAAACGGTGATCGTGGCTATAAGACCGAGAGTGAGAAAGCCGCTGCCTATGGTTGTCATAATCCAAATGCTGCCCTTCTGGGTAATACTAGCACAAATGGTTCATATCATCAACAGCGGCAGCATCATCAATCATCATCGCAATCACATCATCAATCTGCAGCCCTGACTAATGGACACAATGCTGGCATGAGTGGAAGTGCTGCAGGTGGAGGTACTGGTGGCACTGGCATGATGTCCAGTGGTGGCAGTGGTTCATTGGGCTATGGCAGTGATGGTCGTCCCCAAATGGCCGGCCTAGTCCAGCCAAGCACAAAGAAACGTAATTCAAAGGATGTCAAAGAATGGTATGTCTAAATCTATGTTAAGTGTATGTCTATTGAAAAAAGTATAGTAAAGTAAACTAATCCAGAAAGCAAAGTACTTTAACGATTTCAAGATAATAATCGTGTAATATTAGCAATAATAATTAGTGAAGATAAACAAACAAAAAAGATACATCTGTGTGCATAAGATATGTATACTATATAGAAGAGAAGCAAGAAGGATAATACTCAAATAATTGCATTTGTATTACATCATAAATAGAAGAATACATTTGCGTCAATAAATAAATAAATAAATAAACATATGTACGACGTACAATATACTCGAGATAATATACTACATAACATACAATAAATTTAAACACAAATTACATAAATAAATACATACAAATACGAACAATGAAACGCGAACATAATATGTAGAAGAAACAACAAAACAAACAAGTAAACAAATGCAAACAACAAATTAAATCAAATTAAAATAATAAACAAAAAAGCTAAAAAATAAATTTAATAAAAATTAATAAATGTACAAAAATACTTAACAACTTTACAAACTTTACTCGTACAACAAAATGATGAAGCGATAATAATCAAGCGACAAGTCAGCAACCAAATTTTGTACTATGCATATATCGAACAAAGCCAACAATCGATCAGAGAAGCTTCACAGTGAATTTGGCTGCTGAAGTGTTGAATGAAAAACTAGACAAGAAAAAACAACTTAAGGATTTATGTTTGTTAAATTATTCAATATAATCATTTAACACTATTGACACAAAAGGAAAAAATTCCAAAATTTAAATTAGAAAATTAATTAATTAATTACCAAAAAATATAAAATATAAAAATATAAAACAATAAAATGTTATAAGTTAAATTTTACAAACAAAACAAACGATAAACTTCAACAAAATACAAATAAGTAATTTATCTTGGAATTCAAAAGTCAAATGGAAAATTATAATACAACATATAGTACAGTGCCAGTCTAAGTACAGTCACCATTTCTTTGATTCATGGTGGGTTTAAAATACCATTATGAATGAAAATAATGATGCAAAATTGCATGTCTTCTATTTAAAAATGGACAAAAGAACTAACTACCCCTAAAAGTTATTCGATATTGTTCAAGAATGAACGTGGTTCAATGATCTTCGTCTCTTTCAGCAAGGAATGAGACAACTTATTATAAAGATCGTTACGACAGTATTTTTGTCACTCCTTTTGAAGCATTTACATACTATTTCCATAATTTTGCCATAATTCGTTGACATAGACCAATTATACTTACATACATACGTGGTAGATCGACATGTCTGGTTAAATGTTTGAACAGAAGCTATAGATCGATGCTACTAAAATGAGATCTAAACACAGAGCGAAAAGAATTTCGCGAAATTCGGTATTTCCTTTTTTCGGGTAACTAGTTAAATGGTTCTTTATCTTTTAATTTCGTTCTATATATGAATATCGCATTGGTCAGATGTACTCTTAATTAACGAAGCGATTGGCCGTGACTATTCTGACTATATCTACCATAAGTACGTTATAGGACATTGGTATCATAACAAGCACTTCTATTCTTCTAATATCGTCAATCTCTGGCATTTAAAGAGCATTGCTCCAGGGTTATCATTTAATTTTATCTGATGTGGAACAATGAAAATACTAAAAGTTAATGGATATCATAAATTTATACTTTATTTGATGGCCCTACACATGCAACTATGATTGCCTGAAAGACTCTTTTCGCATAGAGCCGTAGCTTCTCTGTTTTGAGGTCAATGAAAGTTTACTACATTTAAAAAACTCTGTTTGCCAGTATAACTGAGTCTGGAGTAACAATATGCCTTTTGCCAGTGTAGCTCTGTAAGGAGCAAATAAAAAAGTTGGAGACAATACAAACGCATGGGGGACAAAGACGTTGTGTTGCTAAGGCCCTTTCTGAGCATTGAGGCGACTATTCAATTAATCAGTTCAATTTTAATGAGCGTTTTTCAGTTGCAAATCTTCTGTAATCCTCTCTTTCATCATTGTAGCTTAGTTTATTTTCAATGATTCTTTTGGACTCGCCTGGCATTAGGTATATGACACTCACCGAAGACTTCTGTCTGGCACTGTAATTCTGACAGCTTGCTAAAGAAAAATACGGAAATTATTTCGAATTTTGTATTATAAAAATTGTTCAGAATTCTCAATTTAATTTAATTGACAAAAAATAAAGCAAACAAAACCAAATGCAATAGCAAAGAAGTTGGCAATAAATTAATAACAATAAATTAAAAACAAATAAATCTTATATACAATATACATACATACATATATGGTATAATTAAAAATAAATTAATATTCAAGATAAGTAAAAAATTACAAATTACATAATTAAATTGAATTAAATTTTAAATAAATATTCGAATGTGCAACAAACTGCGTAATGTGTAAAAAAATAAGAAACAAAAAAACATAAATAATAATTTAAAAATAAAATAAAATAATGTGGTGCTGTAATGTAATGTTAGAACCCAAAAGAATAGAAGTGCAGAGGTGAAAAAGAGCAAGAAGTAATGCAAATATAAAATTATCTATCTATATATACTTAGATAAATATATTAATAATAATATTAATAATAATTAATTAAATAATTGATTGACTTATATTTAATGCAAATGAAATTTTGGCTTTAATATTGAGATACGTTTAAATGTTGAGCTAGGCCCGTGTTACTCTAATTTAATATATAAAAATTCTAAAAGAAAAAACAAAACTAAAAAATTTAAAAAATTAAAAATAAAATTGAATTTGAAACTAAAATAAGTGAAGTTCGTGCAGCAAAATTGTAATTTTAAGAGAATCCCCCTAATATACATATATGTATAGTATGATATATAGAAAATGCTTTTGTTTATTTTGATATACTTATGGTATTTAGATAAATTGGCGATAATTGATTAAGAGTTAAGAGTTTTGATTTTTTGTTTTTTGAGGCAATGTTTGTTCGATCATTTGAGATCCATAGATGATCCATTGATTGATTGTATTGTATGTGTAGGATTGATATATATTTTTTCCACCCAGCAGTTAAGATTATTTTATTGTTGTTAAACTTGTATTTGTATTTGTAAGACTCTATTTACTAACACACACAGACTTATTATTATTATTATTATATACACATGATATCTATATGGTATGGTATATTTTGAATATTTCTCTCTGTCTCTATCTATATACAAATTAACTTGGAACATATCAACTAAAGAACAGAACAGAAATGAAACACACAACAAATACAAATTATTTTCTAATAACAAAACAAAAGAAAACAATGACCTCGTCAACCATAAAAGTCACAAGAGGAAAGGAGCAAACACTCACATATACAAAACACGAGTTTATTGTTTTTTTATTGTATAGTTTACAATATATTCGTTCTTTTATTAAATCAAATGAGATCGAACAATGGTTACAGTATTATCTTATTCTTATATTTAGTACATATAATATAAACTCACAAAACTCTTGATGATCATCTCATCATTGCTTAAGACTCACTATAAGCTCGTGTCCTTTTTTCTATCTATTAGAATTCTTCTTCTTGTTGCCGTTGCCACATTCACAGGAAATCAAAAATACGCTTTGCCAAACACACTTCCGCTTCCGTTCAATCTTTCTATTAAAATCAAATCAGTTGCTCTTTTTCTAATATCGTACAACAAAACAAAATAAATAAATTAATAATTAAATTAATTATGAATAAAATCTATACTAAATGAAATCATATTAAAAAAAATATCATTTTTGACTCGCTGAAATGAAAAATTTCACAAATAAAAACATACATATGGTATAAAAACTGAAATCATTTTTTGGAAAATATTATATTGTATTGTATTTTATACACGCACGCACTGCTCTGCTGAACTTTTTTACACGATTTATTAGTCCCAATCAAAAACAAAAACACACACAAATACACTTAAAAATTCGAAACACACTACTACTAAGATATACACTTCTATCACTGCTATCTATAATGCGTATATACACTCATGCATCTTTAAAAAAAAAAAAAAAAAATGAAAAACACACATTACTTGAACTTATATGAAATGCTAAACGGATAAACATATGTAAACATTTATATACACTTACTACATAATATACATATGTATGAGTATATGACTAGACTATATATCCCTATATACATACATATACATATACTACTACTACTACTATATATTTCATATATACAAATATTTTTCAGTTTTTAAGTCCAACAATTGTATACAACAACAACAACAAGCTATGAAGAAACAAACACAATTAGAACAACTTATACTACTTACACTACACTGTACACACTTGTGGTGAAAATAATGAGTATAGTACATTGTAATTTTTAATTATTGACATAATTTAGAGGAAGGCCGCGAATTAGTAACCAATATTGTAACAAATATGATATAATAGGAAAGCGACCCCAAGGCTTGCATTGTCTTAAAGCCTCTACATAGCTTAGTCCGGCCCCTATATACCATATACAATACTACGAAGAGACATATTCTACAAATTGTGTAGGTATGTTTTTGCAATTGAATTAATTGAAAATGAAATCAAATGTTTCGGTTTTTTGTCTCTTACCATACAACGCCTCTTTCTTTAGTGCAATTCAATTCTGGAGGTTGCAGTACTATCATGACCTTTTATACTGTCTTTCTCTTGATGTTATTTCAATAGCATAATCAGTACAGCAACTCTATCAGAAGTACAAGTAAGAGGGGGACTTCAAATATATTTTTCTGATAATTTTTTATTTTAATGTATTTATTTAAGTAGATTAAATATAATACTAATTTAACGATTGACTAGCTGCATCTGTGGTCAAAATTTCTATGTTGTATTTAAATTTTGAAAATATTTAGGCATGATGAAGTATTTAGGAGTTGGTATGGGACTTGGGAGTCAAATGATTCCCAATTATTGGTAGGAGTCCAGAAGATGGTCTACAGTTAACTGGACTCCGCAGGGAGGGTATATTGAACTGACTTTGAAAGGGTGCTGATGGGTATCAAGTGTATGTGCAATGTCCTGCATACCTCTGAGTATTTTGTCCAGCAATTTTATTGATTTTCGTTACTTAAGATTGATACTAATTTCATATTGATCATATTTGTTCTGAAATTATTAGAAATTTGATTTTGTTGTTGTTTATCAATCAATCCATTGCAGTAGTTGATTACATATGATGATGTGCTCAATATTTTGACTACAAGTTTGACAAACACTTACAAAACTATAAAGAAACACACAAATATGTAAGATATTTTCTTGTAATTACATTTAAAGAAAAATTTTTGGGGAATCCGATTATCGATAAACGATATTGATTCAGCCACTTTCCCTTCTCTCCCTCCCCCATCCCACAATCTTCGACACTATGTTAATGCTGCACAATGAAATGAAATTTTTGCATTTATAAATTCCCCCTAAAAATTATTTATTTATTTTTAAACTTAAACAATATTAAAAAAAAAATAATAAAAAAAAATTGAATTGAATTAATTTATTAATACTTTTAAAGAATTAAACCAAAGCAAAGCACTCATTTTAATTCAAATTCAAATTTGAAATGAAGATGAAGATGAAAAACTTAAAACACGAAAACCAAAAAAAAAAAAAACAAACCAAAGGAAATAATTATAAAAGAAAAAATACTAAATAGGAAAATAAAACCAAAAAAAGCTAAGAAGCCATTTTCTCTTAAATAATTATATTTAAATAAATTAAAAAACAACAACAATACTTAATGTTATGTACTATATTCAAGATGAAATCCTCCGTTAGTTGAATGCATAAATAAAAAATAAAAAAAATACAATAAATATAATAAAATAGACAAAGGACAAGAAGAATAAAGATGGTGCGATAGAATGGTAAAACTAGTAAAAAATAATAATAATAATTGCATCTTATTTTAGGCTTAAATCATTGTTATCTAATATAATAATATAAATAAATAAATAAATATATATATATAAACAAATAATAATAATAGTAAAATAATAATAAAACAACAAACAAATAATAAGAGAAGAGAATGGAAGGAACATAAAAATAAATAAATAAATAACAAATAAATATGTATGATGATGATGTATTGTATTGTATTGTATTGTATGGATGTATATGACACATGTGTGTGTCACTCACATGTACTTAGGAAAAATTGTATTGTAATGTACTTAATATATAATAATATATGTAGCGAACGGACAGTTTGAACAAATAAACCGACAGACAGATAGACGACTAACAAACAAACAAACAAACAACGTAAGTGATTGTTAAAGAAATATTATAACGAATGTGTATTAATTAATTATTAATATTATATTATATTAATTAATTAACGAAAGACACATACAAATGTATGTAGGTTGATGATGATATATAATTGCTTTGTTTTGTGTTAGATTTTATAATTTAAAGTAATGTAACAAAATAACAAACATGAAGATGATGAAAAATAACAAAACAAAACAAAAACAGAATGACTGATAAATCACAGAATTATAAAAATGCATATTATAAATAAAAATATAAATAAAATAAAATTCAAGGTGTTGTATTCTTTCAATATATGTAATAGTAATTTATTCATGTAATTTTATTAATTTTGTATTAACTTTTTGTTAATTTTATTAATGCTAAATAATTTTTATTTATTTTTGATAAAATTTTATTCATCATTTAATTTTTTAATGCCTTTTCTTTATTTTTACTAATTTTTATTAATTTTTATTAATCATGTTTAATTAATTTTGTTAATTTTCATTTATTTTTAATTAGTCTTATAAATGTTCTATTAATATTTACTAAAACATAAGGCATATTCATGTTCGAAGTAGAAGTATGCTGGACTTTTTCTTGTTTGCTGAGATCTTGGCATTTCTGCCCGCTTGGTATCCAGAATGACTTTTGTTATGATGTATTAATAATGATCAACATGAAAAATTCAATAAAATGAGATGTATAATGATCAAATTTATTTATTGTGTTTCTTTCGACTGCTGGAAAGACCTAAAATGCACCTATTTAGTTCTTTTAATTTGTTTCAACACGTTATATAGATAAATTCTCGGATACGGATACTCTAAAATATAGTCCTCCTAATTACCTTTCATATGGTATTACTTTTATTGAAATAGGTTCAGTCCTTCCCGAGATATATGCCAATAAGCATATCAGAAGAATGGCATCCACCTACTGCGCATTTTTGATGGCCTAGTACTTGAAAAAAATTTATACTGCGAGCGAGAAATTTAAAAAAAAAATGTGAATTTTTTGTTGGTTGTGTGGTGGTGGTGTGTGTGTGACTCGTGCTTTGCTCAACACACAAACACACCTCTCGGGATCACTGAGGTTGAGCAGCAGATCGTGAACGCTGCTAAGTAACAGAACATGATGTAGCGGCGCTAGCTCTGTTGAATCTGTTAGAAACCTAATTCAGACAGAGGCGTCGTGAGAGCGCTGTTAAAGTTCATTCATTTTGAATCTGATGTTAAAATGGGGGGGGAAATTTAGTTGTTATAAATGACACTCACTTATTTTGCTCTGTTAATTGAATTTTGGTTTTAAATCCCAGACAGACAGAGGCCGGCTGTTACTCTTTACATTTTGCCTCTCTGGTAAACACTTTCAATCTCAAGCTCACAAGGAGGACGACGCTGTTAGAGATTATATTTTGTTATAAACATTAAAGGTTTTGTTTTTGTTTACCTTCTTGTTTATATTTATTTTCATTTGATTTATTTATGCGTATTATATATATATTTTTGCCAATTTCCATTATTCAATGGCGCGGCGCAGTTTTTTCTCATTTGTGTATTCGTGTAAGTGAGGTGATTCACACAACTACCACCACAAAAATCCCCCTCCCTCCCTCCCCCGCCGTCCAACGACCGACTATAGGCTGGACCGACCTACACCCCATCATGATTCCCCAGCTGTCAGATGACTTTATCTTGTCAAAAGCTCTGAAACACACCACAACACAACACACAACAACAACCCTCCCACGATCCCCCCATCAATCACCCACCAACTCAACCAAACCCCATTATGAATGAATACTTTAAATTTATTTATATATTGAAAAACTCTACTTACTTAATTTAATTTCCAAAAGTCCGGACTAGGAATTGAACCTGCGATGCTGATGATCCGCGATGCATGGCGACACGACGCTTTGCACACCTGGGCCATCGAGGTGTTATCAAGTTTCATAACGAACGCATAATATAAGGAGCTTGGTACTGATTGTGTGACAAATAATAATGAAAAGCATATAATAAATTATTAAATTTAATAATGTTAAACAAAAGTCTAATATGCTAGTTTTGAACCGCCGTCGTTATTGTAACGCGGAGCCGGTGCTTAAACTCCTTGACACACTGGACCATCAAGGTCTTACTAAATCAGCAGCAAAAATGCATTGATATAAAGCTTGGTACTGATTTTGTGACAAATAATAATGAAAAGCATAATCAATTATTAATTTTAATAAAGTACACAAAAAAACTCTAAATTTTGCTAGTTTCGAACCGCCGTCGTATTTCTACCGCGAGCCGGTGCTTAAGCATCTTGACACACTAGACCATTAAGGTCTTAGTAAGATCTGTAGCAAATGCATTGATATAAGCTTGATACTGATTTTATGACGAATAGTAAGAAAAAAGCACCTGACTTATCTTTCTGAGCTTTTGACAATGAACCAACGACTGCAGTTGTCTAACACTATGCACATGCAGATGCCTGACACAAGGGCACACATCGATATGCTTATAACTAATTAAATAAACATTCATTTTGTTACATATTCAACGTGCTTCACTCACATTTTAATTCATATTTTATTTAGCTTATTAAACTTTAAAATAATGAGCTTTGTTAGAGTTGCAAATAGTGTTTATAAAAAACAAAATTAAAAAAATGTTTCAATACTCACAGTGACTCAACCGGTCACCCATCCGAATAGTAGCCACGCCACGTATTGCTTAATTTTTTATATTGCATAGATCGCAAAGAAAAGTGCTAACCAAAATAGCATATGACGATGTAGTCACAAATAGTGTTTATAAAATACAAAAATGTTTCAATACTCACAGTGACTCAACCGGTCACCCATCCGAATAGTAGCCACGCCACGTATTGCTTAATTTTTTATATTGCATAGATCGCAAAGAAAAGTACTTACCAAAGAAGATAAAATCGAATCGAAAGAGAAATAAAAATTCAATTTTATACATTTATATGTTTATAGGCTTATATCTGGAGAACCGCTTGACCAATTTTGATGAAAAAAATATCAAAAAAAAGGTTATCAGTTCCACTTTTTGCTATTAAACTTTGACCTTGACCTGACCTTGATGAAAGGTCAAAATTTGACTTCGAAATACGTTTATCACGATTAAAGCCACTTCTTGTACTAAGACTCTGTTCCGAAATGAACTCATTTTAAAGCCCTACTATTTATCTATACAACGGTTTATGTATCTTTCGAATCGGGTAAATAGTTTTTGAGATATAAAGGATTGAAGTATTGATCAATTTAATATGCAAAACTAACATTCGACTGGCAAATTGAGTGTTAAATGGCTTCAAGTTACAAGGCATTACTTGTCACATAAGTTGTTATAATATTGAAACAAGCAAATTCAAAATTATCCTTCACATTAAACTTTAAATCCTTATAACTCGAGAAAGGATAAGTTGATCTGAATGATAGAACTATCCTAAGAAAGTTCATGAGTTATTCTATCATCCTAAATTCGTAAGAGCTTGGTGCGACCTCTACAAAAGGTCATAAAATAGATGTTTGCGTTTATCCTTATTTGACAAACTTCCAGATCCTGGATGGAGTTCTAAGTGATTGCACAAGGAAGTCTACCTCTTAAAGTTTTTTGTGAAAAAAATTTCATCCAGATACGCCCACTCCTTTTGAAGTTATAATGATTTGAAGTTTATTGTAAAAACCTCATTCAAAATGTAACTGCCGGTAGATGACGAGGCATTTTAAGGAAAAATAAAATTTTTACAAAATTTTCCACCAGGTACCAGGCGAACAGAAATGCACAGAACACAGTAGGTGGATATTGCCTGTGCAAAAATGTTTATAGGCTTATATCTGGAGAACCGCTTGACCAATTTTAATGAAAAAAATATCAAAAAAAAAGATTATCAGTTCCACTTTTTGCTATTAAACTTTGACCTTGACCTGACCTTGATGAAAGGCCAAAATTTGACTTCGAAATACGTTTATCACGATTAAAGCCACTTCTTGTACTAAGACTCTGTTCCGAAATGAACTCATTTTAAAGCCCTACTATTTATCTATACAACGGTTTATATATCTTTCGAATCGGGTAAATAGTTTTTGAGATATAAAGGATTGAAGTATTGATCAATTTAATATGCAAAACTAACATTCGACTGGCAAATTGAGTGTTAAATGGCTTCAAGTTACAAGGCATTACTTGTCACATAAGTTGTTATAATATTAAAAGAAGCAAATTTGTGTGTTACAGAAATAAGCCCCCGGACATATGCAATGCTTTTTAGTCCAACGTCGACAACGATTGCAGTTACATTTTGAATTCAAAATTAACCTTTAAACTAAACTTCAAATCCTTATAACTCGATAATGGATAGACCGATCTAAATACTCGATGCATCCCTAGAAGGTTCATGAGTTCTTCTATTATCCAATATTCCTTAGAGCTTGGTGCGTCCTCTACACAAGGTCATAGAATAGATGTTTGCGTTTATCCTTATTTGACTAACTTCCTGATCCTGGATGGAGTTCTAAGTGATTGCACAAGGAAGTCTACCTCTTAAAGTTTTTCGTGAAAAAAATTTTATCCAGATACGCCCACTCCTTTTGAAGTTATATTGATTTGAAGTTTATTGTAAAAACCTCATTCAAAATGTAACTGCCGGTAGATGACGAGGCATTTTAAGGAAAAATAAAATTTTTACAAAATTTTCCACCAGGTACCAGGCGAACAGAAATGCACAGAACACAGTAGGTGGATATTGCCTGTGCAAAAATGTTTATAGGCTTATATCTGGAGAACCGCTTGACCAATTTTAATGAAAAAAATATCAAAAAAAAGGTTATCATTTGCATTTGTCAGCTTTTGTATGCGTTGCAAAGATCGATTTAAATTTAGTATAGCATACTTTTACAATCACTGAAATTGATCATGTGCTCGCAGGGACATTATTTAAAAAAAAAATCATTTTTCATAAAAGTCCCAGGCGCCACATAACAGTCATGTTTGAAAGTATGCATAATTTTATTTCATGGCAATTTCCCATTCATGATGCAATGAAAGTATGCTATCCTTTAAATATTTCGTAGCAAAAAACTTTTAATATTAAACAGCACTAAGAAGCAATGTTATACTTTGAACATAAGCCATTCTAGAATGTATTATTATCTAATGCTTTAAGTTGCAAAATGTTACCTGAAACATAAGGCATATTCATGTTCGAAGTGGAAGTATGCTGGACTTTTTCTTGTTTGCTGAGATCTTGGCATTTCTGCCCGCTTGGTATCCAGAATGACTTTTGTTATGATGTATTAATAATGATCAACATGAAAAATTCAATAAAATGAGATGTATAATGATCAAATTTATTTATTGTGTTTCTTTCGACTGCTGGAAAGACCTAAAATGCACCTATTTAGTTCTTTTAATTTGTTTCAACACGTTATATAGATAAATTCTCGGATACGGATACTCTAAAATATAGTCCTCCTAATTACCTTTCATATGGTATTACTTTTATTGAAATAGGTTCAGTCCTTCCCGAGATATATGCCAATAAGCATATCAGAAGAATGGCATCCACCTACTGCGCATTTTTGATGGCCTAGTACTTGAAAAAAATTTATACTGCGAGCGAGAAATTTAAAAAAAAAAATGTGAATTTTTTGTTGGTTGTGTGGTGGTTGGTGGTGTGTGTGTGACTCGTGCTTTGCTCAACACACAAACACACCTCTCGGGATCACTGAGGTTGAGCAGCAGATCGTGAACGCTGCTAAGTAACAGAACATGATGTAGCGGCGCTAGCTCTGTTGAATCTGTTAGAAACCTAATTCAGACAGAGGCGTCGTGAGAGCGCTGTTAAAGTTCATTCATTTTGAATCTGATGTTAAAATGGGGGGGGAAATTTAGTTGTTATAAATGACACTCACTTATTTTGCTCTGTTAATTGAATTTTGGTTTTAAATCCCAGACAGACAGAGGCCGGCTGTTACTCTTTACATTTTGCCTCTCTGGTAAACACTTTCAATCTCAAGCTCACAAGGAGGACGACGCTGTTAGAGATTATATTTTGTTATAAACATTAAAGGTTTTGTTTTTGTTTACCTTCTTGTTTATATTTATTTTCATTTGATTTATTTATGCGTATTATATATATATTTTTGCCAATTTCCATTATTCAATGGCGCGGCGCAGTTTTTTCTCATTTGTGTATTCGTGTAAGTGAGGTGATTCACACAACTACCACCACAAAAATCCCCCTCCCTCCCTCCCCCGCCGTCCAACGACCGACTATAGGCTGGACCGACCTACACCCCATCATGATTCCCCAGCTGTCAGATGACTTTATCTTGTCAAAAGCTCTGAAACACACCACAACACAACACACAACAACAACCCTCCCACGATCCCCCCATCAATCACCCACCAACTCAACCAAACCCCATTATGAATGAATACTTTAAATTTGTTTATATATTGAAAAACTCTACTTACTTAATTTAATTTCCAAAAGTCCGGACTAGGAATTGAACCTGCGATGCTGATGATCCGCGATGCATGGCGACACGACGCTTTGCACACCTGGGCCATCGAGGTGTTATCAAGTTTCATAACGAACGCATAATATAAGGAGCTTGGTACTGATTGTGTGACAAATAATAATGAAAAGCATATAATAAATTATTAAATTTAATAATGTTAAAAACAAAAGTCTAATGCTAGTTTTGAACCGCCGTCGTTATTGTAACGCGGAGCCGGTGCTTAAACTCCTTGACACACTGGACCATCAAGGTCTTACTAAATCAGCAGCAAAAATGCATTGATATAAAGCTTGGTACTGATTTTGTGACAAATAATAATGAAAAGCATAATCAATTATTAATTTTAATAAAGTACACAAAAACTCTAAATTTTGCTAGTTTCGAACCGCCGTCGTATTTCTACCGCGAGCCGGTGCTTAAGCATCTTGACACACTAGACCATTAAGGTCTTAGTAAGATCTGTAGCAAATGCATTGATATAAGCTTGATACTGATTTTATGACGAATAGTAAGAAAAAAGCACCTGACTTATCTTTCTGAGCTTTTGACAATGAACCAACGACTGCAGTTGTCTAACACTATGCACATGCAGATGCCTGACACAAGGGCACACATCGATATGCTTATAACTAATTAAATAAACATTCATTTTGTTACATATTCAACGTGCTTCACTCACATTTTAATTCATATTTTATTTAGCTTATTAAACTTTAAAATAATGAGCTTTGTTAGAGTTGCAAATAGTGTTTATAAAAAACAAAATTAAAAAAATGTTTCAATACTCACAGTGACTCAACCGGTCACCCATCCGAATAGTAGCCACGCCACGTATTGCTTAATTTTTTATATTGCATAGATCGCAAAGAAAAGTGCTAACCAAAATAGCATATGACGATGTAGTCACAAATAGTGTTTATAAAATACAAAAATGTTTCAATACTCACAGTGACTCAACCGGTCACCCATCCGAATAGTAGCCACGCCACGTATTGCTTAATTTTTTATATTGCATAGATCGCAAAGAAAAGTACTTACCAAAGAAGATAAAATCGAATCGAAAGAGAAATAAAAATTCAATTTTATACATTTATATGTTTATAGGCTTATATCTGGAGAACCGCTTGACCAATTTTGATGAAAAAAATATCAAAAAAAAGGTTATCAGTTCCACTTTTTGCTATTAAACTTTGACCTTGACCTGACCTTGATGAAAGGTCAAAATTTGACTTCGAAATACGTTTATCACGATTAAAGCCACTTCTTGTACTAAGACTCTGTTCCGAAATGAACTCATTTTAAAGCCATAAAGCTTAACATACGACTGGCCAATTGCGTGTTAAAATGCTTTAAGTTAAAAAGCTTTGAATGCATCATACCCCTTTCTAATATTTAACAGTATTGAATGGCTTCAAGTTACAGGAGGGCATTGCTTGGCGCATAAGTAGTTGTAATATTGAAACAAGCAAATTACCATTCAGGGTTGCATTTGAGTTTTGAATATCAACGATTCCCATTCAAATTGCAGATAATTTTAAATTATTCATATCTCAAAAACTATTGGACCGATTCAAATATGGGTACCACAGTTATATAAAAGAATAGCAGGGCTTTGATCTGAATTCAACCAAAATCGAATGTAAGTATTGGTGGTAGGTCAAATCGCAGTAAACACATTTTGATACAAATTTTTTACCTCTTATAAAGGTCAGATCAAGGTGAAAGTTTAATAGCAAAAAACTGTCAATCCATTCTCAAGATATGATGCTTTAAACATTTTTGCATATGCAATATCCACCTGCTGTGCATTTCTGTTCGCCTGGTACTTGCTCAAAATTTTTATTTGAAATGAAGCAAAATTTCAATTTTTGCCATTTGCTTCAAGATGCATGCAAACTATTACTTATGCAAATTTGCAATGAGCATGGAATTTCGTGTTCTTGAAATTTGAAAAATAACTAAATGAATTACTCTCTCTAACAAAGTTGATGATAATTTTATTTTCAATTTTTTTCTTTTATGTTATTACATCAATATACATTTTTAAATTGACAAAAATGAAAAAACGTAAACTAAAATAAAATATCTAACATATGGTATATGTAAATAGTATATTATAATAAATAATTACAATGTTTTCATGTACGAGTATGGTATGTATGTTTGTGTGTGTATATATGCTAAATGGGACGGATATGTACAACGTTAAATAATAAGCAAATAATATACATATGTAGTATTTAATTTAATATGAGAATTCGTCGTTGGTCGCATATTTATTTAATTTATTTATAATTTTATGTTTTGT
This sequence comes from Amiota communis, assembly GCA_037043315.1. Classification (NCBI taxonomy): domain Eukaryota; kingdom Metazoa; phylum Arthropoda; class Insecta; order Diptera; family Drosophilidae; genus Amiota; species Amiota communis. The sequence goes on from JBAMAV010000370.1 coordinate 409,606, forward strand.
TTTTTATCTTTTTAATTTAATTTAAATTTGGTGGGTTTCTGTGCATTTAGATATACATACATAAAAAAATGTTTAAATTTTAATTTAATTAATTATTTTTGTTGTTAATTTTTCAGGAACTCGGAACTCTAGAGCCTTTTGTTCCCATGATGATGCCTCCTTTGAGCTTTTTATCATTTTAGTAGTATTTATGATCGATTCTCAGGCGACTCCTTTTGTTAAGGTTTATTATTATTATTAATTTATTATTATATATTATATTATAAATTTAAAGCTACAAAGTTACATTCAAATAAATTGTTTATTTTTATTTTTATCATTTCAGGAATAAGTTCATTCGTTGTTCATGCTTTTTTTTTACTTAAATGTTTTATCATTTTAAAAATGGTTGTTTTCTATGAATTTCTTTATCTCTTCATTTTTAATTTTCTATATCAATATGATGAGATATTTCTGTTCTTTTTTGTTTGTTTATATTTGTTTTTTCTATCCTTTTTTATTTTAGGGTTGTTCACACACACAAATGTAGTAATAACAATAACATTTAGAATGTGAAAAGTAAGTGGCTAAAACACCAATTATTTTTTGTTTTTTAATTTAAATATTTATCTCTTAAATGTGATTTGATTTAATTTCATTTAACACACACATATATGTACGTACACACACATCTATATAAGAAAATGTAATAGTATGGTATATATAATTGTAAAAAATATTATCATTTTCGCTCATATATTATTTAGTAAAACACATTTATAATAATTGCTTAAGAACTTATTAAATTCTTGGAAACAAATATAAAAACTAATACATTTATCATACTAATTCATAATTAATGTGAGCATTTTTAATTCAATACTTCTTGATTCTTGTTTTTTATTTCCTTTTCCTTATCTTTTGTTTACATTTTTTTTGCTTTTTCCTAAGTTTAATAATTTTGAATTAGAATATTGCATAAAACATTTAGAATTTTACCCGTGCTGGAATGTAATTCCAGTAAATTATTAATAATAATATAAATATTTAATTGTAGATATACATACACATATGTAATTATAAATTTAAGTATCTAAACTACACGTCAATACATACAAATAGTCAATATCAATATATTTAATTCATATATATATATAAGAAACACGATTTATTTATTGTGTTCAGATTGATGATGATTGAAATTTATTTTTTATGCACAAACTGTAATGCATAACTAACATACATATAAGGACACTTTAATGTTCATATACATACACGTACATATCCAAGCTTCATGGATACACATGTGGATTGTATACGGAATCAACTTTTACATGACAATGTATAATGAATTAAATTATCAACCGAGGGTTTCAACCATACTCAATAAAGTTCATGAAAACCTTATTGCCAAACTGAATTGAGGATGAGAAGATAATAGGAGGATACTGAATAGAACAGAACACTTGATAACATTTTATATACTACATACTATTATGCACCAACAAAAAACACATGTTATTATACCAAAGACAATGAAATTATATAGACTGGACAAATCGTTCACAAAGAGTAAGCAGTTCTTCTTCTTTTATACACAATTTCTTGTTGAGTAATCTCGTGATACCCAATATACTTAGTACAATCAAAGACTATGACACTGGACAACTTGCTCACTGGAACACAATGGTGACGCTGAAGCTGAGTCTGAAGCTGGTCAAAAAATACAAAGTAGCTGTTTATATGTGAACGAACACAATGTGAAGTTGAAGCTAAGTCTGAAGCTGTGAAGTCATCTCTCTCTCTCTTCTCTCTCTGCCTCTCAAATGACTAGCATAGCTGATTGATATTCAAAACAAAAGCGATAATAGATGAACCTCGCATTCTGTTTACTTTTTTTCGGTCTTCAGCTTCAGACTCAGCTTCAACATCACCATTCTGTTCCAGCCTATAGAGATTCAACAATTTTGTAAACGAACACAAATTCGTTAGCTAATTGTCCAATCTACTTATATGTCTTTGGTACAATATGTATTAAAACTTAAACATATAAGATAGTATAACACTATATCGAGTCCTATTCGCGAAAATATCGTAAGCGCCAAAAACTAAATTTTACAGGGAAGCGTGTTTTCTACTTGCCTTTACATTGGCTGGCAATATAAATAATAAAATCAATTCTGTATTATCTCCATAACCATAGATACATATATCTATAATATTTTACCAGTTGGTGAGTTAGTAGCTTAAGAACAATTTCTTAAAAAAAAAAAAAAAAACAATTTTGAAATATAATGTCGCTTACATTAAATTCGCGAATACGCCTCGTTATGTATAATACAATAACACTAACATATATCGAAGGATGTGTATATGTACTAATATGAAAATAAAAGTGTCTTTATATGGTAGATTTATACATCTCAGTGTACATTACAAAAAAGTGCTATAAACTTAACAACAACAGATCAATTGATCGTTTTCGAGAGAACTCATTTATCTATGGTAAATATTACATTTATAATTATAATAAGTAAGTATAATTACTTAAATTTTCAATTATTTCTGTATTTATTTCTGTATATATTTATGTATGAATGCAAGGTGTATGTGTATGAGTGTAAGGTGTATGTATTTGTTGTCATTTCAACTGCCAGGAGCCTGGTGCTTGTACAATTATAGCCTCTCGGCAGATGTGAGTGTGGTCCTTCACCAACTGATGTTGGGTGATTCTGCCACTCAATGGAGTATATGGTGTATGGGTATGTTTGTTTCTGTGTGTATATGTAGTGTATTTTTCCTTATTTCTTGTTTTTGTTTTTGCTTTATTTTAACATCTATGAAAATATAATTTAATATAATTTTAATAATATTCTTTTCTTTTCTTTTAACACATATGTAAATCAGTCTAATTTGGGAATTGGTCGTGTAAACTTTGGCGAACCTAAACCATAATTGAATACAACATACATACATATGTACATACATATATGGGTGTACACATACATATATAAGTATATAGTATAATACTTGATTCTTTTACAAAAAAAAATTACAAATTATCCTTAAACAAAACCAATTGTACAATTTTGAATCGAAATAACCTTTTTCTATTATATTCATCATAAGTTTTTAATTTTTTTTTATATATATTTATAATTCTCAAATTAAATGGATGGAATGTTTTCTTCTGTTTTCTGTTCTTCTCCTACTAATACTTTTTCTTCTCTTCTATAAGCATATGTATTCTTTTTCTTATTCAATTACATGTATATATATAATAGCTTTCAGTAAGAAAAGTATCCGGAATTTGAAATTGTTCTTTTTTTGTCATCTATTCTTATGCTCGATCACTATTTTGTAAGAAACCCTTAATGCCCATCATGTAATCTATTAGAATAATGATATATTGAAGATCAGATGTTAAGCTTATAAGAGCGTATACTACACTTTGATCATCAGCCTTTATTGACGCTTAACGTTTTAAATCTTTCTCTAAATGCTCATAAGACACCTGGTATCTAATCATCAGCCTTCTTATGGGGAATGCATTTGCCAGAGGTTTGATTATTGTTCGTCGAATCATAAGCGTCGCCTCTAGAAGCTTGTGAAATACATATAAGCGTCGCCTTTGAAATTTTGTATAATTAAAAATACATGAAGACTCCATGGAGATTTATGAATTTGATCATGATATTGAGAAGCTATCCAGCAGTGGCAAAGGTGATAAAAAGCGAATTGAAGTAAAAAAGTGGAACGCTGTTGCCTTATGGGCTTGGGATATAGTTATCGACAATTGAGCACCTTGTTGCAACCATATTATGGATCATGTAAAACTGTATTGTATATATGTATATTTTTCTGTAAATATTAAGCTAAAGATTAAGCAATTTAATGATTGTCCCACTCAGAGATTGATGGTAAATAACGAAAAAATAAAAAAAATGGTATGAATTTCTCTGTATTGAGTATCAAGACAACCAGGCATCAGCCCCATCGCTTGGGACGTTTGTATTCAAACCCGTTAAGGTAAAGATTAAGCAATTTAATGACTGTCCCACTCGGGGATTGATGGTCAAAAAAGAAGAATTTGAAAAAATAATAATAATAATTATGGCATCAGCCAGTCGCTTGGGGCTTTAGCAATCAAGCTTTTTATTTTCATTACATTTTGGGTCTTTTAGAAATTAACATGTTTAGATCTTCCACATATATTATGGATTAGAATAGATTGTTTATCTAGTATTATAATGGTTGAGTTCGCTGGAGCTCTCCAATCCTGTGATAAATTATATTATTAGCAAAATTAACTATTAAGGTCTTTAGCCGCATTAAATTTGTATTGCATGTCTACTAATCCCAGTAGTTCAGTACCGAAGTGACTTGTAGTCTTGTTCGGTTTTTAATGGACCCCAGCTCACGCATGGTCTAGGGGGAAAAAGGTATGGGATAGTTCTTTGTAACAAAATATTGTAAATAACAACTTCCAGATACTTTCCCTGCAAAAAGATATTCTACACTAATATAATGGAGACTTCATCTTCAACTTTGACCCAATAACAACAGTGATATACATATATTGTATGTATATGGTAAATATGTAGTGACTACACATACTGCACATTAGATAAACTTATACTTATTAACATTGTATTGTAGTTATATGTATAGATTAATCAGATATCAGTTAATCAGTTTTTTCTTTCCTTCCTGTGTCTTGTGTGTCTACACACTACATTAAAGGTACATTAAAGCTCTGCTTTTTGTTAAGCACCCAACAAAACTCTACAAACACTAGATTAGATTCGATTTTGTTTTACTTACATAGATAGATAGATACGACGAGGAGTATATTACTTGAAATATATAGTAAGTATTAAAGAAGTAGTGTAGTGTAGTGTGGTGTTTAGAGTGTTTAGTTTTTTTTAGATAAGATGTGATTTTCGATTGGAATGCTCAATAGCAGCCAACAATTCATTCTTTTGCCGCACATAAAGGCGTCCCTTGCACCAAGGACTTTGAAGTTGCAATGGTTTGAAATCATCACGGAGACAACGTTCACGTGCTCCAATAACAGCAACCAAACAGAAATTATCCAGCATTTCTGCAGTATAGATGGGTCCATTGCTGCCCTTAAGGACTGCAGCCATATTCAGTTGTTTGACAACCAAATTGATGACCTCTCGAGCTGTAGTTTTATGTGTGACATGTAGTTTGAGGCTGGTGCCACTTGCCAGTCCAGTATTATAGGCTGTATAGACTTGTATGATGCCTGAAGTTTGTTCGCTGCCAAGACTTGTACAGCTTTCAGTATCATCATCTCTGATGGTGGTGGGACGATTCGAAGCACTTGAACTTGGTTTTGGTTCACTTAATTGAGTTGTAACATAACCAGGAACATTCACTGAATGTCTTAGTAAATGACTGTTTGCCAAAGCTTCTGCTGCACTTGTTGCCTTAATGGGTTTGTGTTCAAATTCGGAGGCATAAATGCTGCTGCTCTTCAGCGAAAGACTTGAACCACTTAATTGAGGTGTTGAACTTGCACTTTGCACTGTTATCAATGGTGTTGACATTGATTTCGCTTGCGAAATACTTGAACTTGTACGTTTGCGATGAGCAGGCACACCCTGCTGTTGTTGCTTATGATGTCTTAGAATGTCTGGAGCTGCCATTGCCAGAGTATCATCTGAACGTGATGGTGGCATAGCAGCAAACACAGAGTTACTGTTACTGCCGCCACTGTCACCCAAATCCGATTTGCTGCTTATCATAGAAGTGCCAGCTGAATAGAAACTGTGTGTTGTGTGCTGAGAAGTGTCACTGTTCTTGCGTAAAGAAATATCCGGTGCTTGTAGTAACTGTTGTATATCATCTTCATCATCATGACCATGATGTTCATCTTGGTGATATAATGAGTGTGTGGCAAAGTTGTCAATGGGTGTTGTTGCTGACACTTCGAGATTTTGTTCAGATTTGGAATGTTCTGGTCCGAACATACATGCATTGTTGTTGTTGGACATTTTTGTATCGGCACCGGGGCCGGGCCAACTGCCACGTCCAGATCCAACTTTATTAAACTTCGTCTCACGTATGGGCAACTGCAAGAAATGTTGTTTATTAGCAGTTGTCGATGTCATACTATTGCCACCGCCTCCACCTCCACCTATGCCAGCGAAATCATCGTGTACGTGAGCAAAATCCAATATCTCTTTCATCACTGAGGATGCTTGTGGTGCATTTTTGTCGCGTGCAAATGCAATTACGTCCATCAACCAACGCATACCCTTCCACATGGCATTCAGGCCATTCGTTAGTTCCTGCAACTTTGCCAAGCGTTCCTTGGCACATTGCAACTCACTGGTGGAGAATGCCTCCCGATGCGAATGATTCGCTAGTATAGTATCCAATTCGAGTATGCAGGAGAGACGTGCGTATTTCTGCAGTATAATAGGTTGGTATGTACGCAAGTGGATCATCTCAAATGCTTGTATGCTAAGACTAACCAAATCATCACGTTGTAACAGAAGTTCAGTTTGTCCGGGCACGGCACATGATAACTCCACAGCGGGACATATCAATAGGAAACTTATATCTTTGCTTATCTCAATGACTTCGATATTATAGAAACGATGAGTCACTGCCTCAGCATCTTGTATGTTCATACTAGCAAATAGTTTATGCGCTGCATTTGTGAGATCATAGAGAAACAAACGTTGAACTTCCGTGGTAGAATCGGGATCATTATTGAATTCCAAAGGTAAATGGAAGGAGCTACTGGCACATTCACTATGTGCTGTTGTTGTTCCTGTACGCTCATCGCGTAACAATATCTTCCATTCCTCTGAGGAAATGTGACTGTTCTCACGAACTTTTTGATGTGGCAACACATTCGGTGATTTCACTGGCACTACAACTTGTATTTGTTCCATGGAACACTGCATTTTCAAATAGCCCAAATATAATCCTGGCTTCAGAGTTTGCAATGCTGTTTGATGATAAAGAATCTGTTCATTAATTGATGATATAAGCAATTCATTCATGCTAGAATCTTCATGTAGGGCACCAATCTTTTTTTGCAACTTTTGTACAGGCAACCAACGTGAATTCAATATTGAAACAGATTTGGGACTTTTCACCGCCTGTATGCATGCAATGACAACTGTACCCTTGGAATCACGCAATGGTTTATAGTACAATTGTCCCAAATCATTGAATAGTGCCGATTGCATTTGACATATGGCTGTCAATATTTTAGCTCGGAATTGAACTGCAGATGTCAGATTACGTTCCATATCTGATCGCAACAGTTTGACATCATCCCAAGTACAAGCCACTTTCATAAGCCAATAGTAATCCATGTGTAAACTGCTGGGATATGATTCATCTATTTCAATGACAGGCGGAAAATCTTCACTGGTCACCAGTACTTTGTCATCATAGTAAACAATACTGGCAAAATATATGCCACGGCGTAGTGTCTTTTGGAATTTCGATGCCACCGAGAATAATTGCTTTATTGTTGTTTTCTTTTTGTGTATTCGTTTCTGACCACCAGTCGGATCAAGAGTTATATCTGAAGCTTCAGCTGGACGCATTAAACGCACAGCTGTAAACAATTCATCCAGTACACGTTGCCGACCAAAGTAACGATCTTCACGGTTATTCAAATCACGCCAACCTATAAAATTGAAAAGGTTATTCACATAACTAAATTACAATGAATCAATCAATTCTTACTTGATGGTACAACACTTGCTGGAACTGAAGATTTATAAACACCCCAATCCTTAATATTACCACAAGTAGCACGTATGAAGTAACGACGTCCTTGCGTTAAACCACTAATATGACATTGAGCACCCATTGTACCATGAAAGTTTGTCCAGTCCATTAGTTCCCGTTCACCCACAACATTACTAAAATCAGCACGAGTTGACCATTGCACTGAACATCAGAAGCAGAAGAAGAAAAAGAGATGAATAATTTATGAATATACACATATCTACCACTAAATCAATTAGTCACATGTTGTTGTTGTTGCTACCCCCACTTACCTCTAAACTTTGTACCAATGGCACCTTCGAATGGCTCCAGTATTTGCACAGTAATTGAGTTTTCATCTGTTACATCAACCGTAACAGAAGCGGGCGCATCTGGTGGACGTGCTTGGTCCCAACCGAGTAATAAACGACGTAAACTCTTTACACGTCGTTCCCATATGCCGATTTGTTTTTCAACTTCATTACCAGTGCAACCAGTCACCGAGGAGCCCGTGTTCCCTGCATTAATAATATTGTAAATAAATAAATGAATAATAGTAAGAAAAAGAAAAAGAAAAAGAAAAAAAGAAAGAATGAATATCTTTCAATTAAAATTATGTTACACAGACAATTCAAGTACTCTTCATAGAAGCATTTCTACATGCTACATGAAGAAGATGATTTAAACTTCCCTCAATGATGAATTGCCATCTTGGTAAAAAGACTGAGTAGGTATAAGGACCATGAGAGTGATGCCTGAAGCTAATAGCAAAATAAGAAATGGATCATAAGACTTCTGAGTAAAGTAAATCTTTGGTAAGTAGCCTCGCTACCCATCCTATCCTAAGATGCCTAAAGTTCTTTATATAACCAGGATGAGCTGGCTCATTTGTTAAAGTTCAAAACGAAGTTAAAAAAAATATGCTCCTCCTTTATATAACCATTATGAAGCCATATAACACTGGAGAACAACTTCAAAATCAAACGCCCAAATCATACAAAATGTTCAGTTCATGTTCTTGTCAACGTTGAATGGTATGCCCGCAACTCTGTCATTTACAGAGACCTGCAGGTGTCAACTGTGATTAAGAAATAGTGGAGTGGAAATCAACATAACCCAGCTTGAATCTCTAGAAATCCATCTCGCTGTCAATTTGTTGGGCAATGTTACCACCCCCGGACGACTAAGCGAAGAACTTAACCCAATATACTTCCAATAATATAGCTCTCAACTTGTATAACAACACACATGTCAATCCCAACTCAAAAAATTCACAGACTCTCCCTTTTGCGACAGTTGCAAATGAAGAATACAGCTAGAAAAAAAATAACAATTTTTTTATAAACATTTTTTTTTTCTTTCTTGAATTTGTGTGAAACAAATCAATTTTAATACGATTATCATCACAGGAACACTGTCCAGAGTATGCTCTAAATTCCCTGAAAATTTCATCAAAATCGCTCCAGCAGTTTCGGAATCTATAGTGAACATACATACATAGTATATCCACTTTTTTATATATAAGACAATAAAAACAAATAAGTAATAAGGGTGGCATCAAGGTGTTAGAGTGCATTGAATCTGTGTATATTTTCAGCTCTTTCTCTCATTGATGGGTTAATAAGTTTTTTTTTTTTTAAATAATCCCCTTTTAATGTCGTACAAACGTCATGGTAAAGTAATAAAACCAGTCAATGTCACATAAAAACGGATTGGCAAGTGAACATTAAAAACAAACAAACAAACATAGTCATTATGGAAAAGTAAATGAAATGATAAAATTGTGCACAGCAACAGATGAAATGTGTGTGGTTTTTTTTTTCTCTACCAGGCAGCGCCGTCTCTGTCTCTGGCTTAGCAGAGTACAATTCATACTCATACTCGAACTTATTGTTATCAGACTCAATTGCACTTTATTGCCTTAATTAAGAGTGATCATCTTCATTTAATGTTATTTTTGAAATATCCAAGCAGTCAGCAATGGCAATAGTAATAGCCATTGAGTACAACTCAACTACTCACCAATAATAATGCTTGAAATGGATGGTCTCGATAAGAACACACTAGACTGACTGGGTGCTTCAGAAACGCTCAACTCATGTATACGTAAATCGGCATCTTTAAGCAAACCATTCAATTTGGATCCAATGGTTTCAGCTGAAACTGTAAGATAAATTTAATACAAACAATTCAAATGTAAATTGGAAATAGAAAAATGAGTAAACTACATTGAGAGCTATCAATTGCACCATGTTGTAATAACATTCTGGTCATTGAGCGATTATTACTGAGCACTGCAACATCCAAAGCTGATAGACCATCGGTATTTGTACTAATAGTAGGGAATAATCAATTATTTGAAAGAATATTTATTAATAGACAAAAAGTATTGTATTGTATATATTTATCTTACCAATTTACATCAACATCAATGGATTCAATAATGGTGCGTGCCTTTTCCAAGTAACCATGTTCGACGGCAGCAAAAAGTGCTGTAACAAATTAAGGAAAAATACATCTACAATCAAATCAATCTACAACTATATAGATACATATATAGTTACTTATTTATAGTTAGAATTGTATGAGTCAAGTGTATTGAAAAAGATTAATAAAAGAGTTAAACGTAGAACATTGAAGAAGAACCTTTTTGTTTTGCCTACCATGTAAATGTAGATTACTCTGCGTCAGTTTGTCCAGTTGAGCTTGTGCCAACTTCAATTGTTTCTTAGTCATTTTATTGCGATTTGGAAGTGGTGTATTGCATATGTCACCACCACCGCTCGTACCGCCATTCTTATCACGCAAATTGACAGGCATACGATAGACAGCCAAATTCTGTGAATTCGTTGACATATTTTCATCGCCTGCGGCAGCAGCAGCAACAACATTTCCAATGTTGTCGGCGTTAGCAATATCAAGGTTTCTCATGTCACGTGATTGACGTGAGATGCTCAAATGCTTCTGATGCTGCTGCTGCTGCTGCTGCTGATGCTGGTATTTCTGTTGTATTTGTTGATGTTGTTGTTGTTGCTGTGACATACGTTGCATATTGGCAGCTACAGCATTTGGCAGTAGATATTCCATTTCCTTTATGTCTTCCGATATTGATGTTGATATGATTCTTGATGCTGGGTTGGTGTTGCTATTATTATTGTTATTGCTGTTGCATGAGGAAATTCCTGTACGCAGTTTTTTGTCTAGAGAAACATGATGCTGCTGCTGTTTGGTCCAACAAAATTCGTCTTCTTGATTTAAATTCTTCTTTTTGATAAAAGATTGACTTTTGCCTTTGCTAAGATTGCATACAACTTTATGATGGTTTTCTCCTTCTCCTCCTATGGCCCCGCTATGATTATGATTGCTTTTTTTGATATCAATGACGCATTGATTCTCATTTATGTTGACTCTGTCGTTGTTGTCGTCATTGTATTTCTTTCCATACATCAATATATGCTCATCCAATTTTACGGCAATATCATCGTCATCATCAAAACATTTTCCATAACGTTTTGCATTCAAATCAACATCAGCATCAGCATCATCATACGTTGCAGTATTTTTTCTCGAGATCAAATTATCTTTAAGGACAACACAAAATAAATAAACAAAAACAGAGAAGGGAAAATAAATAAAAATTTGTATAAATAATTGGAAAAAATTAAAAATAATGAAATAATAAAAGCATAAATCTTAAAAAAAAAACTTAATACTATTATTTACAAAAGATAAAGTACATAAAATCACATCATCATCATCTGCATGAATAAATTGAATTTTGTATGCAAGGAAATGAAGATTAATATTATAATAAAAAAATATATATATGTGAACACACAAACAAAGGAAGAAAAACTAAATTAAATTGAAATTAATTATGAATGAACGTTGAACGATGAATATGGTATTGAACCAACAGCACACATGAATCACAGATGTTTTATTTATTTATTTATATTGTATGCTATGGTATAATGTATACAATAGTTTTTTCCTTTATCTATGTTATTGTTTTTATATACCACATTGAATATATACAGATGGTTTTATTTTATTGTATTATCATGTATGTAAGCATGCGTCGTTTTAAACTATGGACTATGGTATGGTATGGAATGGTGGGTGTTATGCATAGAGGTGACACTTACTAATCAATACTGTTTTGTTTTTTCTTTTCTCCTCATTTGGAATATGGAAAAAATTAAGCCCATCATAATCCACACTAAACCATATCAACAACTACTACTAACCCACACATAAACTATTTGCAAAAGGTTAATAATGCACAGCATTTGATGACATTAGTTGGTATTGATGGTTCCAGGTGGGTTTGGAATTAAGGTAATGGTCTACCATTAGATGATGATAACCTTTTCATCATCATATGAATAATTATAAATTAATTGATGGCTCTTAACTATGACCTAATATGATGGGGTTTGGTTAATTGCTTAATTCCATAAAGGTATTTTTTATTTATATACTTTAGCCCAAGCAGCAAGCCACACATCACACAACGTAACACAACACAGGCTTAAGCTTACCATCGATGGAAAAACGCGTATTTGGATTTGGGTTTTTCATGTGACAAAACTTGGTCAGTTCATTGAGTGTGTGAAAAGATTTTTGACGCATGAAATCGGTTGGTGAACGTAGACAACAACCGCCAATAATGTTACCGCCTCCGCCACTGCCGCTTTCAGTGGTGGAATTCATCTGAAATAATTTGAATGCAGACGATTTGTGTTCGTCTTTGCTGTTGTTGTTGTAACATCTGTAAATGGCACATACACAAGATCAGAAACTTTCTTACATGCAGTATTCCATTAGATCTAATCTATTTTATAATAACATTGCATAAAATATCTTGGAGAAGCTCAAATCAGTGATGTTAGAGAAAAGGAGTTTAAACTGAGGTATATTCTTACAGGTACTACATTATTCCATTCAACACCTCGCGAGTCCCTTTGTAACCTCGCGCAACATCAGTTAACTAAAGAAAGATTCTACCAGGCCGGCAACATTCCCTTAGATCTAATCTGTTGCAATCACATTAGCATATGGTGCAACATTCCAATTTCTCGAATAACTATTTTGTATAATGATGTAATTAGTGATATTTGCTCGATGATGTTGTCTTTGAGGTGTTGAACAGTTTGACCGGGATAATCCCCATATACTACTATATATAGCATGTATTAGATCAACCAACAAACCAAGGCCAATGGAGCTATTTATTTTGAAAAAGTCTTTTGAGATGATTGGAGGTTTTGGGAGAATGTCAAAAGAAATTGACATATGTATAAGGAAATTTATGGAACAAATTATTGTAGAAGGGTTCTCGATTAAATGTGTTTGGGTTGAAGTTTTCAGTTTCATCGAAAACATTATCAAGGACAGCAATAGGATAATCAAACACAGTTGCTATGAAAACCAGTTCACTTAAACCACTTAATGCTTATTGTGATGTTACAATAATGTGATGCAACCCAGTGTCCTAATCCTATAGTCATAAGAGAGAGAGAGAGACTACCATACTAAGTATTAAATTTCACCTTTAAAAGTCTCAAACGATGTTCTTTTTCTCGATACATATAAATATTATATGGTCCATCAAAATCTCAGAAAGAAAATCTTATGGTCATTATCAGATACTCATTGTTTCACCGTCTACATAGACAATATTTTTTAATAGACCATCATAATACTTAAAATTTTATGATATCTTCTACAATAGTAAGAGCGCAGGCAGACGACAGGTAATTGGGTTTTGTGTTTGGTGATTTTTCGTCCTTCATGGTTGAAAGAAAATAATAAAATAAACATATAAAAAAACATAAGAGTTATAAGCAAATTTGTTAGTAAGTAAAATTGATGAACCTTGAAATACAATATGTACTCGTACTAGTATATTGTATTAAAATTAATTGAGTTGCGGGGTTTTATAATAATTCTAACCATCTTTTAGAAGCTATAACTCTTTTCACTTTTCCACTTTTACAGCTTTTGTATGGATTATCATTCAACAAACTGATTATGCACTCAATGTCTCTTTCTATCCTTCTTTTGTATACTTAAATATTAACCAGAGAAAAGCATCAGCTAATCCTAATTATCGACACCTACTACTGTTTAAATATGGCATTGGTTTCCTTATGGTTGCCGTACGCATGGGTGGCACTCGTACTACCATGTTGTTGCTGTTGTTGTTCTTGGTAATCTCTGATGACGTTGATGTCGCAACAGACGACGTTATTGTCGTTGTAATCATACTTTGATTGATGGCATCACTTTTTTTACTCATATCTTTAGACATTACTACTAGTACTTTTTCTTGTTGATATACTTGATGGTACTGGTACTGTGGCTGGTGGTGGTGTTGGTGGTGCTTTGGCTGTTGCTCAATTTTATGTTCTTGTTGTTCTTGCAGTTGTTGTTTTTGTTGCTGTTGTTCGTTTGGATACTTCAGACAATAGCTTTCCGGTATCTGTAGCAATTTACATGCCTTTCTTGGTACAGTACCAAGCGGCGGCAATTGCCTTAATTGCGCTTTCCTTTGCTCGTCAAGCATATCCGCTGTTATTATTGTTGTTGTTGATAAACTTTGTTCTTTGTGTTGTTGTTGTTGTGACTTTTGAATAAAAAACTTTTGTTTCTCACTTGTTTTATGATTTTTATTTAAGATAGCAACTTCTTGAATATCCGCACCCAATTTCAAGGCTTTGGCGGCTTTTGATTTATCCAATGTTCCACGGATATTACGCGCGCGAAATTTAAATGGCGAATCTAAAGTTAAGGCGGGACTTTGTAATTTTCCTTTGAATAAACGAAATGAAGCACGCATTGAGTGGGCACGACGTAATCCAAGGCCACCACTGCTAAAACCACGACAATTTTCTCTTTCTTTCTGTTGTTTTCCTTCGTCTTCTTCTCCTCTTTCAGTACTTTTATTCTTGAGCCTAACATAAGCATTTATAGCTTTGCGTCGTTCCATTTCTTCCTATGATGATGTACGTACTTAGTACTAGTATTTATTGTAATTTGCACTTAAATAGCTTAGAGGAAGAGACACAAAAACAAACAACAGAACGAACACACAGCACAGACACAACACACATTTGCACAATTTGTAATGCAACCAACGTAGTTATAAAGAAAGTTGCAAGAATTTTTACTTCTATCTTTCTATCTACATATGGATGGATAGATGGATGGATGTTCTTCCTTAGATTATTCAGTGGTTGGTTGATTGTTGCTTGCTTGCTTGCTTGATATGTAAGTATGCCAAGCAGCGTCGTTGAGCCACTGTTCCGTTTGAGTTCCGTTGAGTTAAGTAGAGTTGCCGCTGCCACTGCTGCTTCTGCTGCTGCTGTTGCTTGCCGTAATGTTGTTTTGCAGTCGCGCGGTACAAAATTCAAACTAAATAATCATCGGGACGTGATTCGATTCAGAACCCAGAAGTACATAGTAACGCAACCAGCACAAGAAGAACATAACAAATAATAATAATAATAATAATAGCAGCAGTACCAGCAACAACAACAAGAACAAGAACCAGAGAGACAACAGCGTGAAACATTGGTACAACTTTGTTCATATACCATATACTCGTACACTATGTATGAGTTTTTTCACTCAGTCAATTAGAGAGTGAGTTTATTTCATTCCTCCCTTATAAACAACAGCAAATGTCGACGTCGACAACAACAACATTAACTTCCTTACCTACCCTTACAACCGAGGACGACTAGAATGAGTAGTATAATAAGAACTCAGCTACTACAACTACATAGTTCTATTCTACTTGATCCTTGTTTACTGCTGTCAATGAGGCACCGAAGCACTGAAGTAGACAAAACATACAGTCGAGACTCTTCTTATGGATGGATGTGGGTTAAATTTAGATTTTGCTTATGCTTCATCATAACGAACAAGCAACCAAAGAGCGAAACGAGTGAACGGCGGAACAAACCTTTTTCAAGTACTAATATGTATGTATGTAGATACAACACTATACCTGCCTGTTCTTTACTTCTTTACTACCTTCCTTTCTTCGCTCTTTCATTTCATGGAATTGCTTAAGTTTCACAAATTACTAAATCGCGACAGTCTGAATACATAAATAGATTCAGATACATTCAGCCAACCAAGCAACCAACCAACCAACCAACTAACTAAGCAACCAAAGTATTCATTTATCCTATCCGTTGTCTGTCCTCCTTTCTTCCTTCTTCCTACTTCAGTTTCAGTTTTTCCATTTATTCAATTCATTCATTCATTTGACTAACAACATATGCGTGGATATGTTTTAGATGAGATGACGTAGGTCAAGACAGTTCAAGACAATTTTATTAATCTCACTCACGCTTTTCTCTTGGTAATTTTGTTTTTAATTCTTCAACATAATAGAATTTCTATGTTTGCTTAATTACTGGGGAGTAGGGACTCACTCACACACACAGAAAGTAGGTGGAGATTTTATGTTATCTCATTTTAAATTTGTTATTGTTCTATTTTAAGTTTGGGGTGTGTGACACTTTTTTGTTTTTCGTATTGATTTCTTTTGTGTGTTTTGTGTTTGTTTCTGCAGTAGTAAAATAATGAAGGCAAAGTTTAAATTGTTTTCATTTATTTGTTGTTTGTATTTATCAAAATACATTTAAATTGACTTTCCCCCAACAAAAAACAACACAACTGCAACAAATTCAGTTTACCCAAAAGTTTGAAACATTTATTTTTACGTAACTACTACTACTATGTTTTTCTGTATTTCTGTCCGTCGGCCTTCCTCTTTCTTCCTTTCCTTTCCATTCCATTCCATGCTGTGCGTAGCAGCACGTCGAATGCTGAAGTTCAAATTTTCGTATTTTGGCAAAGCAAAAACTTTTCTATTTACAAAACTAGTATGGTATATACTCGTATTTGTGTGTATAAGGTTGTGTATTGCATAGGTTTATAGTACTAGTACCTTTCTTTCATAGCATTAGCAATAGTATAGTATAGTAAGTATACGTTTGGTGAGGCATTTATAGTAGAATATTTTATTTTTGCCTTCCTCTTTGTTGTTTTGCTCCTAACAAAACTAACTGTTTTTGAACTGAAGATCTGAAAATGTTAAAACTTCTTTCAAAGTATTAAATATATAATTCTAGGGAAAGAAAAGTTGTTCTATTAGAGAGAATCAATCGTGGGTTACGTACTTACGTACATTCGAACACAGAGAATTTTACAATATAGTTCTTAATTGAAAGACTTATTTGTTTCGTAAGTCATAGGATTATAATACCATACCATACTATAGTATAGTAGTATAGTGAAAGAGATATTCGTATGCTGTATGTACAATACATACTATGTTATTATACCATAGTAGGGTGGGTAGTAAGTGCTACCACTACTGATTTCGATTTCGATAAGAACTTTTGAAGAACTCTCAGCATACGAAAATAAGACTCTCGTGTTACATGTTTCGAAAAGTTTGTAACATACAATAGTAAATAAAAAAAGGCTATCTTAAGAGACTCGTAAAAGTTATCGAAATTAGAGAGAGAGAGGGTTTAACTTGAACACCTGCCATAAAGGGACATCCACATATTATGTCACACGTCAGCGTAGTGTGACATTGTGTAACAAGAAGTCATAAGCTTTGTGACGTCACATGTCACACTCTAATGCAGGACTGTTCAACCTGAGCCCCGCATGCCGCGTATGAAGAGAGAAGAGAGAAGAAACCATAATTTCTTTAACCCGCTGCTCTGCTCCTTTATTTATTTCCCTAGCCCAACTCACTGCGGATTCTTCCAAAGGTTGGACAGCCCTGCTCTAAAGTATTAAATCGCCAAACTTTAACTGTAAACGATAAGCTTTACTGCCAACACTATCTTTAGGCCAAATAGGAAACCTAACAGTTAAGATAAGAGAAATCCAGTTAAGACAATATCATCGGTGGGAACATATTTAGAAAACCGAAGGTAAATTTGATAATTTGTTACTACACCTATCTTTGGATCTCCTCCGAGCGTAATCATATTGTATTTGAAGCAAGTTCTGTACGATAGCTTTTGCCCCAGTATCGAGGCATAATTGTTGAAATGATCATCTGTAGTCGATATTTTTCATCATATAAATCCACTTACCAACTCAAGCAATCACAGAAGAGACAACAAGACGTTTTGCTCATCGTGAAGATTCGTCCTCAAAGAATTGTAGCTAGACGTGGTATTGAACATTTTTTATTTTATCAATGACTAGCGTACTCGACCCGGCCTCGCACGGATTGGATCCAATCGAACGGTGACAAATGGCATACAAGTATCAGATGTCCTTCATTTCTTATGATCAAATTCTCTCTGAGTATCAACAAAAAACAGTAACTGCTATACTAGTAATAGATAATATGTCATCTGTGACAAGTTCGGAGGTTAAATAAACATGAAATTAGTATGTCGTAATAATAATAAGTAGTTTAAACACAGGATTTATAATCGGTAATCAGTGGCTCCTTAGTAATAATGAATTATGTATATATTCGCAAGTACTAAATATGAAATCATTGGACTCACAACTTCTTCCATGAAGTGGAGTTAAAACTATCTAAGAAAACGAATTAACGTTGAGTTATTGAGTACTAAAAGCCCTTGTAAGAAATCATACAGCCCAGAAGGCTCATCTACCATATTGTATTGTGTAAGGTAGCCAAGATTTTGAAAAGATTAAATGAAAATTTGTGACCATTAAACCAAGTTTATTGGTATCAGTACTACTATAACATACAATTGCATGATACAATATAACATAGCCACAATATAAACTGATTGTTTAGTTAACATATACAAGTGGTTTTCCAGAGAAGCAAAGTAAAATTTCAATTTGCTACCCTAATGCAGTAGAGTTTACGTCAGAGACAGCACCATATAATAATTACATACATACATATATATGTATATACAAAATTTGTTTCATTAAAAGCTTTCTAATTAATATACAATACTATGTATGTATGTAATATATAAGTGACCGTATAATTGTATTGTATTGTATGTATAACTTAACTTATAAGTTATAACTAACTAAGAGTTCTAGATAATAGGGCATTTCTATCAACAAATTACATAAATAAATGTATTTATATGTATAGATGTACAGTTTATCTTACAATTTTACTAACGGAAGTTACATATGTGCATATGTATAAGGACTAAGTATTTCCGTTTATTTTGAATAAAAAGAATTTACATACTTATAACATCCAATTTTATTAAAACGATTTCAATAAAACTAATTGATATCATTTAATATATGTAAATTGAAGTAATATGTTATTTTTAGTTAAATTAAACCGAGAAAATGTTTGTTAGAGGAATAATATGAGTCAACATACTAAGAAAAAGCAAAGCCAGCACATGGCATTAAAGTAAAATATTTCATTAGGTAAACTTAAGTTGAAATATAAGTGATTGGTACGGAGAGTATCGCACATATTAAAACACATAGTATAGATTCTAGATAATGGTTTTACAACATAGAGGGAGAAAAGTTGTGAAAACTAATATTCAAAGTTATGTGATATTATAATTTAATACGACACTTGAGATTTTATAACTTAGAAATCGATTATCATCAGCAAACAAAAATTAGTAAATTATTAATCAGTGAGATAATACGTGAACACTAGCTGTGCCCACGACTTCGTACGCGTGGTATTCGAAATATGTTTGTAATGAAGTGCATTTACAAACTTTTTTCCTAATCACCAGGTGTTTAATGTTGGCGCGCAGCACAAGAGGAAAACATTCGAAAATCAGCCATAAATTAGGCATCAGAACTAAAAATATGAATATCTTTTGGTTAAGTGTGTCGATTTTGATAAACTAAAGGCTATATGTTACAGGAAGCTTGCTACAATACACCAGTGAAAACAGCATTCAAATTGGTTAAGCCGTTTCTGAGATTAGCCTGCACAGACTGGAAAAGGCTTACAATTATATATATATACAGATACAGATAAATCAGAGCTGAGTATAGAAAACTATAATTCTACTTTAGAAAGTAATACAACATACCATTTGCCAAGGAAGAAATCGTCGGGGTGATGAAGAACTACTACTATAGTAATTATATTTAGAAACACTGAGTAGATTATTTCCATGTTTAGTTACAATACTTAATTTTAAAGCGATTAGACATGGGACAGAAGAAAATAAGTAACAGAGAAAGGGAATCATTAACACATTTGTAATATGAGAAAAGCAAAAGTATTGTATTTTAGTTAAATTTTCAGTGGGTTGCGTGACTCTTTAAAAAAATTAAAAAAAAAAAACAATAGACAAAATCAATAATATATAAAATTTATATAAAATTTTATTTCATCATAGCTTATTAGATTCAAAGTAGATACTTTCACATACCCAGTAATACAATTGTGAAAGGTAAATACATAAGTTTGAAAGTTAAATGAATATAACATTTACAGTATGCCATAGTATATTATAAAACATGGTATTTGTTTCTTTTTAAGACAGTGCGACAAGCACAACAAAGTTCATGAAAGATCTATGTATCAATGTATTGTGGAAGAAAAAGGTAGTAGAAGAAGATTCATGTGCATTGATTTGAGAAGTTTTGCTAAAGAAAGTTAATACAGATACAAATACGTGCTTATCATATTTTATAGAAAGTATGTATGTATATATACGGAAACGTGATGATTTTACTGTTGATTTTATCAAATTGGTATATAAGAAGAAGTATGAACGCATATACTATGGTATGCTATTGTAAATATTTTATGTAAACTTGTCTATTAAATTGCCAAAAAGTTTTTCGTTTGTTTTCTTTACATTAACGACGAGAGAGAACTCAATGTTTCTTTCTATACTCTATACCATGGTATATTGTAGTAAAATAGTAAGTTAAATTAAGCGAAGTCAACACCAGTCAAGAATATTGACAGATACAAAATCTGTACAATAACAACAATAGTACAATATAAAATCTTATAAATACAATAAAAAAGAGAAGATGACTTTCGGTCGGGTCGGTCGGTTGGGCTCGGTATGTCATTGTAATGACTACTATAGCAAAGAAACTACTATTGTATCAAATTAAATTCAAGTGAATTTCACACACACATATACAATTTACATATTCATAATACTTATATGTCTCATATCTTTGTATGAGTATATGTATGAGTCTGCTGTAGTTAAATACATTTAACAGCATGTTATAAATGTTGTATCTAATGTATTATATCGTTCGTATGCGTTTATGAGAAATTAAGTCTGTAACAATAGAGCAAACAAAACAAGCAAAAGTGCAAAAGTTTTCGCTTTTATATCCCCCATTGTAGTACCTAGTACTTTGCTTTGTTAAACAATACGAGTATGATGATGTATAATAA
The DNA here is from genome assembly GCA_037043315.1 of Amiota communis. Classification (NCBI taxonomy): domain Eukaryota; kingdom Metazoa; phylum Arthropoda; class Insecta; order Diptera; family Drosophilidae; genus Amiota; species Amiota communis. The sequence continues at coordinate 430,751 of JBAMAV010000370.1, forward strand.
TTAAAACAAAATAAGTAAGTGTATACCAACAAAACACAGAGAAATTAAAAACATACAATAAAATATCAAACAACGAAACAAACAACAACAAAAAAAAAAGTAATAATAATAATAAGGGAAAATAAATGAATGAAACCTTTGCGGTGATTACCTGTTCATTGTTGTGCTATTATTTGCCGTTTTAGATGCTTTTGCTGTTGTCGCTGTTTTAAGTTGCCTTTTGTTACTTCTCCGGGCTTTTCCTTTTGGAGTTTGTTGTTATTGTTGTTATTACTACTGCCTTTTTAAGCATTTGAACATTTGTACATTTGAAGAAATCTTGTGCTTGGTGCTTTGTTTAATTCACATAAGCAAACAAACAAACAGATGAACAATACTGTATGTAGTAGTAGACACCGACAACGGATGAGTTAAAACTCAAACGCACAAAAGGCCAAAGAAACTTCAAGTTAGTTGTTGGAAAATCCTTAAGATGATGTTCATACTTGACGGTGACAGTAGTGGTGTGGTAGTGGTGGTGATAGCGGCGGTGACAACGCTTCAAGCGTGTTATTTATTGTTACTGTTGTTGAGTGAATGAGTGGGTGGCTGGGTGTTTGTTTGTTTTAATGGTTGATGGGTGGGTTGCTTGACTTAACAACAAACAACTGAAACAAAGTATTGTACTATGTAGTGGGTTGGGCAAGAGAGTTTTTGGGTTTAATTTAAATGCACCAGCAGCAACATCACAGAGCAAACGAACGACCATACGAACGAGCGAATGTTAAAACTTTTGTAAGAAAGACACGTGAGGGAATTAGTTGTTAGTTACTTTGTTGATGTTGTTGCTGCTGCTGTTTCTGTTGTTATTTTTGTTCGTGTAATTGTCATTTATTTTTTCCTTGTTTTTTCTGTTCGCTGCTGCCCTAGCTGCGTTGTGCTTTGTTGGCTTGAAGCACACACACAACAACTAGTACAAGTACAAGTATAACAAGACAACACCAAATAAGAAAAACCAACGCAAAATAACCCTCAACTGAACGAATGGTAAAAGTTCACTTTCTTTGTCGTTGGTTGGGTCGGTTGGTCGTCGTCAACGTCGTAAACGGATGAACTGTTTTTATTCACAATTTATCTTAGCGTACGTAGGTTTTTAGTTGCATTAAAGAAATTGTTGTTGTTGTATGGTAGTTGTAGTTGTTTTTCTTCTGCTTTCAACTTTCCTTCCTTTACTTTCATTTGTTTCTTTGTTTTTGCCTTAAGTTTTCCATGTGTTTTATACTTTGAATTATATTTATGATTTTAATAAAGTGACACTCTCACAACACAACAACACAGAGACTGAAAGGTATGGTATAAACAGTATACAGTTCATAAAGCATATTTTAAATTAACAAACATATTTTTATGTACACATTTTATATTTTTTTCTTCTTTTTGTTTTCTTGAAACCCATTAAGCACAGTTGTTGTTATTATTATAATTGTTGTTTATGCCGTTGTTGTCCCCGTTGCGTTCTACTACAATCATATTTGAATTGAGTTAAGCACAAAGTAAGTTGGTAATAAAACTGATTTATGCAAAAAAAAACACGAGAGAGATAACTAAAGAGAGCCCTCACTCTCAAAGCAACTTTGCTACTACATATTCTCCCACTCTGATCATGTTGCTTTGCTCTCACTCTCTCACACAATACACTCGCCGTAGCAAACAGGTAGTTTAACACTTACACAAACACACGCGGGGAACACACATGAGAAGTGATTAAAGGTTAAAAAAAAAATATTATGTCCAGTTGGTTTTTTTCTTTCTTAAGATTTCTTATTGCTTCATTTTCTTGAAAATAAACTCACTGTAACAATTTAATTTACTTTGATATTGTTTCAATACTTTTTATTTTGTTTGATTCAATTTCAAAAGTGACTTTTTTTTACTTTAAAAATTGCAACGCGCTCTAGTTTTTTGTCTTCGGTTGCGCAAGACGCTCTCAACTAAACTACTAAACTGAAACTGAAATGGAGTTTAGTCTGAGTGAGCATGCGAGCAGCAGCGTCGGTGGTTGGCGCTGTGATGTGATGGCTTCGTTTCACTTTTTCGTGTTCCAACACACACAGACGCATACTCATGTTAATGTGCACAACGATCGGCTTGCGCTTACTCACTTTCATGTGAATTTTGTGTTTGTGTAAATGTCCAACCGATCACTCTTCTCTTCGGTGGTTTTTGGTGCTACACTTTTGCTCTCTCTTGGTCACTTACTTGAGAGCAGGTTCTGTTTTTATTCGCCGTTATTGGTTTTATTAAAAATGAAACTTCACACATACATACACACATACAAATAAATAACGAAATGTTTGGTGCTCACCGTTTTTATTTCGGTTCAATTTATTCCGACGTGTTGAGGATGGACTTAATAAACTCTCACGACGACTGTTGCCACCACCCCCGCCAACTGAAAGGTCAGCAGCACCGCCGCCGCCGCCGCCACCGCTATAGAAACTGTAGTTCGAGTACAGGCTACTTGTCGAAGGCCGTTTACTAAAGGGTGGCATTGCACGCGGTATATCCAGAGAGGGACGCGGCATGTCACTAAACACAATCTCAGCAAACGAATCAATACTAGCGGATCGTTGCAATGCACTGCTATCTTTACGCCTATGAAGTAGTTGTAATAGTATGGTGTGGACATTAATCTTTTGAGAAGTGTGTGTGCTTGACCTACCTTTCCCAAGATAAACGACGTGGTGCTTCCTCTCTTAAACCCAGACTGCAACCGCTACTCGTCACTTGTGGATTATTAGAGTTGTCGTAAATTTGCTGAGACGATGGTCCTTTGCTCGATTGGTGCAGCAATTTGGCTAATCGTGTGAAGGCAGTAGTATTATTCGATGAACTACTACTGCTGCCTTCAGCTTCACCATCACCACCATCGCCATCACGGTAATAAATTGGCATTGACGGCTGGGCACTGGCATCAGATTGCTCCGAAACCCCACTACGGTTCTTAGGCGCCAACCGATAAGCATGTGCGGTGACAACATGTGGCGCAGGAATTCTAATTAAATAAAGTTCAAAAGCATTTCACATGCATTTCAGTATGAAACACATGCACACACACACACAGTAAACCAGAGTACTTATTCAACTCACCTGAGAAATAAAGAACCATCTGCATGACACTCAAAGCTATCCGATAATGGAAAATACGGAATATCACTAGTATAGTAATGTTGTTGTTGCTGGGGCTGCTGCTGTTGTGAATGTGGTGTACTGCCAGACGATTTACGCCGATAATTCAATGTACTATCATCCTTTGGTAGATGCAATGATTTAACTGTCAATGTGTTGTTATTAATATGACTGCAGATGTTATTGTTATTGTTGTTACTATTATTATTATTGCTCCGTGTTAGCAAAGACCAGCGATTGAAACCTGGATTCTTACTGTGACTGCCACTACCACTTTGTTTTGCACCGAGAATGCGTTCATCTAATGAGAAAAAGAATGATAATGTATGCAAGAGTCTGACTGACTAACTGACTGTATGACTCTGACTATTCTTGTCCTACATACCTAAGCGTGTTGTTGCTTGTCTATCGGTAAAGAAGGACGTGGCTGGTATACCTGGCATGATAATGGCTGGTAATGTACGCGAACGCAGCAAAGGCGGTGGCACTTTACGACTGTCGCCATGGCTTGTCTGGCCAGTCGAAACGGCGCCAGCCTGTTGTGTTCTAAAAAGTTGAAAAATTGGAAACAATAAAATATTTTCTTTGCTTTTCCTTTTTTTTTTCTTTTTGTTTTTTTGGCATGAAATGTCGTATACGTAATATATTTGTAAATCCGGATATTTACTTTTTTTAGCAAACGCAACCAACCATTTTCCAATAAATACATAGGAAGGAAGCAAGTGTGAGGACTAAATCCATCTTAAGTGGATTTCCAAGTTGATTTCAATCGGATCAGACCATTCAATCAACGAACCCACCCACTCACAAGCCAACCCTGTGTTGTGCCCGCGGTTAACCAAGCAACCAAAACACTCAAATGTCAAGTAGCTTTTGCAGTTTGGTTTGAAGTGTTTATATTGCTCAGCTCAGCTCTTAAAGATGGTGGGGTGGCACAGTTGGGCACAAGCACAAACAATATAGTTGTAGTATACGTGAATGATGAAAATCTAATACTTAATACTTACTGTTTATCCTTGCGCTGTTGTCGCTTCTTCTTGAAAGCCTTTTTTACGCGCAGCAAAAGGAATGCGGCACGGTCGACCGACAAGGTTGTCTTTTTTGTTGGAGGCGGTGGTGCTGGAGTGGCAACATCTTCCATATTGTTGTTTGATAAGTAGAAAGTTACTGTAGTTCACAGCGGGCGTAGATACAATAGTAAAGATAAGGTAGATAGACAGATTGATAGATAGATAGATAGATAGATAGTTTTTGAGAAGTAGAAAGAGTAAAGCAGAGTAGAGTAGAGTTTATTTAATGCTTAATCCTAAAGCATTCGAAAGTTTTTCGTTGTCCTGCCACTTCTTCTGTTGTAGCTTGCACTAATGCAAGACTATGCGGCATTTAACCGTTAATACTATCATCAATTGGTTTGTGCAGATCCTATGCATCCAGTTGAGGTAAAGCTCCTACAATAGAATGGTACACGGTATATTGTAGATTTATACAAACTTAGATTTTATGCTCAGCTCAAAGTTTATTGCGTGCTGCGTAATATGTAAATATTGTACTATGTTGTACTTTACTTTGGTGAGGATTTAAAGCTAATAAAAAATAATTCTTCCTTTACTTTACTTTACTTAGGATTAGAAGAACGAAAACAAAAGATATTTATTTTCACGCACGCACATAAAATAACGCATCATGATTTACGACTTGCCATTTCCCAGTGGTCGCTACACTAACTCATCCCCCAACACCCAGTTTACCCGGTTTGATTATATTGTATTAGATACATAAACATGAGTGAGCATTTTCACTGAGTCTTGACAGATATAAATGTTGAAAGCGGAAAGATAAATTGAATTACGTTTTCGCATGTCAAAGAATTTACAGGACAGGACCTTATGCCAATGCCAAACTAAACTTTAACATTGCAAAACACATACACACACACACACACAAAGAATTGCCCAAAGCTCATTGAGCTGTGTAACAGCTCTTGTCATTGATAAGATAAAAGATACTGAATACTTCGATTTCGAATTACAATATTTAAATCATCAGGTTTTGGTATATTGTGTGTGTGTTTGTGTCAGTTCTAATCCCAATAGGGATATAAAACTGTCAACACCCATTTCCAATATCACACTTTTACACTTTCACCCTTCATCACATCACATCACATCACATCACACAATTGACTTGACTGACAAACACACGGTATATATGCGGTATTCGATATGCGATTCAATATATGACTTTATACGAAATAACATCCACCCACTGTCATTAATGCAACGCCGCCGTGCGCGCTAATTGCAGGCAAAGCTAAATTCTACTCGACAACCATCGACATTCATCGGGTGTGCGGTAATTAATTATGGTGAACGACAACGACGACGTGTTTGTAAGAGTTCTTGTCGCTCATAGTTAAAATAATTGGCGATAAATTAAAGGCAGATTAATTATGTTGCTTGCTTGTCGTTTGTTTTTACATTCATTGGTCTGGTCTGGTTTGGTCAGGATCACTATTACTAAACACACTCACTCATACAGCCCAGACACATTCACAATAATCATCATTATTATCCCACGCGACATGGCATGGTATTCACTCTCTCCACCCAACAAATTCATATTTTGTAACAAGATGAACGAACGAAGACGTTTCAAATGCTGGGCTTAATGCCATCATACAGTAGTAGTACATGTTTCTCTTTTTGTGTCCTGAATGACTTTCTCCACACACACAAACACAATCATATAAGTATGTGTACTAACACTTCCATCAGCAACACTAACAAACATATACGCATACTCAGAAATTCACACACAAACACACATTCAGAGAACCACACACACACATAAGCGTTAAAGGACAAAGAGTCGTCGTCGTTGTCGTTGCTTTTTCGCATAACTTATATCACACAATGGGTCTTAAACTGTCTGCATAGCATTGCTTCTCTCTACTATCTCAATGGTGATTGGTGATGGTGATGTTGATGATGATGATTACAATTACTAAGGCAACGTTTATACTATCCTATGACCTGGTGATGCTGGTGACTCTGACAACAAGACAAGACAGGTCAATACGCCTACCAAAAAAAAAAGATTTGCATAAGCCCAAATATACTGATACAATACAATCTAGTCTTGCTTGAACCATTCTTTTGGTTGAATTAAATGACTTTTAATTTTGAACTTCCGCTCCATGTCCGTAAAATGTCCTTGTGTGCTGTGTGCGGACACTTACTTTTAACGTGGCCTTTTAAACTGCATTAAGTTTTCAATTAGTCTGTCCTGTCTGCTGTCTTCTCTGTCTTTCGATTGTTTTACATTTCTTAAAAAGTTCAGTTCAGTTCCGGTTTTTTTTTTCAAATAATTTAATTCATAATTTTTTTTCACAATTTCATTCACAAATCATTAAAGGTTTTTAGTGGAATATTGAATAAAACACAACATTGTAATCACTAGGGATATGATTTATATATTTTTAACTTAAAAAAATCAGCCAATATTTGTATTAGCGCGCGTTTTAAGGACGCCGCGTTCCAAAGTTCGGCTGTGAACTAAACTGAAATTATCATTGGTCCAACATAAATACACTTCGTGCTGGGCAAAAGCTCCGAACTCGAGTCGAGTTGAGAGGGTAATAAGGAAAAATGTGAAAGCTTTGAAGCCCCAATCAGGACAAAAAGCATTTGAAGCTTCTTCACCGACCCACAATCTACTAAATTAAAGTACACGCATATCAAGAATCAGACAAAATGCCATTACAAAATATTTTATTACCCCTAAATGAGTTTAATTACACATATCCATATCGATTGCCTTTAATGGGCTATTAGATAATTATCGTCAAAGGTAATTAATGCCTTTTTAATAACCGACGAAAAACGTAACGATTCTTTTTGAATCATGTTATGTTAGTTCTCTGTTAATTAACTGTTATAATATATATATAACAGTAACAGAAGGTTGTCATGTATTCAACCAAAATTTAAATAAACTAGTGCTGCCACCCGATGACTTCTTTGTTTGGTATTTTTTCGACTATTTTCTTTTGGGAGCAACGACAACTTTAGAATAAATAAGCTACAACAACAATATTTATACAAATAACTATATATAAAGAACGTAAATAATATATTTAATTTAATTCAATACATCAAAAATGGCTCACTACAAAGGTGCTGCAAGTGAAGCTGGCCGTGCTGCCCAGTTGATGAAGAAACGTGAAATTGCACTTCAGGAGATTGAATTCCGAAAGAAGAAAATTGAGGAGGAACTAAAGTTGGAGAAAATCGAAAACAAATTTGCTACACATTATGATGCCGTGGAACAGCAACTCAAATCCTCGACAATTGGTCTGGTCACGCTGGATCAAATGAAAGCCAAGCAAGAAGATATTGTACGTGAACGAGAGAAAAAACTTGCACTTAAGAAAGACGAGAAAGATCGTGAGAAACAAAGGGCACTTGAAGCTATACAGGCTGAAAAGAGTAAACAAAAACGACAAATTCAAGCACTATCATTTAATCTTGATGAAGAAGATGACGATGATGATAATAATGACGCAAATGACAACGATGACGACGACCAGGTGGAAAAGGAAGATATTGAAGAAATTGAAAAACCAAAACCAAAGTGGCGTGACATGAGCGACATCATTCCAATAAAAAGGAAAAAGATATGCAAGAATCCTGATGTCGATACATCTTTCTTACCTGATCGTGAACGCGAAGAACAGGAAAACCGACTTCGTGAGCAATTGCGGCAAGAATGGGTCATGCAGCAGGCTCAACTGAAAGACGAAGATATCTCCATTACATTCAGTTACTGGGATGGCTCCGGTCATAGGCGTAGTGTGCTAATGAAAAAAGGCAATTCCATTTATCAATTTCTTCAGAAATGTCTTGAGCTTTTGCGAAAGGAATTCAATGAGTTAAAGACTGTCATGGCCGATCAATTGATGTATGTCAAAGAGGATCTTATACTGCCGCATCACTATTCGTTTTATGATTTTATTGTGACCAAAGCACGTGGCAAATCTGGACCTCTTTTTCAATTCGACGTGCACGATGATGTGCGTATGATTAGCGATGCTTCTGTGGAGAAGGAAGAATCCCATGCTGGTAAAGTTCTATTACGTTCGTGGTATGAACGCAACAAACATATATTTCCAGCTAGTCGTTGGGAACCCTATGATCCAACAAAATCATATGATAAATACACAATTAAAGATAAAAGCAAGAAATAAAAGAATTATGCTATTCATAATAATAATTGTTTTTGTTTTTTCTTTATAATTTGGTAATTAGCTTCTGCATATTTTTTAATCAAGTTGGCAGCCCTGTTTTATTTTCGTAGAAAAATCTTCGTTCGTTGTGTATGTCAAAACTGTGAAGAAGCAGCAAATACCTTGCTGATTGAAGTAATCGGGCTGAACAAAGCTCAAAAAAAAATTTGTTAATAAGATTTTCAACGCTATTAGTGTAAAGTTTTATTTAATTATTTATTTAATTGCATTTTTTTTTATTTGTTGTGAAAAACGCTATTAACAGTCGTCAGAGTCAATTCTGCATAAGTTGTCTTGGAGCAGCAAGGAAGAAGTGATTGGTTTCTTTACACTCCACTAGGAAAAATCGATAAAGTGATACAATGGGGAACATTAAAAAGTAAATATACTACATAATAATTTGAAATAAAATGGAAATGTGTTTGATAATTTGCAATAATTAATCACATTAGAAATGAGTAACTTTAGTAAAGATAAAATGCCACATTTTTTATTATGTCCAAATAAGTACTTAAGTATATTTATTAGTAATGTTCCGAATTTGGATACGCCCAGAAGCGGAAAGAGGGGCTGGCGGTATATTTATTTTAGTTGTCACATTTATTTACACAATTGCAAGGTGGTAGTGTCTTGATTTAGTTTTTGTTTCTGTTTTTTTTTTTTTGTCACAATGGCCGGAAATGGGTCACTTCGTCGGCACTAGTATATCCCGACGTAATAAAAAGATCGTTGTATAAAAATACTTTATAGCTCAGCACTTCTCGCACTTAGTTTCATGAGAATGACAGACAGACAGACATGCATACAAATGGACAGACAAATGGATGGATGGATAAATAGACAGAAAGCAAGCGAATAAGAGATGTATGTATTAAAGTCATGCACCAGAAATCTTGAATAATCATAATATGAACATAGTGGTACAAAGAAATGAAACGTTCGACTTTCTAAAACGCATTCAACTTCAGCTTAGCTTAGCTTAGATACAAATAGAGATACAGATACTTACTACATATGTTCAGAGTTGTTCATATTATCTCCGCTGCTGTGCAATTTCAACACAATATGAATGAGTTGAGTACATAATTATGCGCACACTCACATTAAATTCCAAAAGTAAAAAAAAGAAAAAGGGGAAAAATAAAAAATATACAACTGTTGAGCAAACACTACTATCATTTCTATTTCAGGTATGTGAGATCATGGACATTTAACTGATGTGTGATGTGATGGAAACAATCGTTTTTTTTTTTTTGTATTTGAGCCCTTTGGATTGCAATTAGCACACAACACAACACAATGTTTCAACCACTAGACTCACTGGATGAGGAGAGCAAGCCAAGCATAATCGATTATGCCGAAGTCGATGTTGAATTGGACGCTTTGGATGTTGAAGCTGTCGCAACACAAGAGCCACACTTTCTTGATTACGATGCAGTACCTCCAGCAGATTTTGAGGAAAGCTTCGAACATAATCTGAAATTAAGTCATCATCATCATCATAATCATCATATTGGTGAGCAAATCAAAATGGAAAAGAAATATGAACGTGATGGTGAAGTGAGTGACTATGAATTGGCAGCTAGTGGTTATACAAAGAAAGAGTTCACTCAGGATGACAACACACTGCATTTGACAGCACTAGCTGCTGGTGGTGGTGTTGGGAATGGTGTTGATTTGAATTGTAAGACTGGAACTTCTTCCAAATCCAAGCATTTTCTCGATGAAAATCCAATACCTCCCGATTACATAATTGCTCAAGAGTTACGTGAACATCATAGTTTGGATCGGAATTTCGGTCGTCAAAGTGAACAACAGCAACAAAAGCAGCACAATGCAGTCTCGCAATGCAATGCCTCTCCAATATCATTAAATGAGCGTCACACATCGTTGTACGCCAAGTTTAGCAGCAACGAACTAACAGCTTCACACCACATTGTATCATCACATCGACTGCCTAGAGGTACAGCTTGGACTGAACGACTTGAGGAATATGATGGGCATATGCAGATATCGGCTGTCAGTAGCAAAGACATGGACATAACGCTCGACTCCAAAGTAGAGTGTGTATATTCATTGTTGTCGATGCTCGGTTCAAAAGATCCTTTAGAAATGGCAAAGAAATTCTTCGAACTTTCGGAAAATTCAGAAACATGTACGACATTGCGTCGATCTGGATGTATACCTTTGTTAGTGCAAATGATGCATTCTTCAGATAATGATGATACTGTACGTAAGTTTGCATGCATGGCTTTACAAAATGTTGTACATAGGCATCCAGACGAAAAGGCTGGACGTCGCGAAGCCAAAGTTATGCGTTTGTTGGATCAAATAATGGAATATTGTCACTTTTTAAAAACACTACTACAAAGTGGTGGTGAGGCCATAGCAGATGACTCAGAGCGGCATCCGTTGCCAGCTATTTCCTCATTGATGAAGGTCAGTTTCGATGAAGAGCATAGGCATGCAATGTGCGATTTGGGCGCGTTACAAGCAATACCCAATCTGGTACATTTAGATCATGCTGTCCATGGACCAAGACCAGAGGATCTGTGTTGTAATTCTTTGCGTCGTTATGCCCTCATGGCTTTGACAAATCTTACATTCGGTGATGAAAATAATAAAGCACTTTTATGCAGTCAAAAACTATTTATGGAAGCCCTCATTGCACAGCTCGATGCGGCACCAGATGATCTTCTACAGGTCACAGCCAGCGTATTACGCAATTTGTCTTGGCGTGCTGATAAAAATATGAAAACTGTACTCAATGAAATTGGCACTGTGACTGCTCTAGCCCGAGCTGCCATGTCAAATAAAAACGAAAATACATTGAAAGCAATATTGTCAGCCCTTTGGAATCTGTCGGCCCATTGCAGTACAAACAAAGCTGAGTTTTGTGCCGTAGATGGTGCTTTGGCATTTTTGGTAAAAATGTTGACCTATGAAGGTCCAAGCAAGACACTCAAAATAATTGAAAATGCTGGAGGCATTCTGCGGAATGTCTCTAGTCATATTGCTGTATGCGAAACTTATAGGCAAATATTACGTGAACATAATTGCCTGTCGATACTTTTGCAGCAATTGAAATCGGAGAGTCTTACTGTGGTCAGTAATTCATGTGGTACATTGTGGAATTTGTCAGCAAGATGCCCAGAAGATCAAAAGTTTCTATGGGACAATGGAGCTATACCAATGCTACGTTCTTTGATACATTCGAAGCATGCAATGATATCGGAAGGCAGCTCCGCTGCTCTCAAGAATTTACTTAATTTTCGACCGGCAATTCAAAATCAGAATCGCATGGATCCTATAGCGCGTTCGTTGGGCCTAAAGAAATTACCAACTCTTAATGCACGCAAACAGAAAGCATTACAGCAGGAACTTGGAGAGAAAACGCACTCAGAGACATCGGATATTTTAGATGATATCCATCATTCGTCAACAAGTAGGGATGCAAGTACAAGTTCACGTGGTAATCCTTTGATGACAAATATTGACGTGGTGGGAGGAAATGGAGAATCCGGAGATCCAAATTCAACAAAACATAATACAAGAATCACTCGATCAGCTACACTAGCTAAAAGTGATAGTCGCGATTCAATATTTTCCTCCAAATCGGACTCAGAATATGAGAACATAAGACGATCACATAAAAATGCCAAAGTTGTGGAACGAGGAGTAGCAGCCACTACAGCTGCATTTGAATTAGAGCATGATGTGGAGATAACTGAGGAGCAACCAATTGATTATTCTGTCAAATACAATGAGAACTCTACGCTTGTAAAAGAAATGATTGATGGAAATAATGTTGAGAGTAGTGGCGCCGAAGGCAATTCGAACTATCCAACATATCAAGAGACAGACTTGGATCAACCAACTGATTTTAGCTTACGTTATGCAGAAAATCAAACCGAATCTGATTTAGATATTCACCCAAGATCGTCTATCGCCAACAGTAACAAATTGGTTGCCGAAAACGGCAAACAAAAGTCAGATGATGGCAATGAAATTTTACTTATTTTGGAAGACAGTGTTAAATGCTATCAAACAGAAGATACACCATACATCATATCGAATGCTGCTTCCATAACAGACTTGAGGCAAGGAATTAAACCAGATGTGGTGGAAACAGCTATAGAAATGAAACAAATTGCAGACGATGGTGTCATATCAACAAAGAAACATCCAAAAATGTCTCAGTATGGCTCATATACACCAGAGAAACCTATCAATTACTGTGAAGAAGGTACACCGGGTTATTTCAGTCGCTACGATTCGTTTAGCAGTTTGGATGAAGCTATGCCATCGGATAGACATCATAAGATTATTGACAATGCTGGCGGCAGCGGCCAAAAGAAGGAACTAAAACCAGAATTAAAGGAGACTAGTGATCATAAACCTGATATTCAAGTTCTGCAATCTACAACGAACAACAATTCAGCATTGGAAACTCCCTTAATGTTCTCACGCCGAAGTTCAATGGATTCACTTGTTAATGAAGATGTGGGACCTTGTGATGACAAGAGTTCAGTGGTCAGTGACTTTAGCCGTCTGGCTAGTGGCATCATTTCACCTTCAGAAATACCAGATTCACCTACGCAAAGTATGCCGCAAACCCCACGTCGTAATAGTGTGGGTACCGCAAGTTCAAATCAATTGCCGCCAGCAGCAGCACAACAACTTTGTAATGCTTCTGCTGCGAATAGTGTGCGTGGGAATGAAGTTAGACGTCCCCTTAATAGTGTGTTCGAAGATGATCTTAGTACGTTTAATGTAGAGAACACACCAGCACAGTTTTCGAATGCAACCAGTTTAAGCAATTTAAGCATTATCGATGAGGGACAGGGACAACACATGATGTCATCTATTGAAACGACACTTGATGCAACAAACCCTGCTGTGATGACAACGAGAAATATTGCTTCATCAGCATTATTGCAAAACAATTTACATCGAAACACAATATCCGAGGGTGAAGAAGATGAATCCAATATAACTAACAATGATGACATTCTGTTGGCTAGTTGCATTAACATTGGAATGAATAGAAAAGCAGAACATTCTAATATGAATAGAGGACGGGTAAACAAATCATCATCACATACCTCTAATGATGCTAATGCTCAGCTAATTGGTGATGAAGCCAAGCATTACTGTACGGAAGACACACCAGCTTTGCTATCAAAAGTTGGTAGTAACACGAATTTATCGTTACTTTCAATAGATGACAGCAGCAGCAGAAATGAATTAAAGGAAGTAAATGTCATGTTTGTCGATGATGTCTCGTCAAATGCCTCAGAGTGTGGTGCCGTTGGCTTATCATCCGATATACTGCAGCAGTGCATACGTGATGGAATGAAAAAACAAACTCCAGTGAAACACACACAATGCGTTGATCCTATTGCAATGATGCGTCGTGGCGGCGGTAACTTGTTGCCTCCATATCTACCTGTTTCCGATGAGATGAGCAAATTCTTGGTTGAGGATAGTCCATGTAACTTTTCTGTGGTATCAGATCTATCAAATTTAACTGTCGGTTCCAGTTTGGTTGGACCAGCAGTGCAGTTAAAAGAAAACTTGGGGTAATAATAATTAATTGCTTTTATATGGTAAATATTAAAGAGATTAATTTTACAGATCTGGTAGGAATACTGCTGAAATGGCATCTGGCTCAAGAGTTATGGATGCTTTACCAAAAGAGGATGTTAGACAGGAACATCATCAATTTCCGGATGATTCACTAAGTTCACTCTCAATTGACTCTGAAGATGATACGAACCTTCTAAGTCAGGTGAGTACAATATGATTAAATAGATTTGGTTATTCCATTATTATTAAACACTTGTCGTCTAATTTGTTTATAGGCTATTGCCGCTGGATGCAATAGACCAAAATCGAATCTTGGCTTCAACTCAAACTGTTCGATTAACAAGAAATTAAATTCAAAATCATCATCCCAGCCGATACCGATTTTAGCGGCATCCTCAACATCCTCTTTGTCTTCAGCAATTACTGCACGGAATTACAAGAAGCAACAACAGCAGCAGCAGCTCCAAGGCAAAAATCGATTGTTTGATGGATCTAATATTGGCAACAATGAATCATATAGTTCAGTGGATTCTAGTGACTCAAATGATAACCAATCGAAATCTCTATTTGAACTATGTATTTTGAGTGGCATGTATAAAACCAAAGATGAGGCAAAGAATCACAAGCAGAGTCGCCTAGGCATTGGCACTAGTTCTACACAATCAAATCCAAATTTAAAGCAGTTTGACTCTTTGCCAATGCCATTGACACAACAGAAATCATATACAACAAGTCATCACCATAGGCATCATCATCACCATCGTCATAACCAACAACAACCACAACATCACCATCATCGCGAACGAGAGCTCAAAGATGAAAAGTTGCTGTTGGAATGTATAAATACAGGAATATCAAAGAAAATTGGCGCTGTCGGTGATTCCATTGATGTGGGCATTGAAACGCTCCGAATAAGCCAAAATAATCCGATTCCAAAAAACGTGGAAGCTACGTCTGCAGTTGTATTGGGTCAGTGTCACCCGGTGGCACCTACTACATTAAAAAATGCAAACAACACAGCAGCTCCAGACGTAGAAAGGAACAACTCATTACCCAATTGCCAACCATGCAACAGCAACAGCAACAATACCAGCAACAAACAGTATATCACCAACAACGTCATAGTAACTCTTCCCGTGGACACCACAAACGCAGCAAAAAGTTATCAACTCATGTCGTCAGCAATGCAGAAAACCAATTTGCAAATCACAAACCACAACGAAAAACTACAAAAAATCGTGAGCAACAACAACAGCAACTCAAAGGAGACAGTAGTGAGCTATACTGGGTTTAAAACAGATCCAGATGCTGATGAAGATGAAGACACCACTACTAGTGATGGATCCAATCAATCATTTCTTCTGGAAACAACAGCAATTCTTCAACAGGCAGCAGCAACAAAAATCGCAGATAAACAAAAAGATCCGGACTTAATGTTGAAATCAGTTGAGCGTCTCACTTTGGAATTTGTAACATCGGCAGAGCAGTTACGTACTCAGGTTAATGAAAATACACAAAAGGCACAACAACTAACAGACAAACGTCTCTGCGCAATATTGGCTGATGAAAATCATTCAACTAATTCTAGTTCGAACAATACTTGGAATGAAAACTCCTGCCCCAATGATGTATCATTTCCAAGTATCTCAGTTTCAGCACCGATTTTGGCTTCATTGAGTGTCAATGATGATCCGCCGCCGCCCGATGATGAACAAACATCTGATGTGGACTGCAAACATTTAAATGAATTTGATCTAACAGACATGCGTGAACCGGATGTCTTACTGGGTAATACCACACAACCAAACTCTCTGGAAACAGAAGCTGATACTTTGGTCAACGAACATCCATCAGTGGAATCATTTAATAGCTCTCAATCACACTCATCAAGTGGTATCAATTTTGAACTTGGTGGCCAAGTACAAACTGCAGCAGTGGGTGTTACAACGAATTTACTTTTCAACGGCACAAGTGGTTCTATTATGTCGAATTCAACAATAATTGCATTTGAGGCACGTGCCTTGTCTGACAATATAAAACAACTTAATGATGATTCCAACACTGATTTGACATTTAGCATCAATAGTCTAGATTTGGACAATGTACAACCACCATCAGGCATGGATTCGCTTAATATATCCAGTCTATGCAACGATTATCATGCATCAACGCAACCAAACTCCATGCAACGTTTAACATTGCCTGGCAAATCACCTAAATTTCCACGGAAATCTTTGCAATCGAATTTGCTGGCGCGACGTGCTCTTGGTCAATTGGCTGGTAGTGCTGAGAGTGTTAACTCAAGTTATAATCTATTGGATAATATTAAACCACCATCACTTATGGATGAATTGTTAGACTCAATGGTTAGTGTTGCTAGTATACAATCTGAGGTAGCTGACGCTGATGCTGATGCTGATCTTACCAGTATTGCATCTACATTTTCAATGTCAAACTATGAAACTGCAGCTGGAGTAAATACCTTTGATGATAACACTGTGACATTGGCAAGCTGCCTAGAGAATATACCATGCGATGATGAAGATGGGGATGGAAATTTGGATGATGAAGAAGCCACATTCAATGATTTTAATTCTGCTGCATCTACCCCGAAGAAAACATCACCAAGTATTGGCAAACGTACTCTGACACCAAAACAGAAACGCATCATGAACAAAGATCGTTATCGAACTTATACAATTTGCTCACCTCTAACCTTAAGTGAGGAACATCAAAAGATACTCAATCTGGATGAGACTTTACAAATTGAAATAATTGGACAACCATCACAGAGCACATCACCAACATCCCCGGTAACTGATTGTACTCTGCGAATTACAGAATCAGTAGTAGAAGTATCTGAAACTGTTAGTAGCGGTGAGAATTCCAAATGTAATGAACAAATTGATGAAATTGCTGACACTACAATAACACTACAGAACATCAATCATGTAGTTGATTCTGAAGATCTTGATATGCATCAAAATTCTGAAACAGAATCATGTAATGGACAGCAGGATCTTAATAGTATGGAACGCGATTCAAATGATAATATGGAAGCAGCACAAAAATTGAATGTTATAAAGAATGCTGCTGGTGGTGATTTCAAATTGGAAGGAAAAAGTCAACCAAATGATCCAACAACAGTAGCAGGAAAAGGAGTGCGCGGTCGCAAAAAGACACCCTACATATCACCCTATAGTCAGCAGTTAAATAGTGCCAACAAAGTACAAACACGTTTGTTGGCTACTAAAAGCAATGCCTTACCGGCAACAACAGCAACGCCACCACCATCATCAACGACTCGTAGAACGAATATGAAAACTTCCAAAGCAACGCCAATGAAAACAAAACCAGATACTCCACGCACAACTGCAATTAATCGCCAAGGTACTTTTGTCAAGGATGAGCCCACAAATGTTACAACTCAAGTGCCAGTAGTGGTCGGTGCAGCAACTGCAACAATAACTACAACAAGTCCAAATCATCGCGCTTCCAAGCTACCGACAAAACGCATTTTATCCACTTCTTCGAGTGCCACAAGTTCACCGAAATCAACTGTTAGCACCATTCGTAAAACTCAAGCGGCCAATACCACAAGCATCAGTACAGTAGCTCTTCGCAAGACCACAACAAAAGTAGTACCACAACGCTCAAATACCAATTTTCGATTGGGTGGTGCTGGCGGCGTCAGCAAACAAAAACCCATGGCGGCTCAAGCAACAAAAGCCATATCAAGAACTACGCCACCATCACGCAGTAATTCAAGTTTAAATGCCAATAATAGTAGTGGTGGTGATACTACTATGGCCAATATCAATCAAGCACAAAGTCGTATAGCAAACATATGGAAACGTGTTGGCAGTGAACCAAACAAAGGTAAGCAACAAAAAACAACACCAACAAAAACACGTCCATCAACAATGAATTCCAATGCAAAACAAAATCAAAAGAACAATGTTCTAACGACAAAAACTCTTAATGGCCAAACCTCTGGAGGAGGAGGAGGAGTAGGAGAACAACGGCCAGCACTTATACGCAGTTCCACTTTTGATAATACACCAAAAAAAAGTGAAAAGACTGCTGCTGGCAATGGTAATGGCAATAAAATCTCCAATGCTGTCACTCCTGTGTCAGTTAGCAATACGCGCAAATAGTACGAAGCACAAATCTAGAAGTATTATTATATTGAATGAAAAAGGAGACAAAATTCAGAAGAGAATTAAGAATTTAACGTACATACTTTTATCCAAAACAAAACAAAACAACATTCACCTGCAAGAAACAAGCAAATCAGAGAGACACCATCATTATCATCCATAACAAGTCAGATCTGGTTTGTAGAGAAAAGGACTTTAATCAAACTCGTATATAGCCAAATGTATTTAGGTATTATGATAAACAAACAAAAATGAAGATTTTACAAAGTTTTATTCTTCGATATAAACACACACATGTATTTATAGATTTAGTGAGATTCTTGTTCATAAATGCACATGGACATGGACAGACAGACAGACAGACAAATTGATTATTCAAGCCGAGATTCATTAACTTATATAACTTTGTAGCAGCAATGAATATCAGAAACTTAGTAATGACGACGGCATTTTCTTTGATATATATGGAACACAACTAAATGTAATTTTACTTTAAATTTTGTTTAAGCAAAACGTAATCAATAATCAGAAAAAAAAATGTTCTTTATTTGGCGGCTTCCTTATCAACAAAACCAAATATTTATTTGTTTTAAAACATCTTTCTAGTCTATTATAACAATATATAAACAAAACTGTATTTAAACGCAATTTCATACAAAAAAAAAACGGAAAAATTTATAATAATATGATTAATAAAAAGATATATAGATCGATCTAATTGTTTTATTTTTTTTTTAGTTTTCTATCAATAATTGTGGACACATCAATCAAAATCAAATTTGTATAGAATAAATTTTGATCTCTCAATGATCTGATCTCTTTGAAAATGCGTCAAAGTAAATCGGATTTAAATGAAACAGATAAAGATGAAGTGGAAAATGAAGAAGCGAAAAAAGAAAAATGGTACTGGGTAATGATTTTAATAAGCTTACCTTTCTTTTTGGCTGGTGTAGGAACCATTGCCGCTGGCGTTATACTTGGTAATGTTCAGCACTGGCGTGTTTTTCACGAAATTCATGAACTCTTTATACTTGTGCCACCCATTTGTGGACTCAAAGGTAATTTGGATATGTGTGTTGCTGCACGCCTTACAACGCATTCGAATTTGGGTCAATTGCGTGATCGTAATAATGTTCAAAGTATTGTCGTTGGAAATTTGGCCTTGGTGCAAGCGCAAGCCATTGTTTGCTCCTTTGTTTTGGCATGCGGAACAATATTGGTTGTTCGTTTTACCGAAGGAGAATTTAACTTTCATCATGCACTCATACTCATAGTAGCTGCTATGTTTACAGCCAGCACATCGTGCTTTATCTTGGACACGGTTTTACTGGGAATAATTGTTTTTTCGCAACGATATAATTTTAATCCAGACTATATGGCGACACCCATTGTTGCCTCGATTGGTGATGTTTCGGCACTTTGTTTGCTCTCTTTCAGTGCAGCTTTATTGAATGATCTCATAGACAGATATGTATGGATTGGAGGCGTCATACTGATAATATATGCATTGTTACTACCCATTTGGTGCCATACAGTGTGGCACAACAAATATACTCGGGACGTACTCATGTATGGTTGGTGCCCAGTACTTGGTGCCTTGATGATCAGTATATGTGGCGGTATTGTGTTGTCAGGTGCTGTTGACCATTTCCTTGGCTTTGCTGTCTTTTCACCCATAATAAATGGTGTTGGCGGGAATCTGGTATCCATCCAAGCTTGCAGTATGACTACCATTCTTTATTTACAAAATGAATTGGGTACTATGCCGGATGGGTTGAAAATTTGTGTTCGACCGGATCGTACACTATTTTGGGGTACACCTTATGCAAGAATCGCTCGTTTCCTAATGATTATCTCGATACCTGGAAATATTATTTTGATAGTAATTGCAGATTTCTTATACAAATCGCGTTTTACGCTAACATATGATTTTATAATTATGTTTGTTCTTACAAGTTTCATACTACTTTTGATTTTACTCTGGGCTGCTCATGTTATAGTGCACTTTGCTTGGAAAATTAAAGTTGATCCGGATAGTTCATCTATTCCCTACTTGACAGCAATTGGCGATGTCTTTGGTACTGGACTATTATATTTAATGTTTTTGTTCTTGGAATCAATTAATCGTGAATACCAAGACAAGCCGAAACTATTAATTAAAATAGGAGATTTTGATTTCAAGTAAATACACACATATGTAAATATAACTCGAGATAAGTACGTATATTGGAAATCCTGTTGAATACTATTCTCAAAATGTAATTTCTAAAAACCATATGATATCGACATCCGGTTAGTTACTTCTTGCATCCGGCAATACTGTCCCACATCCGGTTTGCCATTTCGACTATTGTGAATACTTGATTGAGAACCATCAACAAAAATAATTGCAGAAAAAATTGAAAAAAGGTAATACAAAAATGTAAATACATTTGTAATATGAAAATAAAGTCATTTAACCCGCATTTCTTGTGTATTCAGCATGTGTGCTTAATAGAAAATTTGAAGCATAAGGTGTGTTTCATTATTTGGTGTGAACCAACATTCGTCGTTTTGTGATAAGAAGATAATCGGCAAAAAAAATAGTAAATTGTTGTTTTTATCAAAATACAGAATAATTAAATTTGTATTATTTGATACAAAACTAAACGATAAAAGATACTACTCGTGCAAACATGACAAATTTCAATTTAAATTGGTTACTGGCGGCGCTGTGCCCACTTTTAGCATCACAAATTGCCGGTGAAACGTCAGATTACATGAAACGAGAGCATAGTCTAGTAAGGCCTTTCCAAGGTAGGTTATCTAATCTTGTTTTACCAAACATTTGCCATGATTGAAATGAATATTTGAAATGTACAGGTGTTGGAGTCATATTACCACACTGGGATTTTATTGGCAACACAATAGTCACAAGTAACTATATAAGACTGACGCCGGATCTGCAATCGAAGAGTGGCGCTTTGTGGAATTATTCCGTAAGTTCAGACAGACACACTCATACTATAAAAACCACATGCACATTTAGAGTTTACACAGCTGTTTTTTGTTTTCGTACTTCTGTTTGTTTTTAGCCCGTCATAACACGTAACTGGGAAATTCACGTTTCGTTCAAAGTGCATGGTAAGGGTACCGAGTTGTTTGGAGATGGGTTCGCCATTTGGTATACTAAAGAAAGAATGCAACCAGGCAGTGTGTTCGGCAGCAAAGATCATTTCTCAGGATTGGCTATTGTTTTAGATACTTATAGTAATCACAATGGTCCACACAATGTAAGTGTTTTTTTTTCTTTCCCATTTCAATCTTAATTCATTGGTTGCCTTCCTTTTAGCATCAACATCCATACCTTAGTGCTATGGTAAATAATGGAACGTGGAGTTATGACCATGACCGGGATGGTACACATACACAGTTGGCCGGTTGTGAAGTGCGCTTCCGAAATGTCGATTATGACACATTAGTCAGTATACGCTATGAAAATGACGTGCTCTCTGTCTCAACGGATCTTGAGAATAAAAATGAATGGAAGAGTTGTTTTGTGGTGACCAATGTAGAGCTACCCACCGGTTATTTCTTTGGTTTATCAGCAACAACGGGAGATTTGTCAGATAACCATGACATTTTGGGTTTTAAATTCTTTGATCTCGACACTGATATGACTGTAAGCCGACTGTACTTTTTTTATGTGTGTAAATAGAAATTAATACTTTCCTTTGTAGGCCGAGACTCTAATGAAACGTTCCAACATAATACCTAATGCCAAAACATTTGAAGCGCCGCGCGAACACAAAGAAGATACCAAACCTGGCATGTCCAATGCGAAAATCTTTTTCATTTTGCTTTTCGGAATGTTGGGCGTTATTGCGGTGGCTATTTTCGCCATTTCATACTTTAAGGAGAAAAATTCACGAAAACGTTTCTACTAACGTACGCTTAATAACTCGACATCACATCGGAGCAATTCTTCTTCGATATGCTTATCTTTTATAAGACAGTATAACTTCTGACATCAGCCAAGTTTCTAGTAAATTTCCATTATGTCTATATAATTGTTAATTAAAGTCAAGTGTTTCATATAATTCAAGTAGAGAAATTAAGATTGTATTTAATGAAATGAGAGAAAACATTAAATTATATATATTTATTCTGTTACCATTCATACTTCTATGCATGTTAAGCTATATAGCTAAGTCTTGAACAAAACACAAATGAAATGAATATAACAACAAAAAAAAAAACAAAAAGCAAAAAACCAATAAAAGACCTTTTAAATATATTTAAAAACTACATCTTTTTTGTCGGAAACTGTTTGAAGCTCCAATGTCACAGGACATTGCAACCAATACGAGAGTAACTCTTCGGAGTAACCAATGAGAAAGTACATTTTTCGTGCACTAATGCCCTGACGGACAATTGCAGCAATACGAATCATATTATGCTGTCGCTTTATAATCACCTCTGAGCAGGTTAAAGCATGCCAAGTGCCAGTGATGAACTTTCTAATGAAAACATCTTCGATTGCTGTCTGGGATGGGCGAAGTGAATCCAATATAGTTGCTGCAAAACATTTTTTGATTATCGTTTTAATTAATTCATGTTGAATATGCAAACTTACATGTATTCCATGAGTTCCATGCTTTGCGATGAGCTATGTAATGTGGTGGATTGGCCATTTCATAGGTGAGTGGCCTATCACGCTTTGTAGTGATGCGGTACCGGCCCGATTGCGTGCGACAGCATACTGCACTGGTATGTATGGCCAATTTACTGGACAATTCCACACCCAATGGTATTTGTGTAACAATCTACCAATAATATAGTAATAATAATTAATAAAAATATAGATTGTAATTTTAACTCACTTTTCTTAAAAAACTCATAATTGTATGCAAAGTTCTTAAGCTCGCCGCGACACAGCTGTTTTTGTTACGTAAGGAGCACAACGTAAGTTTACAGCTGTAAATTTAGCGAATCGTAAGCGATTTATTGCAGCACTACATAAGGTGGCCTCTACACGTTTAGCATAGGTTTTAATCTTCTAATCTTTAATCTGAAAATGAACGTAAATATATAAAACTAAAGAAAAAAGACATATAATTACAATATTACAATAAAAATAAATATTCAAAACATTTCACTCAATATTCATTTGTTGTATTGCACCTGTTTCCATTCACTAGACTTGTATCAATTAAACTGTGTATAACCTACTTAGGACTAGTGTTTTTCCATTATGTACAAATAAGAAGAAGAGTGCAATAATGTGAATAGTTCATATAAAAAAAAAAAAAAAATGCATAATTAATCTATAAAAATGTTAACTACGTTAATAATTCTTTAAGTTTGGTGTTCAATTTCGTTGTTGTTAGTTATAATGAAATCTATTTAATGAGGTAACGCTTCTATTAGCGCTTCAAAATAAACCCGAAATCAAGTATTTTTGTCCTTTCACAATATACACTGAGTAAAGTGTGTAAAATTTTTCCACAAACAAACACACACACATACCGATGGCGCGTTGTAAATCTTCATGTTGTAATTGTCAAATGCAATTGCCCTTAAATGCAAATTGTGTGATTCAATGGTTTTGGTTTTCTCCAGGCAGGCAGGCAGTCAGTCAGTCAGCCAGCCAAAGAAACAGATAGAAAAGCTCACAACAATACAAATACTAAAATCGATAATTCAAACAATCAAAACACAAATCGTTGCAATAAGACATAAACAAAGAAAATCTAAAGTAAAATTTTGAATCATGCAATTCTTTCCGTCTTCTTTCTCTACACTTGTCCTTCACATCACATCAGTTAATAGACATTAAGACATTAAGAGCGGACGTAAAACGAAAATGGAGCAGGAAATTGGCACATGGGATTCTGTTCTATTGGAAAATTTGTCGGAGGATAGTTTTATAGGTAACATACATCAACGTTATAAAAGGGATCATATATATGTAAGTAAATTTCAGTTATTTTGTATAATTTAAATAATACTTTAAATTTCGTTATCGTTTAGACTTACATTGGAACATCTGTTGTGGCTTTGAATCCATATCACTACATATCCGAGAATTCATTAGACAATATTCGTAATTATGGCAGTAAGGGTATATTTCAAATGCCCCCCCATATGTAAGTGTATTAAACATTTTGGAAGCGCTCATTGCATTGTTGATGATGATGACATTTCTCTCTTTTGATGGTTTTAGTTATGGGCTCACGAATTTGGCTTTTCAGTCGCTCACGGATCAAAGTGAAGACCAATGTGTTCTGTTAACAGGTGAAAGTGGTTCCGGTAAAACAGAGTCCTTCAAAATGATAGTCAATTTCCTGACAAACATACAAAACTGTTCAAAAAACACACCAAGCCAACTTAAAAAGCAATCTTCCATCAATGTGTCAAATGTAGCGCTGCATGCACATCGTCGTTCATCAAGCAGCTGCTTGGGTTCAGCGAAAATAATTATATGTAAAAACTCATCATCAACCGGTGGTAGTCATCCAGCACCCATTTCACGACGACAATCTCCCTCACCTAGTTCATCTCAACAAACACGCCTACGTGCCGAGAGTACCGAAAGACACTGTCGCCGTAATGTTCGCGATAAAATCGTAGACTTCGACTTCCTACATCACAAGAGCTCAGAGAATGTTTCAAATTTATATGATCCAACAGGAGTAGGAGCTGCAACAGCAACAGGTCATTCCGGTAATCCGCATCCAACAAAATCTTGCATTAAACATCAATCGAATGAAGCCAGCTTATGCACTGCCAATTATGCCACATCCTCGAAATCCTCGCAATCAACATCACCTAGATACATGTATAATCTTAGCAGTGGGAGTTGTCGCCAGTGTGGTCATAGTAAATGCACACGTGCCCAAAGCGTTGAGCGTGGGGACGAAAACGACATGATGCACAGAGGCAACGGCAGTCGTTTGAATACTTCCTATCAAATTCATTCGCATCACGGCAGTTGTTCAAATTTAATTCGTCAACATTCCACTGAAAGTCAATCGGATCGTCATTCACTTGAGGGTTCCACGCAACGTATATCATTGTATGAAGCTCATAAGCTCAATAAGGCAATGGCAGGCTGCAGTAGTCAAGCATCACACATGGCATCGACAACAACGCTACATCGTCGTCAAAAATCGCCAAATCAAAAATTACGTGAATGTGTGACATGTGCTGATGTCTTCCTGGAGGCCATGGGTAATGCGGCAACTATTAAAAATAACAACTCAAGCAGATATGTAAGAGAAGAGAAGAAAGTCTTTTTGCACACATGAACTTATGCATTTATTTATTTTTAGGGTAAACTATTCGACATTGAAATTGATTTTAAAGGCGATCCCAAAGGTGTTCACATTACTCACTGTAAGTAGACTTTTACAACCATTAATTAGGACTTATTATACTTAGATCATTTACTATTTACATGCTTAATCTATATCATACTATAAAATTAGATATGTTGGAAAAGGTTTGTCTTGTCGATTAATACAAATCAATCTAGTTAAATTAAGAAACCTTAATACAAATAACTTAATAATTTTCTTAATTATCCCAGACTCGCATAACGGACACAACAATTGGAGAAAGGAATTTTCATATATTTTATCAATTATTGTTGGGAGCTGATTTGCAATTGTTAAGTAAGTCCAACTTACCAAGAATTCTTTTATTGAAATGTTTTTTAATATGACTTAATTTCAAGAAACCTTAAAACTTTATCGAAATGTGGAGAAATATGAGTTATTGAAAAATACTACAGCCATGGAAGAAGATCGAAGCAATTTTCATTACACAAAGGTAGGTCAGAAGAAGCTGCAGTGAATATACCATATAATTTTCATACAAAAATATTATTAGAAATCATTGGATGTACTGGGCCTGTCAAGTGATGAAATCAGTGCAATATTTCGTGTCATTGCTGTTGTACTCAAGTTGGGAAACTTTATATTTGTGCCGGTAACAAATATTGATGGCACCGAAGGCTGTCAAGTTTCTAATGTATATGGTA
Organism: Amiota communis; assembly: GCA_037043315.1. Lineage (NCBI taxonomy): Eukaryota > Metazoa > Arthropoda > Insecta > Diptera > Drosophilidae > Amiota > Amiota communis. Next base: position 456,975 of record JBAMAV010000370.1, read on the forward strand.
ATCATCATCATCATACTGAGATCATATTTGTTGTTATTGTATTATTTTACTGATATTGCAGAAGTGCATGAAACAGCTCAACTATTGAATTTGGAAACACAGATTTTAATCAATTGCCTTACTAGGGCGTCTAGCTCGAATAGTACACATGAGGATGTTGGAAGTGAGATGGATGCTCGTCAAGCTGCCACTATAAGAAATACTTTGTGTAGAACGCTCTATAGTCGCCTGTTTACGTGGCTTGTTAATAAAATTAACGATTCTCTGAAGTCAACGCAACGCGAAAAGAATTTAGCTTTATTAGATTTTTATGGTTTTGAAGTGTTAGATAACAATTCATTTGAACAATTTGCCATTAACTATAGTGCCGAAAAAATACATCAGGTAAACTGTAGTAGTTATACTTTTAGTCATCGACCAGTTTGATTAACAATTATTTGTTTGCGTATTGTTACAGAATTTTGTTAAAAATGTTTTAAGATTGGAACAAGAATTGTATGTGCGCGAAGGCTTGGAATGGGTGCGCATTGATTACTTTGATAATGAGACAATATGTGAGCTAATTGATAAACCAAGCTATGGAATACTTAGTTTGATCAATGAACCGCACTTGAATACAAATGATGGTTTACTTTTGCGCATTCAACAATGTTGTGCTGGTCACCCAAATTTTATGATTAGCAATAGCAATTCAATGTGTTTCCAGTGAGTTTGATGTCATGTGTACATATATATTTCTATTTTATAATGTTTGTTCGTTCGTTCAAAGGATTCGTCATTTTGCCAATGTGGTGAATTATTCAATAAGTCGTTTTCTTGAAAAGAATTCGGATAACCTGCCGAAATATATCAGCACATCAATGTATCAAAGCAAACTGCCCCTTGTACAAAGTCTTTTTCCAGAAGGTAAATATCAACCAACAATTGTTAAATGATTTTCATTGAGTGTTACTTATCTTATATAATTTTAGGCAACCCGCGACGACAAACCACAAAGAAACCAACCACACTCAGTTCCAATATACGCACGCAATTGCAAACTCTATTGGGAGTCGTTAAAAATCGACGAACTCATTATGTATTTTGCATTAAACCAAATGAATGTAAGCAACCGCATTCATTTGATTTGGCGCTCGTTCAACATCAAGTTCGCTACATGTCCCTAATGCCATTGATACATCTCTGTCGTACTGGTCATTGTTTTCATTTATTGCATGCGAAATTCTTTCACCGTTATAAGTTGCTTAACAGCGCTACATGGCCACATTTTCATGGCGGTAGCACGGTCGAAGGTATTGCTATTATCATACGCAATATGCCTTTACCATCCGCTGAATTCACAATTGGCACAAAAAATGTTTTCGTGCGAAGCCCACGTACTGTCTATGAATTGGAGCATTATCGCAAGGAGCGTATCAATGATTTGGCAGTATTAATACAAAAGACATTCCGCATGTATCATGCTCGGAAACATTATCAACGTATGCGACACAGTCAAATGGTGATATCGAGTGCATGGCGCACATGGCGTGTGAGTTACAATTGCAATTCAAAATTGAAAATTCGTAGTTATGTTTTTATTTATTTTTAAAGTTAAAGTTCATGCAGTTGCCTGTGCTGTTCTTGTTGCTTTATTTTTAAGAATTGTTTGCTGCATAGCTTTTGTTTAAAGAAAACTAAACTATAATCTTTTATAATCTTTGCATGATTGATTCTTTAGGAATGCCGATTTGGTATTCCATTTACGGGACGTAGACATTTATGGAGTTTATATCGAGTTGTAAGCATGAAGTTCATTGTGTTACTTTTGTTTAGTTAATATAATTGATATAACCATTGAATTACTCTACTAATATGTAATTACCTATATTATTCTTTATATTTATTATACTAATTTGCATAGGCTCGTGAAGAATATCGTTCATTAAAGTATAAGAGACAAGTGAAGTGGGCCATTGATGTGATTGCGCGTTATTATCGTTACTGGAAGATTCGACAATATTTATTGACAATACCATTACGTTTGCCACCGAATACATTAAGTCCTCTTTCAACGGAATGGCCAATTGCACCTACATTTCTTGCTGACACTTCACGTTTATTGAGAGCAATTTATCATCGTTGGAAATGTTATATATATCGAAATTCATTTGATCAAACAGCAAGAAATCGTATGCGTGAAAAAGTCACTGCTAGCATTATATTTAAAGATCGAAAGTCTTCTTATGCGAGAAGGTGAGAAAGTATAAATAAATTTCAATACCACATTATTCACGCTTATTTGCAGTGTTGGACATCCTTTTGTAGGCGACTATGTGCGACTACGACACAATCAACAATGGAAGAAAATCTGTACAGAAACAAATGATCAATATGTTGTCTTTGCTGATATTATAAATAAAATAACAAGATCGAGTGGAAAGGTAACATACTGTATAATAAATGATATTTTTACTAATCAAACTAATCAAATTCTTTATTGCTTTCAGTTTGTGCCTATATTGTTAGTGCTTTCTACATCTTCGTTATTGTTGTTAGATCAACGTACATTGCAAATTAAATACAGGGTGCCTGCATCAGAGATTTATCGTATGTCGCTAAGTCCTTATTTAGATGATATAGCTGTATTTCATGTTAAAGCAGTGAGTAATAAAACAAGAATACACTATTATCCTTTGATTAAAATATTTCCCATATGTTTACAGTCTGAACTTGGACGTAAGAAGGGTGATTTTGTGTTCCAAACTGGTCATGTCATTGAAATTATAACAAAAATGTTTTTGGTCATACAAAATGCTACCGGTAAACCACCAGAAATACATATAAGCACAGAGTAAGTATTCAATAGATTCTATATATTTTTATATTTATACTAAAATGATAATTACCATGCCAACAGATTTGAAGCAAATTTTGGACAGCAAACGGTTATCTTTTCCTTTAAATATGGAGGGATGACTGACTTAGCACAAGGTCCACCAAAAGTAACAAGAAAAGGAAATCGCATGGAAATCATTGTATGATCGCCAACAGATCAACACAACAACAACAATGACAACAACAACAACTTCAAATTGACTTGTCCTTTGAGTCGATTATGTTTTTGATTTTGTTCAAGCATTTTACTATTTATTTTTTACTTTAGTTTTTCTTTTTTATAACTGACAATCAGTAAAACATAATATTTATATTCTCCCATGCATTAGTTAGTAGTAACCCACCATCATTATCATCATCACTACTACCTACGACTTCTACTAAATACAATAATTAGAAAATTAAAACAAAAAAAAATTGAACACAAAACTCTTTCCAGTCATGTTTTCTAAACTTGTAACGGTTTCAAACAAACACAATAAATTAGGACATAACTCTATACATACTATACTACATATTAGCCTGAATATACAAAGATATAAAATATAAACTGTTTAAAAGGAAATTGTGCTTTATTGTGGTTCAGTTCATCATGTTTTTGTCAAATATAACTTCTGCCTGTTTGTTAAAGAATCGGAATAATATATTAAAAATACTAGTATATAACAAAGTAAATTCCATTAATCATCATTCCCCCCCCCCCCCCCCCCCCATTAACCATCATCAATACATAATTTGAACTCTCATTGCCTTTGTAGTCATGAATTCAAGTCAGTGTTTCATTTTGTTGCACACTTAATTTATTTTAAAATCTGTTCCCTTTTAACAAAATAATAATGAATAGTGTTATATAAGAATTTATGTAGTTAACTACATCTATAAATAATTCAATGGCATATTTAGTTTTTAAGTTCATAAATGAGAGTCAGTCATAATTTTTAGAGAAATGTTCAGAAATCAAAAAAAAAAAAAATAATTATTAATAAAAAATGGAAAATTTATAGAAAAATGAAATATTTACATACACATAGATACATACATAAATTATTTAGTTTTTAGAGATCAATCGCTACTTGATTAAAACAGCGAAAACAAAACGTAATTAAACTTAAGATAATATAAAGAAATAAAACAAAACACAATAAAAAAAAAAGAAAACCATTGTCAATGAGCATTAAAAGAAAAAATATGAAATATAGAAATTGTTCTTTAATAAAATGTTAAGAAAAAAAAAAAGAAGATAAAAGTGCAATGTAGTTTGGGTTTATAAAAGCAATTATGTATTTTTAATATAGTCTTCTTAATCCATAATTTGACCAGCATTACATAAATGTGTATATAAAAAAGTATGTCTAAGTAAATTGGTTTGGAAATAATTGTCCTTGTCCACACTTGTTTAGTTGGCGTTTGACATTTATAGTTTAGACTTTGGAAGTTTCTTGAGCATATCGCGTAGAACACGACGCAGTATTTTGCCACTTGGATTCTTAGGTATTTCATCAATAAAACGTACACCGCCACGTAATCTTTTAGCTGGTGAAGCTTTTTCAGCCACAAAATTTATAACGTCCTCTTCAGTCAATATGACATTTGCTTGTTTCACAATAAATGCAAGTGGTAATTCACCAGCTGCTTCATCGGGCAAACCAATGACAGCGGCATCCTTAATTTTAGGATTTGTCAATAGTAATGCCTCAATTTCTGCAGGTGGCACTTGGAAGCCCTTATATTTAATAAGTTCTTTTATGCGATCAACAATGAAGAATTCAAATTCATTATCATAATAGCCAATATCACCAGTATGGAGCCAGCCATCTCTGATTATAGTTTGTGTAGATTTTGCATCGCCAATATAACCTTTCATAATACAATCGCCTTTAAAGCACAATTCTCCACGTTGATTGGGCCCCAAAGTTTTCCCCGTCTCAGGATCAACGACCTTAGCATAGACGCCCACTTTTAGGACACCCACACTGCCCGGTTTACAGTGCTCATCATTTTGTACAAGTAAACTCAGTGTAGATTCACTTAGTCCATAACCTTGCCGTATAAATGGGACACCTATGCGTTCCTTAATTTGATCCTCGGTCTCCTTGCTTAATGGTGCAGCACCACACAAAAGTACCATTAATGAAGATAGATCATATTTATCAACAATTGGATGTTTAGCAAGGAACACCATTAATGGTGGAACCATAAAAGCCATCATAACACGGTATTTCTAAATTAAAGAAAAATATGCGGAATGTTGCATTAGGAAATCCTAATAATCCTTACTATATTGTACCTACCTCAATAGCTGATAGAAACAGATTTTCTTCAAATTTCGGTAAATAAACCAAACGTGTGCCCATGCATGCAGTAGTCACCAAAGTCAGACAACCAAAAGCATGGAACCATGGAATCACAGTAAGTAGAGTGATTTCTCCCATTGGAATTATAGTTGGTTGACTATAATAATGAAATGATATCAAATAAGCAAAATATTGTTTAAATTTATTGTACATTTCTCGACATACATCTGAGAATCGAGGGTAGCCAACAGATTGTATTGCGTCAGTTGGACACCTTTTGGCAACCCAGTTGTGCCCGAGGAGCATACAATTAGTACAACATCATTTTTCTTATCTGCAACTGGGGTTAGGAAATCCGGACTCGATGAAATATTTTTACTTTCCATTAAATCATTAAAAGAATATATCTTTGAGTTAGGCGTCACCGGACTAAACGAGACAATAGTCTTTACAAAACTATTTTTCTTGGCTACCTTAGCGATACGCTCAATAGTCATCTTTGAAGCAAATAGAATCTTTGGCTTTGACAGATTTATAGCGTGATCTACTTCACGCTCTGAATAGGTAACATTTAAAGGAGCCACAGTGGCACCAACTGCGAATGAGGCAAATAAAGTTATCGCATACTGTATGCTATTTTCACTGGAAAGTGCAACGACATCGTTTTTCTTTAGACCTAGTTTTTGCAAGACATAAGCCAGACGAACAATTGAATCGTACATAAATTTTGCACTGTACTCTTGACCACTGATGGCATCAATCTGAATAGAATACAAATTCATGGGGTTATTAGTTAATTTAATAAGTGACAACCAACTTACTTACCATAACGGTCTGGTCGCCAAAACTCTTGTATTTATCCAGTATATACTGACCCAAAGATCTATAGTTTACAGCCTCCTTTGAAGTGATTGGTCCACCATAAATAATGTTACCGGGAAGTAATGAGGCCATGGTTGCACTAGTAGTAGCTAGAATGAAAAACCAAACGATCTTTGCACTTAGTAATACTGATATAAACACAGTTATCTTATCATTGATAATATGCATACATATGTTATTTGAACTAAAACACAAACCAACACAAAAAGATCTTTGGACTTTCGTTCAAAAAACAAATATTTGTTTTATGCAAATTTCAATTCGCAAAAACTATTTGTCAATATTTCAATATTATTTCATATGTTGTCCATTGATAATACATAATTTCAATTTTAACAATAATGTAAGTGTGGCATCATTTGTAATATTTCACACCCAAATATTGTTATCACACACATTTTACTGTTTATTGAGTAATTAAAACTTAAAGTTTAATTGTTTTTCTTAGAGAATAAGGGTAATTTACTCAACATGTCACCATGATAGGGAATAAATTTATTTATTAAATGTATGAATATCCATAGAAATATAATTATTCATTATTATAATTCCCTTTACCTTATTCCTTATAAATAACAAATACACCTGATAAGTTAAGTAGGTAAGAGGTGCCGAATCTGTGTTTTGCCAAAATCAACTGAATACTTGTCTAGTTTTAATAAGGGGCCATACACGGTGTATCGCTGCCACTACATGTATCATGACCCTTTTAGACCGAACACGTTGCCATTTCATTAAAAAAAAAAAATCATCATTTAAATTGATTTTTAAACTATAATTATACAAATGTTGATTGCACATTTTTGACTCAATAATTATTAATTAATAATTGATGGAATATTTCCAATGCTATGAAGTTTGGGGCTTAATTTATAGAAGGTAAGTTTAAAAAGATTTAGTGTGGCAACTCTATTGCAAAAGAAGGCAGATACTTTCGATATCCCCAACTAAACCCCCCACCTAAAATGATCGATCGCGTTGCCAAGCAGCAAACAACCTACAACCTATGTAAACACACAACAATATTATTTTTATCTTCGTTTTATTTGTATTGTGCTCTTTTATTGGTGGCAGTGCGTGTTTCTTTCTAAATGCAATCAGCCGGTGATTCACACGAGATTAACAATTTGCAATGATCAAGTGTATTAGCATATAGCTTGTAGTTCGTATAATCTTGTATTAAAAATCATAAATTGCAATATCGCAGCTGGTGTTTTAAGTATTAAAACATAATGCAAAAATTCTACAAAGTGGAGATTAACCATACAGAATGGGAAGTACGCGAAATTTACCAAGATCTGCAACCAGTCGGGTCCGGTGCCTATGGCCAAGTATGCAAAGCCAAAATCAGAGGTACTGATATTTTTGTGGCTATCAAAAAATTAGCCCGCCCTTTTCAATCAAATGTTCATGCAAAGCGTACATATCGAGAGCTTCGATTGCTGAAACACATGCATCATGAGAACGTAATTAGTCTTCTAGACGTGTTTCATCCTCATCCGCCAGACGTTACATTGGAAAATTTCCAGTACATTTATTTGGTGTCCCATTTAATGGACACTGACCTCAACAATATTATACGCACCCAACGATTATCAGACGATCATGTTCAGTATTTAATCCATCAGATGCTAAGAGGCCTAAAGTATATACATAGTGCTGGCATAATTCATCGTGACTTAAAGCCATCTAATATTGGTGTCAACGAAGATTGCGATTTGCGTATCCTAGACTTTGGCTTAGCGCGACCCACCGAAAACGAAATGACAGGCTATGTCGCAACTCGATGGTACCGAGCACCAGAAATTATGCTTAACTGGATGCACTACTCTCAGGCTGTGGATATTTGGTCAGTTGGCTGCATAATGGCTGAGTTGTTAACTGGGAAAACATTGTTTCCAGGAACGGATCACATACATCAATTAAACCTGATTATGGAAATGCTCGGCACACCGGATGAAGAGTTTATGCAAAAGATTTCATCGGAGATGGCAAGAAACTATATTAAATCGCTGCCGCCATCGATTCGTAAGGATTTCAAAGAGGTTTTCACAAACGCAAATCCATTGGCTTTAGATTTGCTTGAGAAAATGCTGGAGCTGGATGCTGATGTGCGTATTACTGCTGTCCAAGCTCTGGCACATCCGTATATGGAAAAATATACTGATGATTTGGAAAATGAAAATTCACCTGTTTATGATCAAAGTTTTGAAGACATGAACTGGCCAATGGAAAAGTGGAAGGAGTTGACTTATAACGAAGTGATCGAATTTAAAATGCAACCATCTTTTGCTCAAATCTTAGAACAGTCGAAGTAATATTAAATTATTTGTAGACCATAACGTGTAACTTGAGTACCTTAAATATACCAAATAATTTTAAGACATTATAATATTACATATATCAATCATAAGTAGCGCTTAGCGTTGAAAAGTGTGCGATAATAAATAATTAACATTTTCTTTAAATACACATGCAAAAAAACAGTCTCTATCTTTAGATATGACGTATGATTTCCTTATGTAAAAAGTTACAAATCCATTTGTAATTTCGTATATAACATAACGTGTAAGACCGCCTTTTATAGAAACATGAACTCTCTTTATCAGCTGTTTTTGTGCCGGTAGCAAATAAATAAAATGTTAAAATTACAACATAAGATGCTATTATCAAAAAATCAAATCTGGACTTCAACATACCGTCAGATATCAGCTTTGTATATAACTGGCGACAAAGCAAAGGAGAATTACGTCACACTGCAGCCATATTTGGACTTTAAAGGGACATTTCAAGATACACAACAATTGGAGCATAGTATAAATAAACGAATGCTGCCTATAAATTTGGAAGATGTAATAAGCAAATATAAAAATTATCAAAAACTTCATGGACAGCTGAACGCTATAGAAGAAGCACAAAATGAGGTAACAACAAAGCTAAAGGAATTAACAAAAACAAACAAAGGTGCTTCAGTTAATGAATGCAATGATCTGAAGGAACATGGCCGAAAATTACGAAGCAGTGTGAAAGAGCTCAAGCAAACACTTTATCCCATTGAAGATGACTTCATACATAGTTTCTTAAATTTGCCTAACACACTACATCAGCAGTGTCCAACCGATGGCATCAATAGATTGCTTTTCCGTACGCCTCTGCTAAGCTCAGAACAACAAATTGAAACACATGCAGCACGAAGTGATTTAATGAAATTTATCGATGGAAATCATTACTATTTGTTGAATGAAGCAGCACACTTTGATGTATATAGTGCACAGATTTTTACACGGTTTTTGGTCGAAAGCGGTAATTTTATACCAAGTGCTAATCCAGATTTTGTACGTTGTGTGGTACTTGAAGCATCGAATGCAACACCAATGTCCAACTATCATTTAGTGAAAGAGGAGAATCTACAAAATAACCTTAATGTTGCATATCTAACTGGTGGTGCATCATTTGAAAGTTTTCTTGGTGCTTTAACAAAACTTAGCATTTATCCTTCGGTGCTGCCTTTACGTTTGGTGTGCTGTGGGCGAAGTTATGTCAAAGTTACAGAGAAATTGACACCTCAAACAAATGAACCAAGTTTGTTTACTACAACACAAAGCAATGGTGTGCAAACACTTGTGGCTACACAGAATGCCAATGAAGCAGATGAACAAATGGACGAAATACTTAATTTGTGTGTGGATTTTTATAAAACCCTTGGTGTACCATTTCGCATATCATATGTTGACGCCAGTTCTCTAATGCCATCGGAATGTTTGCGTGCCCAATTGGAAGTCTATTCGCCGGCACTTAAGAAATACATCAAAGTTGGACACATAAGTAACTATGGAGATTTTATATCCAAGCGTATTTTGTTTAATATGCGTCACGAAAAGCATTATAATTTCCCACATTTAATTGGTGGTTCTGTATTGTACACATCCCGGCTTATTGGTGCTCTTATTGAAAATGGTATACCTCTTAATGCTATGCAGAATATGAATACCTTATTGAAGCAGCCAGAGAATGCAATTAAAGAAAGTGCAATGGATGAGTTTAAAAATTTATTTAAATAAAAGTTTCCAACTTTCAAAAGTAAGTTAACTTATATGACTACATCATATGCCTTTTATGACTTTTGGGAGTCATCTATGTACTATGTATCTAACAATTAACTTGCATTTCTGGAAAACGTTTACGAAAGTTTTCACATTTTGGCGTTGAAAATATAAACACCTCTGCTGGATCAGATAGAACTGAATTGGTATGCAATGGCTTTAACACATAGTTGGTGTCATATTTCAACTTGTTGAATTCCAGTGAGTTTTTCTAGAGAAATTCAAGAGAAATTATGTAATATGTACAAATTGGTACAACATGGTGCTTACCCTGGCTCGAATTGCACTAAAGCCTCGCATGTCACAATTGGTCTCTTGCTTGCAGAGCTCATAGATTCTAGAAAAAGTGAATTATGAATTTAATAACTCCCATTTATTCTTTAAAACATACGCACTTGTCGTTATCCTCACCGAGACCAGATATATGGGCAACCATACCATATTTCCGGTTCATACGAAAGCGAACATCATAACGTGAATCCGGTAATTTAATTTTTGTACTGTTATTACTATTGTTATTGGATGATGCATTCATCACTTTATCCATTATATCGCTAACTGGATTACGTTTATTATTGTTATTGCTATTATTATTATTTGGATGCCTAAATTTATGAGTCGCGCATATCAATGATTCATATTGCTCTAAGGGTGCCACCGTCGAGTTAAACAGTATTGATTTCTTATCCGATTTCAATCGACGGCTGCCACTTATGGACATTCCTTGGACTTGTATGTAGTATGATGAATCAGGTAAGAGATTTGTGATTTCAAATTGATGACTCTATAAAACAATTAGTAGTAGTATAAAAATTTGAAGTATAGCGTTTCTTAAAGTATCTTACATCTCGAACATAGACTTCATTCGTTATAAGCGATTCATCTTTCATGTGTACATAAAGTGACCACATGATCTTGTATTTCTCAATTGGTAAATTTGATTTGGATGGGCACCATACAATCTTAGCGGTGACATAACGACCGGCATGTTTCTTTGAAACCACTTTTAAATCTTGAGGTGCTTTTGGGGGTTTTGGACCTTATTTTTATACATGATACCATTAATATTTTGTGAAGTTTATAAGAACATAATGAACACTACTTACTATGTTTTAAAGTAAAAGCTTTAGATGGTTCAGAGTAGCCACGAAAACCATAACCATTGATAGCAGCCACACGTACTTGATACCAACGACCTGGTCTCAAATTAAAATAGATATCGGTCCTATATATGTGTGTTTATGAAAATGAAATTAAAAAAATTGTATTATGTGACTGATTGACCCGAACTGCGATAACTTTGAATCTCTCTGTTCATACCGTTTGCTTTTTGTGTTGGCAATCTCTGCAATCTTCATCACTGGTTGCCAATGCCAATTGCTAAGTTTACGAGCAGCAAATAATGATCCAATATGATAACGCACTTCGACATGCCAATAATGTTCCGAATTTGCTGATGACTCTATGGTCAACTCGACTTTATGACTGCGTGGTAATTTATATTTTAATATCTTCGGTATAGGTGGTAAAACTGGGTCTTCTAGAATGCCAATTGGATCCATACAAATAGGGCCACATGACGATGAACAACACTTTTGCACTTCCGGACAATCGTAATCATATTTACAATTATCCAAGCAAGAAAGTTTCTGTTGCGGTGTTATATTTTTGAAAAGTTGTGAACTTATTGGATTCGGACATTGGCCACGACGTGGTCCTCGCATAACTTCATAAATACACTGGTTGTGACACAGAATTAGTTGTTCTGTGGTGTGTCCACATTTTGCATAACATTGAAGCTCAATAATCTTATCTTTGATATCGACACTGGCACGTTGTGGATGAATCTGTGTACGGTATCTGTGATTAATATTCTGTTGAGCAACAACCGTCGTAAAATATATGAAGACTAGACAAAGCATAAGAAATGCCATGTAGGAACGTTGATAATTGCAGCATATGATCATAATCTGTAACGATGTTTCACATATTTCAGAATCTTCTTTAAGCCAAGCAATCAAATAAATCAAAAATGTTGTGTTGCCTTTTAGATACGATTTCTTATAAGAAATCGATGTCCACTACATAACAAAAGTTTCCGATACGCAAAAAAACACAACATAAAATTAAGAAAAACAAGCATACTATAAAATACAAGAGCAGCAATTTACTATACATAAAGACATACAAACGGATTTACTGACTGATAGACTGACAGACAGGCATGCAGGCAACAGGCAGCCTGAATAAGAGATAAATTTGCAAATGAAACTATTGCAAAAACAAAAACATACTATAAAGCGAGTGTATCCAATGGAATGCTCCGATTTCAACGCCGCAATGTTTAAAAGAAACTTGAACAGTTTAGAATGCAGGCAAATAGCAAACAAACAAACAAACTTGTTGCATAGTCCTCTTGAATGAATGCTTGCCTGCCTTTTAACTGATCACTGAAATGAATGGCTCACTGACTGACTAACTAACTGGACTGACTGACTGACAGAGTGCAACACCAAAGGCATACAACATATGCACATATACCATATGTATCTACATACGTAAGTACATATGTACATGCAAACTTAACTAAACGCACCCAGCAATTTCAAAAATTTGCGCGTCAAGACTTGAAAGCCTTATTTGTCGACCGAGATTCACTTTTGTACAACCGTTCGATAGCTCCTACGAAAAATGACTGCTTTGAATGGTTCGCAGCGGTGTTGCAGCCAACAACACTTGTCAGCTTGTCAGTATCGTGTTGTCTCCTTGCACTCAGCAGCAGCAGTAGCAGCAGCAATACTTTTCCAATGAGTCCAATGCTTCTGCTTTAATGCGTGAATATTATGCTATGCTATGATATGCTCTCTCTTTATTTAGAACGAACGAACGCAACGCAGCAATTCAGTTCAGTTCAGTCAGTTCACTCTCACTTGTGCTTGCTCTCTTGACGTTGTTTTAGGAATTTTAGCTTTGCTCTCTAGCCAAATCGATCGCAGCATCGTGCATCATCGTTTAAAAAACGATTTTTGTTGTTATTATTGTGTTGTGTTGTGTTGTTGTTGATGTTTTGTTTTAAGGCAATTCCGAATGCGCCAACAAGTAGTACTCTGTTTTACAAGTTTTGTTTTGAGTTCTGTTTTTATTTTCGAAATACATATTGAATCTACACGGTTATTATAATTGGAACTTCAAAACAAATTAGGTTGACATTATTTTGATTTACTGCTTCCCAGATCATTTTTCCGCGCATCTGAAATACATAAGTATGTAATATGAGCATAAGTTATTAAGGCTTAACATATTTTGTGATGGAAAAATGAATGAATGTTGTGTCTGTGAGTTTTGAATGAATAATAGTGTTTGTTTTTTAAATTAAAAAGAGTAAATATAATGGATAACCAAATCTACTATATGGTATTAAAGAAATTAGATAGTCTTAAAATACAGAAGGACCATAGTACAAAGTCAAAGTCATAGCCATTACCCTTTAATAAAAAATCAATCAAATTCTCAAGGTATCACTTCACTGATTATCAAAAAATAGTAGATAACTTTATTGATTGAGGAAATTTTTTTTTGACTTTAATTGAAATAATATCAAAATTTATACTGACCACAGGTAATGAATCATTAACAAAGATATCAGCCCAATATGTCTTGCCTTTATTGGCATCCGATATGCAAGCATGATTACCATCACATGGATCTGGTCGAATGGTAGCATCTTGATAAACATAATTAAATGTCCAACGCACTTTGTGCTTGAGAAAACTAATATCATTACCTGAAAATAAATAAACGTACCTATATTATTTATATACATTTATAAATGATGTAATAACTTACCATAAGCATCAAAAAGTACAGTGACTTTAGCGAAAGTGTTTCGTTTCATAGAACATGGTATTTTCGTACAACTGTCAATCTCCAAGTAGAGTACTTCATATTTGGAACCTGTAAGCAAGCATAACAAATCTAAAGCTATTAATCTCATTCAAGGTTGTTGTGTAAAAACGGATGCAATGTTCGTGGTGTTGAACTCTGTACAGCAAATGTTTGTCACGGCCTGATGGCATTTAGTACGTGCCTTCTAAAAATACTTACGCTTCACTGCAACGACGAAAGGGAATTTGAATTCTACTATATGAGTTTTTCTTAAATTGTAAACAACAAGTTAAAGAAAGTATCAGTTACCACAAAAAAACCTATTATTTATAAAACATTTAATTTATTTTGTATAAAAACGAGTTTACACATTTCGTATACAAGAAAATATTTAAAATATTTCAAATAACTTGTTGTTATTGTATTTCAATATCATTTGTTGTTAATATCCTTGAGAATTTGATTTTAAATATTTTTCATTAATTAACCTTCACCTTTTTACTAATTGTTCGCTGCCAATTTATTATCGCATTCAAGATTATTTCATTAATTCTATAATTTTTATTGCGGATTTGGAAAATTTATTAACAGGAAAATTCTCATTGATACGAAGACGAATGGTATTACTGTCTCAATAGATAGGTAGATAATTGTTTTAAGAGCCAATTAATAATATGTATTTTTATGATTTTATGGAATTTTGAAAAATAGGATATAAAAAAAAAACGAAAATTTACCACAGTCCTCGAAGGGTAATGGCATTCCAAGTGGGGCTGTGGCGTTTATCGGTGCTGCATCGACATCACTTACATATTGAAGTAGTACCCAAGAGATGAATAGATTTTTCAAATAAAAACCTAAAGAATTGTTGCCATTCATATTATCCGTACACAAAATATCAAAAATCTAATTTATAGTAAACGCAATTATTGTATTAACTGTTTATAGATTTTATTTAATATTCTTTTAATATAAATTAGTTTCACTCTAATTGAATTTTTTTGTTTTAAAAATGTTAAAAAATTGTTTTTAATGCGGCAATGGTTTGTAAGCGAATGACTACCAAGCAGAACTATGGCATTGATGATTACGGCCATTGTCCGTTTTCTCAATGAGTGTTAGCCACTTATGGTCAACCAATCTATCCAGATATACACACCTACTTATGTATATGACGAAATAGAACAACAACACGACACTATTCTAAGGTTTTTATTTGATTATGCCCAGTGGCAGTGATTTATTATATACAACGATTTTGGGTTATTTTAGCTTATCGCCATTTGATAGCGTGAAATATTCTATTGTATATATATGTATATAATAGCAAGACATCGTACTATGGAAGCATATCGATTCTAATAGAATGAGTGGTTTCTAATTAGCAAAAAGATGATGATGATGGGATGATAGATGAATGTATTCTTTTTTTGATGGATTGAATGATAATTAGCGTACTTGAACTTAAACAGTAAGATAAAATTAATACGTAGTTAGGTGAATAAGTATTTAAAAATAATAAAATCAAGACAAGGAATGATTCCAATATTAGTACAAATGACTCAGTGGATTTATTCAACGATGCCTTTAAGGTAATTTGTATTCTTTATGAAACGATAATCAGTGCGCAATTGTATAAATTGACGTACAACTGATTTATCAAGATAATTCTGAAAAGAAATTATGGTTTTGTTATAGACCCTATAAAATCAATATCAATCAATGCAAACTTACCAAGGTATCCCCTGTACAGACTTCCAATAAGTTTTCAGGTTTCACTAATAATAAATTACACAATGCATGAAGGATATCAAACAGTTGCGACACCAATGGATTGTCTAATTCGCGTACACATTTGCGATACTCATTGACATCACAAATGGCACACATGGCGCCTGCCGTATTAAACTGCATTGTTTGCAGATGATCGTATATGACTCGATGAAAACGTGTACCTAATTCAATGAGTACATTTCGCATATTTTCACCATCTACACATTTCTTGATTTGTACAATGACTGGTTGCAATTGTTGTACAACATGTAAACAAGCCTGGAAATGCAATGTTAAATACAAATATGTGTTTAGAAAGTAATTCTATTCTATTACCGCTGATGATATGGTATCGACATCAGTTTCTGGCTTATAATCACTTTTCTTTTGTTCATATTGCAAGTATATTTTTACCCAACCTATGACAGTACTTATAGAACGATCTAAGCCTTGATCCAATTTATTTTCTATTTGTTCCATAAGAATGCGTTTCTTAAATGCATATTCCGAGTATTGTGACGTATTGCTAATGTAATGTAATTTAATATTATTAGGTGACATATTCAAATTTCGAATCATTATATCACATACCTAAGACATGGTACAGTTGATGTATTGCAGAGTTTCTCGAAAAGGTGTACAATAATATTAGTTTTTTGTACAACATCGAAAAAATATAATTGTGGAAAAACTTTGCTTTCAGCTAGTGGTATGGCATGCAGGCCCAAATCCAATGCATAATCAACATGTTCATGCATAAGGAAACGCATTAGGATATCATTCAATTTCATTGCATTCACTGGTAGATCAGTTTCAGAGGATAAGAGACGACAACGCTTCAATGATGTCTTAGCTTCTTGTATTATGTTAATAGCTAACTCCTCTGATAGAAATGTTTCACCACCATAATCTTCGATTTGTGCAATATTAATATTAGTTCTTGCTCCGATCAATGCCTGCATGTCACGTCGAAGTACTTGAAAACGTTCCACTTGCTTCTTTTGATGTTTCTTATTGGCATAGAATTTTTCCAATTCAGTTGAACATTTCGTTGTTAAATATTTGGTTTCCATTTCTGCATAGCCAGCTAGATGTTTTATGAAAATTTGTTGAGTTAGCTTTTGCAGCAAATCATCATCGATGGTAGTCATGTAAACTTGCAACTCCGTTGACAGATTTAGTGTGCTGTAATGAATTCCAAATCATTTCAATCAAATAAAAAAAAATAAATAAAAATAATACCGGGTATAAAGCTCATAGAGGGTGCGCAAATATTTCTCCTCATCTCGTTTGTCCTCCAACTTGGTCATTGCATATTGATGTAATTTCAATTGATAAATATTTAGTATAAACTTTGACATAACTTGATTGGGATTGGCAAATACTTGTTTGATTATTTCATAGTTATGCTTGCACATTGGAACAATGCTTATGAATATATCTTTTCCACTATAGGGTGTCATTTGACTTTGTTCAATATACGCATCGATACACTGTGTATAACCTTTAAACTCCAATAAGATCTGTGCTAATTTTTTCATTTTCGGTATGTCTTCACATTTCTGAGCTGTTGCAAATTCTTCAATTAAACGTCGTTCAACTTCATCGTATTTCTTTTCAATCTTTCTCTTTGACTCGGCAAATTTTGTACTTGGTAGATCCTGCGATATGGCATAAAGTTTTTGTATAACATCAGCCGCCTTGTAGATGCTATCAGGATCAGTAAAAATGTCATTTACAATCGGACCAGAAACCAAAAACTCTGACATGTAACTTAAAAGTTTCTGTGCCTCCACTGAACGACTGCGTGGTGTGTTTACGTTCTCCAATTGCTCACCCAAATGTATAATTTTACCGGCGACTGAGTTAATTTTTTCATCAAGTTGTCCAAACCAATCCAATGCTACTTCATGTCGATCCTGCAACTTGGATATCTTTTTTCCGTGTGCCTCTTGCTCCTTTCGCAATGATTCTTCTAAACGTTCACATTTCACTTGTTGTTTCTCTTGTAAAATTTTCAGATCTTTAATGGTTTGAATGAATGTGTCCTGCAATGCAATTGGATTAAATTCTTCGCCACTGCATAATTCATTGTTTGTGCGCCATGTCAAACGTTCGATGAACTCAAAGACTTCAAAAGGATCTTGTTCAAATTCATCCATATATTGGGCTAACATTTTTAATTACTTAAAATTATGAATAATACACAAATTGAAAGGCGTATATCAGCAACAAAAACTTTTATTCTTCTTAAACACTACAATGTCAGCTGGTTTTATGGTGGCGGTGTTACTAGATCGAACAAATTTTCACCAACACAAATGTCAGTTGTCACCAGTCCATGGTATATGGGTGTTGCCAGATAGAAAAAGTTTTAAATATTGGGTCATATAGTCTCACAGTTTTTTACCACAAATTGGTGTTGGTGTCCATAGATCTGGAAACACTAATCTGATTGTGTCAAAAGAACACGTGAACACGTGTTTGAAAGGTGACATTTCAGACTACATTTTTTTTTGTAATACCCATGTCACAGTGGCGCTGAATCATAGATGCAAACAATTAAAATTTTCCTTAAATATTTTTTGTGTCATCAGCAACACCTAAAAGTTACCAAAAGTTTACCAACATTACAAACAAATGGCAACACCCTTGCATTTTGATTCGGCATCTCGACGAAATGCTGAATAGACTGCGCATTTCATTTAAACACAACATCCCTAATTTCCCTGTGCTTGTTGTAAAATTGAAGCCGCATCTCCTCTGCATTTCATCGAAATCCTACATTTTCGCACTGTGAATACAATTATGGTCTTCACTCAAACGAGTATTTGGCGTGTATATAGTTTAAGCCACATATAGTTTAAACTGTTTAAACTAACTCCATACAAAAAAAAGTTTAGGCTACGCCGTAAACTTATTCGATACTTGAGTAGTTTAATAGTGTCTTTACAGTGGCTCGGTTTTGTGCTTCACAGCACAACAGCTGTTCTCTGTTTTGATTATAGTCGCATCTTCATAGATTCGAATCTTAGCTCACTGTAAAGCCACTATAAACCGTGTATACAGAGGGCTGCCAACTTTGTGAATCTATGATGTGTTGGCAAGTCTGTCCAGTCGTAGGCATTATTTATTGTTTGTTTACATTTGTGAATACGAAATACACTGAGTAAACGATTTACACAGTTATGCAGTCAATAATCAAAACAAGGCGTTCGCGCAGTTATGTATGAAATACACCTTGCTATTCTTTACACGTTTGAGTGAAGACCCTAAATATAATACGTTGATCGTGTTAAAAGTAATACGAGGGTGGATCAAATATAAACCTGAATATTACAAATACTTTTCTTAGCCAACCACGAGCGCTCTCACAATGTAGGTTCTTGTAGTGTAGTGTATCAGGAGTGGGGGAAACGCTTGGTGACCTGTTTGCCTTAGTCAATTCGTCAGTACAGCTATGAGTGAGCAACAGGTTCCAGCATCCGTTGCACAACGGGTTATAATAAAGTTTTTAACTAAGGAAGCTCAGTATGGGGATGATACTCTATCTAAAACTCAAGTATTTGAATGTGCCAAATAGTTTAAGAGTGGACGAGAAAGTGTGGAAAATGTGAGTCATAATCGACGTCCAAAATCAAGTGTCTCTGATGACAACATTGGTGCGGTTCGTAACCTTATTGAAAGTGACAGGCGGCTCACTATTCATGAAATCGCTTTACAGGTGGGCATAAACTATGGAAGTGCTACTTTAAGCCAACAATCATTAAAAATCATCTTGGTTTCAAAAAAATCTGTGCCCGATGGGTCCCAAAGTTGAACGAAGATCAAAAAAACATTCAACTGCAAATCAGTAAGAGACATCTGAATCGATTTCAGCGGGAGGGAGAGGTTTTTTTGAGGCGTATCATGACATGTGATGAAACATGGGTGCATCATTACGCTCCCGAGTCCAAGATGGCGAGTAAAGAATGGCGTAGGAAAGACGAAGCCGGTCCTGTGAAAGCGAGAACCCGTCTCTCAGCCAGTAAGGTCGTCGCGACCGTCTTTTTCGACTACAGAGGAGTGTTGCTCATTGATTTCCTACATGACCGACGTACAGTTAACGTTGCCTACTACTGCCAGCTGTTGGAGGCAGCAAAAGCCGCTTACAGAAGCAAAAGACGCGGTGTCCCCATCAGAAACGTCATCCTTCTTCATGACAATACCAGGCCACATACAGCGGGTGAAACGAAACAAAAACTGGAGGATATGCATTGGGAAACTCTTGAGCATCCTCCATACAGCCCAGATTTGTCACCCTGTGACTATCATTTGTTTGCGCCCATGTAAGATGCTCTTGGAGGATTGCGATTTGACAATGATCGAGATGTTGAGGAACTCGTGCGCAATTGGTTGGTGACTCAACCTCAAAGTTTCTACGAGCAAGGAATTAACAAGCTTCCAAACCGCTGGGAAAAATGTGTAGAGCGTGAAGGAGACTATGTAGAAAAATAATCAATAGTATTTTTGTATTGTTTTATAAATAAATAAATATTAAAAAAGAATTCCGGTTAATATTTGATTCACCTTTTTTACTATAAAAAGGAAAAAAAAACTGCAAAAACATGCCAAAAATCATCTAAAAAGAGCAGGCTACTCAAAGAAGGTCGATGTTTGGGTGCCACATAAATTAACTCAAAGCAACTTAATTGACCGAATAACCATCATCGGTCTTTTACTGTGCACAACTCGACCGTTTGAATGAAGCAATCAAGAAAGATCGAACAGAATTGGCCAACAGCAAGGGAGTTGTCTTCCATCATGGCAATGCTAGGCCACACACATCTTTGATGACCCGAAAAAAATGACGGAGCTTTATTGGGAAGTTTTGATGCAATGGTAAAAAATTGGCCGGCCGAGAACCCGTTGAAAATCATTTTGTCAATTTTTTCGGTGATAAACCACAAGAGTTTTACACCGATGGAATTATGAAGCTACCCGGAAAATGTCAAAATGTCATAGATAATAATGGCCAATATGTACTTGGTTGAAATTGATTTTGAACAAAGAAAATTTTTGTTCAAAAATGTACCAAAAAACCGCGGAGACTATATATTACCCAATATTTCTATAATCCGTTATAATCACTATACCAAAATTCACTGCCTCAGCATGAAAGTATTAATTTATATAATTTGCGTATATGTGATTTATTAACATTCTTTTTATTTTGATATACACATAACTGATTTTTACATAGACGCTTTGTGCAAACAGTTTAAAAGTTTTTTTTTACTTTGTTTTAAATATGGTACATGGGGGACGACGTCTACTACAATCTGAATGGCATACGAATTATGAATTCAAAAACATCTTAAAATTTATAAAATTAATTCAAGATTTACATATAAGTTTCGGTTTGCTGTTACTGCTATTGTTGATGTGATAAGAGGCAGGGCAGCTTTATGTTATTTTGGGATAGTGCTACAGCTGCTGTTCGTGTTTTTCATGCTGATGTTGTAGATGTGCGTGGGGATGTTGTAGATGACTGGTTGATGTTGAGGGTAGATCTAGTAGTTGTTGTCCTGACGGATGGATAACATCAATAGCATTGCTGGCTGAAGTTGCCAAGTCTATAGAAGACATTCGATTATCACCGAAATTGTTGGCAATAATCGACACCTCCGGAATGGGAGGCGTCTCAACTAATTGTTGCAAATTTTTCAGTTCTGAAGAGCGTAAGCTTGCCGAAAGACTTTCGCTAGAAGCAAGTGAAGTCGACAGTGGAGAGTTACGTTCCATTGAAGAAGCTATGTCTACGAATAGATAATGTAATCAATAAAATGCGAATGCGTCGTCTATTTAGTCATTGTTGCTTACCTGTTTTGTCAGTATCTGGCGAGCAAGTGGTTTGACCAACCGGTACCTGAGGTTTTTGTTGCGTCATCACTATTCTTTCTTCCAACTGCAAGTTTATGTTCTTCTGAACCTCATATTTTTGGCTCATGGCCTACAAAAAAAATTTATAAATCACTAAACTCAAATATGACCGACCATATTTTTCGACTTACCCTAAACATTTCTTCATACTCATCCTTAACTGTCTTTAATAATCGCTTTTGTTCAGTAATTACTTTTTCACAGTTAACTAATTGAGCTTGCAGTTCTACGACTTTATGTTTAGAGCTATCAAGCTGACCTGTTTTGTCTTCCAAACTGTGTCTTAGTTCTGTGGAAGATGGTCATTCAATTAATATTTCACATTTGTTTTAAACGTAACGCCATTTATCTCACCCTTTAACTCCATGTTGTAACTATCTTGAAGCATTTGCAATTCTTCATCGCGAGCACGATAATTGTGCACTTCAGACAGTCGATCACGACAACGCACCTGCACTTCGCCCATTACTATGAACTCTGCTTCTAGTCGCTCCAACTCCTGTTTGCATTGGAGTCCTTTGTCAGCCTGTTGTTGAACATGATCCAGTTCATTGTTTAAACTAAATATCTGACCACGCAAGGATTCCAGTTCATAGTTAACGTCTTTGCGGTGGACTAACTCTTCTTTAAGTCGAACTTCCAGTTCATCATTAGCTTGTTGCAAACATTTCTTTTGATCTACTTCGAATTGTAATTTCAACTTCAAATCAGCTATTTCATCTTTATAGTTTTGGGCACTCTTCTTCGATTGCTTCAATGTCTTGTCGACTTCGTCCGTAAGGCTTTTGTTTCGATTCTCGAATTTTTTGAGTTGTTCACGAAGACGATCACGTTCCGTTTCTAGACTTCGCTTGTCACGACTTCGACCCATTAATCGGCGATTTCGTTCTGAATGTATTCCGCGTCGATAGCGCTCATATTCCAATTGTAGCCAGAGAAGTTGAAACTGACTTTGCTGTAATGTAAGAGTTATAAGCTATCAATATCAATAAGAATTCAAAAATGGGATTAGCATACCATATCAATGCTTTCCCTTCCTTGTATAGATCGAATAATAAATTGGTCTAGTAAATCCTGCGGATACAAAATGTTACGGGCATAGTTATTTCTTTGCTCCTTGGTTTCGTAGAGAATCTCGAGAAGTGCGTTTTCGTAATGTTCGGGCACTGCTTCACTCGTTTGAGTGGCAACATCTACTACTTGATCTTTGGCTTTTGGAATTGCCAGCATCTTACCACTCTTTTGAAGTCGGCCACCACCAGATTTCGGTAGCTGTTTTAGTTCGAACGTGATGCCACCATTTTTCTGAGGTTTTACAGTATCTTCATCTGATGATTGTTTGGCAATAATCAGTAATGCTGAACATGATTTTGTGCGTCGCACCGAAAATTCATCATTTTCACTTGCTCCTGCCTGTCCAGACTTTTTAGAGACCGAGTCTATTTTCTCACAATAGCTTACCATCCGATTGCGTCGCTTAACGCCTTTTACAAGTTGCTGCATAGAGCGACTTGTCGGCATATGCAATCCACCAGCACTGCACATGTTTTTATCTGTTTCATTACACTCGCCACATGTCGTGGGCACCATCATTGCCGGTGTTGCTGGTGGGACTTTAACAAATGGATATTCTCTTTTATGTTCCACATCGATCTCTGGGGTTGTACAAGTGTAATTTGGTGAGCGCAAGTCTTCACGCTTTCCTGACAATGCTTCGATCTCTACTCGATCTTGTATTACTTGCTTCAAGCGTCGGTCGTAAGTGGATGTAACTGTTGTAGTAGTGTCATAGAATGTACTTATCTCGTGATCTGTTAAGGATGGTCGAGCTGTTGAAGTACTGGATGATGTTAATGTATCATCAGCAGCACTGACTTCGGCGAAAAAGTATTGATTACGGTCCTTTCGCATGGGAGATGATGGTTGACTTGACATCAATATAGCACGTACAGCATTGGAATTGGCAATTCCTGTTGCTGAAGGCATTTTCAGTTCTCTAAAATCTTTCATTGGAGTCGTCTCTGGCGTAGCCTCAACAGCTGCTTCCGGTGGCGAAGAACCAGTCACACTCAGTAATTGCGTACTAATTGACTGTCCGGTCAATGTATACGGAGCCGTTGGTGTCAGCGGTATTGATCCGGCGGTGGAAATTTCATTGAGAGGACTCCAAATAATTGTTGGATTGGCTTCACCAATGTCGAAACGTGAAATTGGACCACGTGCATGCAGCAAGTCCTTCAATTGGTATTTGTAATTGTTGCTACACGTTGTGCTCGAGGAAGTTAAATGATTTATACTTTGAGAACTGCAAAACATACTAATTGGCGTTATAGGACGCACTGAAGAACTAAAATCATTATTGAAATCTGTATGAACTACTGGTAGCGATAAATTCGCACATTCCATAACAACATCGTGGGGTTCCATTTCTTTCCAACGCAAACTAGCAATTTCTGTTTCTGTCGTCGCAGTCAGCAGCATTGGATGAACACGAACTGTATCCAATAAAGGTTTTATAGTGTGCTGAAAGATGCCGCCACCTTTGTCTTTCTTTATGAAATCACTTAGGTAGGCCAGAAAGTTGCAAGGATACATGCCATACAAACGATGGAACAACATTTGCAAACCCAATTGTAAGTGTATCAGTTTATCATCCGGCAATTTGTTCGTATTCTGCAGCTTCCATGATGCTAAATGGCCAAACACCTCAAATAATTCATTTAAGAAATTTGTTACTGAATTCGGTATTATGGGCAAAAGTGTAATTATGCCTAGCAAGGCACCCATCAGTGGCACTATTTCTTTTTCTTGCTGCAAAACAATTAAATTTCAATCAATTTCTATCAATATCTATAAAAAAAGGCTCTGAATAACATACCATTAGTAGCTTAAAAACGCTCTTTATGAAACGATGTTTCTCTATTTTACACAGCCATGTAGGATGATGTCGCACAACGAAACAGAAGATGTTCAATGCTTGATTTCGGTGTTGCGGAGTCTTCAGCCAGTCATCAAGTCGGTCAAAAATGAAACTGTCATGTGGTGACTGCACTTTAACGAGTACCTCCATTATACGTAGAGAACCTGTCTTCAAAAAATAATCCATCATCCCATGCACCAACCACTGGTCCTTATCTGTTTGGAATAATAATAGGCATTATAAATACTTGAATACATTTCTTTTTGTTATTTAATTACTTTGGCTAAACCATTCTAAGATTTTCTTCTTAGATTCTTCGCACTCATAGTGCTGATTGGATTCCAAATCATCAAATATTCTGCCAATTTCCATTTTAGTCTTTTCTCTATTCGCACGTCCAGACCAAGTTTTGTTGTAGTATTTTGAGTAATTTACAAAGAGTGGTTAGATGTTACTGGACGACGACACCAATCACTTTGATTGAAGTCTATAAATTGTTTAGACCCACTAAATGAACAACACCAACAAATTTGGGCCACTCTATTGTTATTGAACACAGTCGCAACCTGAGCTGCTGCTGTCTCTCCTTCGCCGATTTCTGTGCTGCGTGTGCTACAAGTTTTTGTTGATGCCAACTAAAATAGAATTTTTCATTTCATCAAAAACACATTTAATCAATGTCATTTATCAACTAACCACTTCGCGTTTCATTTTCCATACGTGGTCGTGATCTTTAGCGGTGTTGCAATCATTAATTTAGTAATAATTTTTTCGGTTTCTAGTTAATTTTCATCGTTTCCTCATTTTCAACAACTAGTCAGTGACTCCCAACCACACGAATGCCAATATTGCAAAAACAAGAGAATATTTTAAGTGGCCCAGAGACCAAGTCACACACCTTACCTTCCAACCACACAAATTTCACAAAATAATATGTAAAATACACAAAGCACCAACCAATGGAGCTTAAGTTTTTGGATTTTTGTATTAAATATGATATAAATTATGTTATTTTAATAAGAAATTGCATGCTTATAAATTTCTTAGATATTTCAAAATGCTGTTTTTATAATTATTAATATTATAATATTATTAATTAAGCAAGCTTTCGTCGTCGTCGTTGTTACAGATTGCAGTCTACCCCACACTTAAAGAAAAGATGAATGGCAGTGTTGCCACACCGATGACAAATGGCACTAAAAACACATGGTTGATTAAATCAGCTGATTGCTGCTTATCAGTAAAATTTGTTTTTATTTGGACTGCAGCAGCAATTCAGTTTGATTGAAGTAAAATTTGTTTTTATTTGGACAGCAGCAGCAGTTGGTTTGGATTGAAGGCAGTTGCCTTTTTTCAAAAATGTTAACCACACGAATAGTATTATATCGTAACCAAGTGAGAAGACTGGCGATGCTGGCAAAACCAAAAACCGCACCAACTAGGTAATTATTAAAGAATAGTTAAATGACACAGTAGTATTTAAATTTACCTAAGTGTACCGAAGGGAATGGAAGAGTGTCATCGGTTTGGAGGTACATGCACAAATCCAAAGTGAATCCAAGTTATTTTCCGGTGGAGCTACTGCGTTCGGATCATCTCTTAATTCTTCAGTGGCTTATTTTGATGCATCAATACCTGGAACTTTGCCGGTAAGTGTAACACAGTAAACACAAATCAAACAAATTTGTACAGCTTCTTTCTTTCAGGTACTGAATAAAAAATGTGTTATGTCTGGTATTAAGACTGCTTTGGCGCTCGGCTGCCGCATTAATGAGGTTTCTATGTTTGATCGTAAACATTATTTCTATGCTGATTTACCGGTAAATTCTTATTGGTTATCTTTACTTTGCAATTATTTACATTAATGTACATAATTTCCAATTAGAATGGATACCAAATAACACAACAACGTGCTGCTTTGGCCAACAATGGCAAAATTACGTTTCCAGTCATTGTACCTGGTCAGAAAATCTACTACAAAACTTGCAGCCTACTTCAATTACAATTAGAGCAAGACAGTGGCAAATCTTTGCATGATGATGAATTGAAAAGGTTTGTTTATCGTTAATAATATTTTGTATCTGAATTTCCATTGAATCAAAGGGAAACTTTTATGCAGGAGCTTAGTTGATTTAAATCGTGCAGGAGTACCGTTAATGGAGCTTGTTTTTGCACCAGATTTGGAAACAGGAGAAGAAGCTGCTTCATTAGTGAAGGAACTAATATTGATATTAAATTGCTTACAAACATGTTCGTGTAAAATGGAAGGTAATAATAATCATTAGATTATGAAGATATGCTATAAGTTATACTAAGTACAATGCTTATACACATACACACACACACAGAGGGTGCCCTAAGAGTAGACGCCAACATATCTGTAAATCGTGAAGGAGAGCCCTTAGGTGTTCGTACGGAAGTAAAGAATATTGGTTCAGTACGCAATATTTCACAAGCAATAACATATGAAATCAACAGGCAACTGGATGTAATAGCACAGGGAGGTGTTATTACAAATGAAACTCGTTCCTGGGATGCAGAACATAGGCGTACCGTAGCAATGCGTGATAAAGAAGTATTGCAAGATTATCGTTTCATGCCAGAGCCAAATTTGCCACCATTACGTTTGAATTTGACAACGAAAAGCAATGCTGAGTGTATATCAGTGCCAGATATTGCCAAAGAACTACCAGAATTGCCGGAACTAACACGCAGACGAATGGTAGAACAATATAAGCTGAGTGAAGAAACAGCAATTATTTTAGTAGTAAGTTTTTAAATATACATGTATATATCATTTTACTAATTGATCTTAAACTTTGCAGAATGAGCCTATTTTGTTAGACCACTTCTTAAATATAATCAGAGATCTAAAAGATGTTCCAACAAAAGTTGTAACCAATTTTTTAATAAATGATTTGCTTGCCTATTGCAACAAGAAGAATTTAGATCTCAATGAATGGTAATGTTTTCATGTCTTCATTTATTCACCGAAACATTTTAAATTTAGTTTACAATTACAGCTCCTTAAATGCTACCAATTTAAAGGATATACTGCAAGCACTGCACAATGCTACGATCAATTTGCAAGCAGCACGACAACTTATTGATTTAATACACAACAATCCATCGTCCGATATCATTACTGTTAGTATCTATAACCATATCTATATCGATTATGTTAATTACTAACTTAACTTATATTTTCAGTTAATACAAGAAAATAATATGGCACAAATATCTGATACTGATGAAATTGAGAAATATTGTATGACTGCGATAAAGAATCAACAAAAAGCTGTCCAACAATATCATGCGGGCAAGCAAAAGGCAATTTTCGCAATTGTTGGCGAAGTCGCAAAGATCTCGGAACAGCGAGCGAATATGAAATTAGTAATGGATTGTTTAAAGCAATTGTTGGATACAAACAAATGAACTGAATACATCATTACATCATGAATGATGATTAGGATTAAGAATTAATAGATATTTCAATATATTTTGGTTTTTATTTTAACTAAATACTATTCACTACACGTTAATATTTGAAGAAAGCATAGAGGTGATGATTATGATGATTCTGATTCTCTTCATATTCTATATGTAAGTAATGGAGTGAAATGGAAATGGCTATGATTATAAAATTGAACTTACGACATATGAAAATGTTTTTTAATAAATACAATGTTTTTTTTTTTGTAGATATAAGTTATAGTTCGGTGTTCTCCTCTGTCAGGAGAAATGGAACAGAGTAGAGTTTTAATGCATGAAAAGACAGTATTCAATTCTATACCTTTCATCATAACAAATCCAATGGCATATCAGAAAAAATCTCTCGAAACAAGGTTAGTTATTATTATTATTTTTTTTTCTTTTCTGTCTCTGTAATAATTTAACTGAAATTTGCTCAGACTTTACATGATGATGACAATGATTAATTGATTCTGGATAGCAAAAACCGAACTATTTTGTAAATTTACATTTTTCATTAGGAAATTTGTATGTAAAAGGTATAGAAGCTTCGGTTTTCCCCGTCTGTCCTGATTTCTTTATTTAGAATTGAATGTTTTTTGTTATGTTGTGGTGTATTTAAACATACTTTTACTCTATTGTCTAACGAGCAGACAATGAAAAGTTTAAATACCATTTTATAGATTAGAAAATAAGGCCAATATATGATATGATTTTCGATGTTGTATTGATTGATTGATTAATAATAATATGACTAGGAGCTTCATTCTTTTCGAAAGTGCAATCATCAAAACATTAAAATACTTTTGTGATTTTGTGTGAGAGGAGTGAGTGTGTACATTTTTATAGATTTTATAAAATAAATGCATGTCTTTCGATGGCAGTGTCCGGATTAAGTATACAGTATATCATTGATAACCCAAAAGAATGTATTTCTTAATCGCGATCATAGTCACGGCATGTGGAGGGTGGAAGACTCATGGAAACTGCAGAATCCAAACTGAAATAAATTTTTTTAAATTCATTGCATTATTCTAAATAATAAATAGATAGTAGTAATTATTGTAAATATAATTTACCGTCTAGATTCACTCTCGAGCAAATGAGGATCCACTGGATGTTGAGAAACATTACGGAGAGAATCACCTAATGTGTTACGCAAATGTTGCATCTCACGATTGGCCTTAGAGCTGCGCAATATATACTGTTGCCTGCGTTTCGCTTCTTGGGCCAACTGCTCACGTAAAAGGGAAATCTGTAAGTTCAAAAAAATATTTTTTCTTATTATTATTACTTCTATGAGATAAAGAATCGTAATGGAATGATGTTGAACCTGATTCTCAAGCCGCAAGACCTGTTGCCTGTGTGCTTGTTCACGTGCATCGAGCAATTTTTCAGCATGCATTTGAGCATTTCGATAACGTTCAGAGTCCAAACCGTCTGTACACTTAACGCTATCGTGCATGCGTGCCTTACACCGAGCTAACTCTGATTCTTTCTCGGCTAGTAGTGTTTCAAGGCGTCTAACTTTTAAACGCAAGTCGCGTGCTTCCTGTTCGATTACTGCATGATCCAGTCCACAGTTATAGGTATTCTTTAAGTAACTGGGACCTGCTTCTGGTTTAGAATTAGTATTCTCAAAACGATTGGAGTCGTATTGGCCATCATCATAGTAAGGATCAGTCTTCTCAGATCGATCATAAGCATTGCCTCCCGAAAATTTACTTTTGCGTTCTGATTCTAATTGTTTTACCTTCTCCTGTAAGGTTTGTAACTTAGTGCGCAATTCAGATTTCTCGCGTTGTGATGATTTAAGCTGGCGACTGAGTTCATCCTCTTCACGTGAGGCCCCATTACCATTTCCACCCTTATCATTCGATTCCTGATTCCATTTAGCAATCCTTAACTCAGACTCGAGTGCGGAACGCTGAACCTCCAGATCAGTTACTTGCTCTTGCAGACGTTGGTTGCTGTCTAGTTGAGCTTGCTGGCTGCGACGCAATTCATTTAAGGTGGATTGAGCATTATCTAGGCGTTCAGTAAGGATGCGTTTTTCATTTTCAGCACTCTGCAGTGATTTATGTAACAGCTTCAGTTTGTCTTCATTTGCTTGAGCACAGTGTCCTTGCTCAGAAAGTTCTTTAGACAGTGTTTTAATCTCGCCGCGAAGTTCTGTTTCAGTTACAGCTGATTTTTGTAAACGTTCTTTCATCTGGTCCACGGTGGTCTTAAGTGAAGTGCATCGGTCTTCCACTTGGGCAATAACGCGATTTTGAGCATCCAACCGTTCTTGCACTTGGCGCATGTTACAGTCCTTTTCTTGAAGTGCCATTTGTAAACGTGTTATGTCACCTTCTAAAGCCACTCTTTGTAAATCCAATTTGCATGCACGTCCTTCAACCTTGGCCAAATCTTCTTGCAACTTCCGTTTCTCATTTTCCAACTTTGCGCCATGTTGTCGGCATTTCTCCAATCGTTCTTCATTTTGAGAATTGTCTTCACTGCAAGCTGCCAATTGCATTTCGGTTTGAGACAATTTTTCTCTTAACAACTGACACTCTTCACCCTTCTGTTTAAATTTCTCATCGAGTGCATTGAGAGCCGATATCTTCATATTACGATCAGTTTCAATGTTACTTTTCTCTTCCTGAAGATGACGCAACATTTGCTGCAACTTGGTCACCTTTGCATTACAGCGGTTCTGTTGATCTGCAGCCTCTTGGAGTTGTTTCCTCGCAGCCGTTAACTGTAGCTTATAATCATCCTTCTCACGCTCTAACTGAGCTACTTGATGCATCAAATTTCGCACTCCTTTACGTACTACATCTGGATCCACATCAATTGGGCCCTCAGGACACTGCGAGGTGCTCCTTGTGTCATATTCATGGCAACTTTGGCCAGCAACACTGCGGGAAGGACTAAAACGACGAGATGGGCTAACAAGACGATGCGATAAATTAACAGATCCATCCATTTGTATACCGGCGATGCGACGAAGAGTGTGAACAACAGAACTGAGTTTGTGCTCAGTTTCTCGCTTTTGAACTTCTACGCAAGCTAATTGATCATCTAGAGCACGAATTCTACCCTCAGCGCCGCCCAGACGTGCCTTCAATTCTTGTATTTGTTGTGTAGCATCGGCAAGGCAGACCTCCAAATTATGCTTCTGATCTTCCAAGCGTTTCTCGCGTCCTCGTGCCTCTTCAATTCGTGCAGTAAACTCTTGCTCGCGTGCATGGAAACGATGTTCTTCCTGGTTGTTATGGCAGCGCGCTCGGCCCAATTCTTGTCGCGTAGCGCAAAGGTTACGTTCCAAGTCAGACAATTGTTTCTTAATTTGGCAAAGTTCCTGTTCCGCTCGCTCCTTTAGTTCAGTTTCTGCACTTAACTTGTTTTGCAATTCTTTACCGCCTTCATCCTTCTGGGCGAACTCTACTTGGGCCTTCTGAAGTGAGTTTTTAGTCGCGTTCAATTCTTGCGTTGACTTCGTTAAATTATTTTCCGTTTCCTTAAGAATCGTTGTCAATCGTGTTCGTTCATTTTCCAAATTATTTTTAGTCTCCTCCAAATTGCTAATCTTCTGAAGGGCTTCCTCGATAGCACGTGCTTGCTCTCGCTTAGCTCCCTCTACACGCTTGACATGATCACGGAGCTCTTTGTTGCTGTTCGCATACTTGTCGCGTTCAATGTTGCTGTCAGCTAATTGGCGTCGGCTGTCAGTAAGTTCCTTGCGTAAACTCTCAATGTAACCTTCACCTGTTAATTAAGTAGGAAGATTATTTTAGAATACTTAGAACTTACCTATAACACTAAAACATACCTTCTTTGGATTTACGTAGAGCATCTTGCAGCTCATTGTTAATGCCATCCATTTTATCCTCTTTTAGCCGAATTTCCATTTTCAGCTCATCACTCAGACGGAACAGCGTATCGCGTTCCTCCTTTAAACTAACCAGTTGTATCTCCTGCTTACTGATACAATCCTCTAGCTTTATTCTGATGGATAACAAATCAATAAAGTAAGGATAACTTCTAGTTTTTAGAGTTTTACCTATTTTCCTCTTCCTTTGTACGTGTCGCGACAATTTCGTCTTTAAGCTGAGCAATGGCACCGCGTTGTTTCTCGTCGCGAGATTTGTGCTCGCGTTTGTTTCGCTCTAAGGCATCCTGTTCAGATTTTAGCTCCCTACAAATTGCATCAAGTTTCTCGGCTACTGCCTGCTTATCACGATGCGCGATAAGGAGTGCTTGCTGTTTCTCGTTCTCTGCGCGAATTAATGCTTCTTCATGCTGTTGTACCAAGCTTTCCATGTGTGCTTGCAGTCCCGCCAATCGTTCTTGCAATTTATCAACCTCATCGTCCTTGGCCGTCTGTAGAGCTTGCAACGCCTGTTGCATTCGTTTCTCTAAAGCATTTCGCAGTAGCATAATTTCCTCAGCATGTTTCCTGGCCGTATCCTCCGCAGCTGCCTGAAGATTATTGATTCTTTGATTAAAATCGTTCTCGGCTGTGCGTGCTGCATTTAAGAGATGCGTTTTGGTTTCTTGGGCTTTGCGCTGTGTCAGTTCTAGTTCTTTTTGTAAACGAGTAACATTATTTTTGAGGGCCTCTTCACGGACTAACGCCTCTTGTAGCTCACGTTCTAACTGATTGCGCTTTTCTTCGGTAGCCTCAAGTGTTGTATTTGTATCGAAGAGTACTGCATCAAGAGATTCCTTTTCAGAACGTAAAGCTGCTAAAAGTTCCTGCAGACGATGTATTTCCTTTTCATTTAGATCAATGACGACTTGCTTTTCTTCATTATCTTTAACCATTTCCTCAAGGTTTCTATTTAAACGACTATTCATTTCGCTGGTCTGCTCTAAGCGTTGGCGAGTTCGCATAAGTTCTTCGTTGATTGCTTCCTTCTTGCGACACATGGCTGTTAATTGATTGTGTATATCGCCACGATCACGAGTAATACAGGCAAGATCCTGTAATACCTTTTCTTTCTCCAATTGCAAGCACTTTAACTTCTCGCTATAAGATAAGTTGTCTGTTTCCAGTTCAAGGCGTACTTTATCTAGAGCGGACAGTTCTTTTCTTAATTCACAAATATCTCCTTCTTGTTCCTTGACTTGTAAGCGAAGTTTTTTGCGATCTTCCTGGGTTTCAGTAAGGCAACATTGTAAAGATTTTAGTTCATCTGAGGCTACGCAACTACTGTTCGAGAGTTTATCTAATTTCTCTAGCATTTCGCATTTTTCCAATAAGAGTTTGTCGAGATCGTTTTCTAACTCGGCTTTTTGTCTCTCAAGCATATTGATGATACTATCAGCTTCAATGCGTTGTTGCTCAAGCAGATCTCTATTCAAACTTACGCGGTTTAAATCTTCTCGAAGTGAAATAGTTTCCTCCCGCAAACGGCTACTCCGATCTTCCTCGGATCTATAGAGATACCTCTCGATTATTGTAATGATCAATAAATTCTAATTATTACTTACCTAAGGTTTAACTCGGTTATGTTTTTATCCTTGAGTATTCTCTGTATTTCCAGCTCAACTGCCTTTTTGTCTTCCTCTAGTGAATCAATACGCTTTTGCTGTTTGCCATAGTTAAGCTGTAATTTCTCGAATTCCCCACTCAAGGTTTCAAACTGAAAGATTGAAAAAATGATAACGACCCACACAAATATAGGAATGCTTTGCTACTCACAGCGCTATTTAAATCGGAGCGACCTAGCTCGATTGCTTGTTTTTGGCTTCGTGTCTCATCCAAGGTCTTTTGTAGGCTTTCACGTTCTTTGAGCAGTTCCGATAGCTTAGCATTGCTTGAATCCAATTTTTCTGTGAGATGCTGTATCTTAGTGGTGAGCAAATGCTTAGTACCTTCACTAGTGTCTAATTGAGATTTGGTGGTGCGTAGATTATCATTAGTATCCTGGAATTTCACCTGCATATCATGCAAGGCCAGTTGGTACTTGTGAAGCGCAGCTTGAACAGCCGATATAGTACCTTCGGCAAACGCCTGCGAGGCGCGCGCTGAGCTACGTCGCGGCGATTTATTGCTGCCGCCCACAACCGAAGCAGAATCACGCGTCAAGTGCATGTGCTGCATAGCCGATGACCCATTGACCTCGTCTGCTTCGCGATCAGCGTTCTCAGCATCTTGCACGACAGCTTGAGCTATTTCTCGTATGGAATTGTTTAGACGTTCGATTTCATCATTATAGCGGTTTGCCAGCGAGGCTTGCGACTCAGCCTGTCCGCACCGATCTTCAAGCTTTTTCAACTGATTCACTAATTCTAGAAGGCGCTGGTCGCGTTCCATTATCTCATGTCTGGCACTTTCGTATTGCACTTTCAACGTTGCTATTTGACTGCGTAAATCATCATTTTCCACTTTCGAAGCCTTGAGTTCTTCGTCTGCCAAACGCTTTGCCTGCTTTAAATTAAAAAGTACCCCAAGAACAGAACCGTTTACATCTTTAGAGACAACATTAATTTCTGAACCCATTTTAGCCAACTCATTCTTCATATCCGCTTGCATATCCCTAAAACTACGTTTAGCGTCAACAATTTCCCGCCACATCTTCAACAGACGATTATGTTCGCTGCTATAGTAGTCCTTAAAGGCCTGCTCCTCCTCTTTGAATTCATCTTCCTTCAACATGAGCTCATCACGTAGATTCGCCCAATCATTGGTCAATTTTTGCAAATCATTAGTTAGGGCTTCATTTGTGCGATTGGATTCTTCCAGTTGGCTGCGTAGCAAATTGTTTTGGGCGATTAGTTGCTCACACTTGTTGTGTTCATCTTCCAATTTACGACACAATTCCCCACTATCGTCATGCATGACAAAGTCACCACCACGGGCACAGCTTGTGGGTGGCGAATCTAATGAAGATGAACATGGTGCACTCGACTGACCAAGCGTCAAAGAAGTTGAACACTAAAAATGTATGTGTGATGAGTCACTGAGTGCAGGCATCAAATACCATACTTACCAAAACTTGACTAGAAGTTGGTCCCGTCACAATTTTTGGCGGACATGTCGTAATTGGTGGTTTAATTGTCTCATGCATGCGTTCTTCTAAGTCATTGCAACGCTGGCGATACTGTTGTATCTTCGATTGTAAACGACTAACCAAGTTGGCCTGATTTTGCTGGGCTTGCTTATAGGTGTCCAGGCGACGACGATAGCTATTTGATTCTTCTGACAAACGCTGACGAAGTTCTTGATTCTGACGTAGCAAAGCGCTAGTGGAAGCGGGTTCCGTATATGATATTGGACTCAACATTCTGGGTGTGACAATACCTGTACCGTTGTTATTGTTGTTGCTGGCGCCAATGGTGTTGTTTGTATTGCTGTTGTTGTTGTTGGTGGTTTTATTATTAGTTGTGTTGGCGGTATGATCGGGTGTAAGACCACGTCCTCGGTTATTCCTTGAGAATGGCAGTCGTGTTGTTATTGAATTATTTTTCGAGGACGGATCTGGGCCTGAGGTTTGCTTGATATCACGATATGATTGCATCTAATAATAGGTAAAGAAAGGGGGAAATTATTAATACTCGATACATATACCATATTGTAATATTTGCATTTTATTTAAATGTGGTCGCGTGATCGTAATCGGTTTTCATAACCTTAGATTAGAATTATAGTTGGTTGGCAAGAGTTGGGTGGAAAGTCATCTAGTTGAAAAGTGCACCCCTTCTTTGATAATTTTTTTTTATGCAAAATAACAAACATTCATATTGATTTATGATAGTTTATTTAGTATATTGTACCTAGGCAGACACCACCCTTTTTTGCGTCGTCGTCATAACGAAAGATTTTTATGCTTCTCTGGTAAATAAATTAGGAACTTTGTCTTCGATTGCTATGCGAACATACAATATTATGTATATTACATACACTTGATTTGTTTTTCTTTTCCAAGAGGGTAGGGGCATATGATTATGTTACAAGTAGTTTAGTTTTTTCAACACGCATTGTACGGTCTGTCACCGACCGAGTTCCTTCCTGGAACTGCCATTAAACAGAATAGCACAAGAACATAATTACATTTGAATATGAAAAATGTTCACGAATATCACGAATTTAATGTCATCAACTTAGGATATGAAAACATCAGTAGTTTAACCATTAAAGACTGCATAAAATGGTTGCTAAGTCAGAAACAAAATCATATATTGTATTTAGCAATAATATTCAAGTATTCTATATAGAATATACTTGTATACATGTTAAAATTACATCATCTTCATGAAAAATTTGCCACACGTTTGGAGGAGGAACTCATTGATGAGAAACATGAGTGCCCGGCGACATATAGATTACAAAATTTCTGCTGTATTTGCATTTCATTAGAATCATTATCTGGATCAGAGTCTAAAATTTCACAAACTTGCTCACACTTAATAATTTAAAAATACATATGTTAGTACATTCATCACTTGAACTTCACAGATGAAAAATTATTATTCACTTCCATAATTGAGCTAATAATTTCAGGATCTAAATGATTTTTAAAAGACATGTGAACTTACATTTTCGAAATTCTATTCTGGTTTTTCAGTCAAAACTTTTTCAATAAAATTTTTATCTTCTCTAAAATGGTTTCAATGAACTTTACATTCAAAAGTTTTTAATTGAATAGTACGAAATTTCCGAATTAAAGTATCAAGGCGGTTAAAATGACGCCCACTTTAGTTTGTTTGTATGTATGTTCGTTCTCTGATATATCCAATACTATAGTATACTTATATCCAATCCTTGCAATTTTCCCAAAAAAACCGTTTGGTGCGCCACTTTGAAGGCCCGAATTGAACTGAACGCCAACCCGGATATTACAGTTGTTAAATACAATAGTTTCAACCACGATTCCTGTTGGAGCTTGGTCATAATGTTTGCATAGTTAGTTTGCATTTCTTGGCATGGGGGAAAATAAACATTGAATTAACAAATTCTTAGTAACCCAGGGTAACCGAATTGATTTTGGCGTTGATGATGGAACAACCACAAATGTTGCTTCCGGGAACTAACAAAAGGGTACAAAAGCAACAAATGCATTTGTATAATATACATTTGGGTAATACTGTTATTTGTACATGGAGCAGTATACCTGCCACATAGCTATGTTACTACTAATCGTTCATATCAGATCTAGATTTCTATTGCTTTCTACAATATGTATTTTCTATTTTAGTTAGATTACTAGTAGTGAGTTTCCCCACCACCACATTCTTTTGGCTAATAATAATGATTATTTACAATGGTTTTCAACAATAACAAATACAATATATAATATAAGAAGAAATAAATGAACTTTGCTTCTTTAGATTGCATTTAAATATTTGTTGGAACAATTTTTTAATGCAAATATTACACTCTTATAGTATTGTGTATTTTTATATTGTACATATTGTATATGGTATTGTCAGTCTGGCTGAGATCAGAGTATTCTGAGTCTGTAACTATTTATTGAAGCGCTGATAAGAGCCAGACAAGGAAAAACAGCTTAAAGTACAATTCAATTGAGAGTGAAAAGCAAAAACTTCCGGCTGACTGACTGACTGACAGTGGGACATTTAGTCCGACATTAATGATGACACTGATGATTGAATTAATTGACTATCTTATTTGTTCTATCGAAATCAGTAGAGGTTTCATCAGAAGACAATATGCAATTATTGCAAATGTCTATCTACTTCATATATTAATACTAAGTACACATGTATTTGGTATTTGGGCAATGTCAGCAATAACAGCAGCAACGTAGTATAGTGTAGTATCTCTCGAAGGTTATCCAGGTTACAAATGTACATATATTCAAATGGTGGACACAATACAAAAAAAAAAAAATCAATTCGAGAAAAGCGCATACAATACTGATAAGAGGAGCACATGCTTCATTTAGCTTATTATGTACAGGCAGGCAGGCGTCATTCATGTACTGTAACAATAGATCTTTAGTACTAAAATAAGAACTAAGTAAGTGGCTTTCTGCACATGGTTTATATGTTTTCTTAGCGACTTTAAAGTGGCCAATCTTATAAGATATCGCTTTCAGCTAGCTTTTAATAGTAACTGGCGCTTATAGTACTCTGATGCACAGTAGTGGTCCTGATAAGATGTGTTTGTTGCTTGCCTTCCACGCAGATCATTTTCTGCATGCGTTTTCGTTTACCCGCCCGCTCACAAAGATTACGCCAACGTCAACGCCAGCGGCAACGTCGCCGATAATTACGATTGCAATACGGGCGCGACAGCGCTTTATTCCGATTCATAGATATTTAGCTTAGTTCACATCAAGTAAGAATAGGAAGAAGACGCCGCTTGTAAATCGCGCTCGCGTTTCCAATTGCGCAAATCTCTTCATTTCTTTGCGTTTTATTTTGTTGTTTCGTTCATCTTATATTGAAATCAATCAAGCAGCAAAATGTCACGGCCTTTTTCCAAAGACTACCAATATCAACTGCGTCAAGCTTCGCGTTCAAAATTCAGGCGGATTAATTCATTGGATTTGATACCAGAAGAAAATACTGATCTATCATCCACGGTGCCATATCCGGCAAAGCCACAAATAATACAACAGCTGGTACGAAGAAACTCAAGCTGCTCCCTGTCCAAGCGGGTACAGCAGTTTGTATTCTTTTGGCCACATTTGCTGCTTAACATGTTGATCGCTCTAGTCCGGTATATACTTTATATACCGCTCTCAATTGCAGCTCCTAGCTTTTGGCTGTCGGCTTTGCTATGGATATTTTGGAAGCTTTTACGTGGACCCGTTGCAATGGTGAAGTGGCTTTTGAGTTCCGATACGCTCGCAATAAATGCTGGTGGGGCACCAACGCACACCGTACTGCTTAGTTCTGGTAGTACCATACAAACTCTACATCTGGCAAGAAATTTTTATTCATCTGGTGCTCGCGTTGTTGTCTTTGAATTTGATGGTCTTTTTGGTCTTTCACGGTTTTCCACAGCTGTCGATAAATTCTATGTTGTGCCTCGTCCAACGTCCAACAATTACGAAAGTTACATTGCCGCTATCTGTCATATTGTACGTAAGGAGAAACCACAAGTTTATATACCTGTTTGTGCCACTAGTCCAGCATATTACGATGCACTTGTTAAGCCACATCTTGAACTGCTAGGCTGTGCTACGTTCATACCTGGGACAGAAGAAACTCGTATACTAGATGATTGTCTTTTGTTTTATCAGAAATGCGCTGCTCAAAACATTCCGCTGCCACCACACACCGTGCTTTCTTCTACGGACGATCTGCACTATCTTTATGAGAGTGGTTTTATCAGTAATACTAGAAACATATTGATGGCTGTTGGCATGCAGGGCATATTGAAACGCTATAAATATATTTTACCGAATAGACGGCAAGATTTAAAGTTCAGTCACGAAATTAGCGAACGTCAACAATGGCTGGTCGTGCGTGATCAGCCGGGTTATCACCACTATGTCACTTGCACAACGGTCAGAGACTCGCGTGTCATGGCGAATGTTACCTGCAAAGTTGATTATCACACAAAGAACCTTGTACCATTGTGCCGCACAAATCGACGCAGCAGTGACAACGGTCCCGATGAAGAATCACAAATCGAGTTCTGGTTACATACGTTCTTTGCCAAGGTGCGTTTCCAGCGCGGCATCAATGGACACGTTAGTTTTCGTTTTATAAAAAATCACAATGGACAATTTGTACCGTTGGGTGTTCGTTTGGGCGTCTCGTTGCCATACATTTGTTACAGCCGCTCCAATACAGGAGGACTTTCTACTTCAGTGAAATGCATTCACCGGCGCCACTTTGGGCAGAGCGATGATGATCGTTCCGAATCCGAGTCAACGGTGGAAGCAATGCGTAATAGTTGGCGGTGGTCAAATGTTCAATCACAAGATGTACTGGACAAATGTGAGGCGCTATTCGCATACTGGGACCCGTTGCCGTATTGCGCTTATTATCATTTTCAAATACCCCTCGAATCAGTAAAGTTGTTTTTGCAAAAGCGTAATCGCACGAAAAGTTTATCAACAAGCATCGCCGCGGTGTCGGTTCGTTGAACAAGCGGCGTCAGCCTACGCTTACCGCCGCCCATGCCGCCAGTGCTGCCTCCTCAACAAACCATAGCCTAGCTATATAACCGGCAGCAATAGCAGCAGCAGCAGAAGCAGAAGCAGCGAGCGACCACAATAATAATAACAGCAGCAGCAGCACAAACAGCAACAGCAACGGACAGATTAAACAAAGAAGATGAACCTAAGATTAGCTAAGTTCATTTCAGGATTGGTAATAAAACGAAAGATCGGCGCGAGAGAGATTACCGCAGACTGAAGGAATTCTTATTTAATATGCATTTTTTAATAATTTGTTGAAATCCCGCACCTGGGATTATTTTATTTTTATTATATAAGATATGTTAAACAAAACCCAAAGAATTAAAATAAACCACTAGTACTGTGTAATAGTAATAATTACATATGTATATTGTACTTGGCCATCTTAATAACTGGTGGGCGGCAATTCAAATAATAATAACAAATTATAACTATATAAAATATGATATGTTCTTACCCATTTCTAATTTGGAATTTTGAAAATATTGAAGAAAGAAAGAAGCTTCTCTAATACTATTATTATTTTCTAAACTTTTGAATTGAATTTACTTAGTGAACTTTTCACTTTCATATAATAAAAACAACTAATGAATGGAGGGATGAAGTCAGAACGGCAACATTATACTATGGTTGTTGGGTTTTCCTATGTTTATGGATCAGTAGTTGCTTGGCAACGGAAGGCGGTTGCAAGGGGTAAATTCAAATTAGCCCACTTTTAAATTTTCTGCGGTTACAGTTTATTTGCTTTGACATTCACAGTGAAACTTGTTATTTTATTTTTTATATTTTTTTAATTTTTATATCTACAAGTTGTTTTTCAATTTCATATAGATTTTAAGTTTTTTTAACATCAGTTTATGTTTTTTTTTTTTTGTTTATAGTTTTATATCTTATACCATTGTTTAGATTTGAATTTTACCAAATTCGTTATTGCATCATCTGGCAACATTCAAGGAAATTTCGAAAGAGGAAGAGTACGAAAGTCCAAGTATATGTAAATAATTTGTAGTTATCGCGAAAAAAATTTATTTTTGCACGTAATGAATAATAATAAGAATGTGGTTAACGAATCTGCAGGGAAAACTGATGAGGAAGAATGTGCTCGAAGTCAAAGACCCGGTAAAGAAATTACAATAAATATAGATAGTGACAGTGAAGGTGAACTATCGGATTTGGAAAGAGAACACACGCATTTGTTACTACCGCAACTACAGCAACACCCAGTAAACATGGAACGGGAACTTATTGGTGCAGCAATTGTCGTAGAAGACAACAACATCACACTGATTGGGCAAACATCATCGCATCGCAGTGAACGAAATGCTCCTTCAAGTATATTTTCATCGCTTTTCAATAATCAACTTAGACGACAACGATCCAGTCCCGGTGAAACATCAATACGCCAACAAACACAGTCTCGTTTACCATCCTTAAGTGGTCGTGGCAGTATGGGTAACATAACTCCCACTGGTGACACTACTACTGAAAATGTTCGCAACGTTCGATTCTGGCGCGAAGCAATTCGATCATTGATTACTCATTCCAGCACCATTCAATATACATCACTGGCAAATGAGCGTGACACTCATTCAGAGGTGACGCCGTCGCCAGTTATTCAAAATCAAGTACAAAATAATCATCGCCTCAGCAATATCACTGGACCTGCATTGACACCCACTTCAGCTTTACGTTTGAGCGCTAGATCAAATGTACCACGAAGTATTTCACTTCGAGATGGTGAACCTGCACAAGCAGATACCTTAAATACTACTGCACGTTTCTCTGCGCCAACCATTTTCAATATTGATAATAGTAGTGATGAAGGTGTCTCAAGACCACGGTACATACCTTTGAATGAAATAAACATAACCAGTGGGTCTGGTGGATCTGATAGTATGAATA
Organism: Amiota communis; assembly: GCA_037043315.1. Classification (NCBI taxonomy): domain Eukaryota; kingdom Metazoa; phylum Arthropoda; class Insecta; order Diptera; family Drosophilidae; genus Amiota; species Amiota communis. The sequence goes on from JBAMAV010000370.1 coordinate 499,117, forward strand.
CTAGCGATGGTGCTGATGCTCAACAGAATGGTGATTCTGATGATGTTACTGCATTTTCTGAGCTTTTTATTAAAGTTCTCAGCCACTTTGTGCGTTACTTACCATTTATTTGTATATTGTTGGTAAAATTTCTCCATGATCACTTGATGGGCATACTGGATGTCCTTTTTTTGCAATGTATAATGTACAATATGAACAAGAATTTACGAGCACAAGTTATGAAGCTATCCCAAAAGAGCTACATTATTTTATTACGCGACTTTGCTATTGTAGTGTTTGTTGTCAGCTGTCGTCTGCTTATGTCTACAGAGTCACCTGATCCTTTCGGTTTGCTAATTCAGCCGCCCTTAAATGATTTCATAATGGAACTATCAGCAGTACCAACACAAAGCAGTAAAATTGTCGTTGAAGAGCCATCCATCATGACGTCATTGCCAGAAATTGAGAACGGGGGCGCTTATGTAAATGTTAATCAGGAATTTGAGAATCGAAGTCAACTTTATTCTGTGCTTAATGTAAAAACAGAAGGAGAAACTATTACCAAAACTATTTCACTTGGTATGTTGATGTATTATGTTGCCGTGAATGATCTCGTCCTTAAACTTTTGACCATACTGGCAAAATTGTTCGTTACATTGTTGCCTATTCGTATTATTCGTCATAAAGCGAGGGTAAATATCATATTTCTAATTAAAATTATGGTAACTAATTAAGATATTTCAGGGCCGTTTATATGTACTTCTTGAATACTTGTCACAGTTCTATCGTTCCTTAGCACCAATCCGCCAGTGGTTAATGTTTTTGTTTGATTCATACTCTGGCCTAGAAGTTATATCGGGTGTTCTTTTTTCTTCCTTTTATCTGGGCGCTAAGGGCTTCGAGTTAGTCGAACGTGGAAAAAACCTAAAGACGGCATGCATTAAATTTATACGAAATATGGTACGTTATCAAAGTTAAATAGACTTCAATATTAAAACACAGCACATTTTGCAGGATTATGAGAGACCGCCAACAAAAGCAGAACTCGAAGCTGCTGGATCCAATTGCCCAATTTGCCATGACGCCTATGCATCTCCTATAGCTCTGAAGTGTGGACATGTATTTTGTGATGATTGCGTAAGCACTTGGTTTCGACGTGAACAAACGTGTCCAATGTGCCGCGCAAAAGTGAATGATGATCCCATTTATCAAGATGGCTTTACGACATATTTTTGTCAATTGTTTTAAGAAGTCCACTACTCCTCAAAGTATTTAATATTATTATTCCTTAATTGTTTTTGTTATTAATTTTTGTAATATTGCACGCTGTTACAATTAGACATGTTTCATTCAAAACAACAACGCCTCTATATACATTTATATAATGAATTTCAAATGCTAACTTATGACGAAACTTATACTTACTTATATATTTTATTACTCTGTATAATAATCCTTTGTGGATACAATTTAGATTTTAGGTAAAGAAAGATTAATATATATATATTTAAACATATGAAGAATTAAACAAATATTATCTTGATCTTTTTCGATTTTTTGCTGCAACAATTGCACTTTTTTCAAAAAAACTACCATCTCCACGAGTTGCCGATTTATTTATTTCCAAATGGCGATCACGACTTACAATCTCTTCAAGAACTTCACCATCGCCCTTAATGAGGCGCGTTCGGCCAGTGACAGGATCGACCACCCGACGTATTACACTTTGCCGGTGTTCATATTCTTTCTGTGTCTGTGGTGCATGCGACTTGCTGTTCATAAGTTCTAAAATTAAGAATAAATCTTAAAAAATCATCATAAACTATTACAAAGCACACACTATCCTTACCAAGTGGTACTGAAAAATCGTTATCATCATCCTCTTCGGTGATTTTAGGTTTTTTCACTTTTGAGTCATTTTTGGAAGATTTAAGCTTCTCCTTCTTCTTACTCTTATGTTTTTTCTTCGATTTTTTATCATGCTTTTCGGATTTTCCCATTTTAAGAATACATAAAGAAAAAAACTAGCAAATAACAAAACAATGATCAAGAGTTGCCATATTTAAAAAAGAGTTGACAGACTTTAAAACTGCTGTTATTGTCTACATCTGGCAACGTCTGTGCTCGTCTGTAAACAAACGTGTTTGTGAATTCAGCAGGTGAAGCGTAATAAAATTCTTAAAATGGATACGGATACAGAATCTTCTAATGCATCTAGTGAAAATGAATCTGAAATTGAGGAAGTGGTAAAGCGACTAAATGTTCTCTCCAATATACTTGTCAGATTAAAGAGTTTAAATTTTAATTGCAGAATGGTCTACCAGATGATTACAAAACTTTGTCATTTGAAGAGTTGATAAAGTTGAAGGATGAATTGGGTGACAAGGTATACAAGGAAGCTGTTTTCGGCGTAGATAAGAAGAAAACAACTTCCAAGAAGAGTTTAGAATCAAAACCGATAGCAAAAAGGTTAAGTAAAGCGGAGCCACGTGAAATGAGTGCAAAGAGACAAGTACCTTTTCTTGGGGCAGATTTACGAGCAGATCGCAAGAAGACAAGCATTCGTGATCCTCGTTTTGATGAAAAATCTGGTACATATCATGCTGATACCTTCAAACAAAACTACAAATTCATTTCGAAAATACGGCAAAAGGAAGTCGTACAGCTAAAGCAGCAGCTTTCTAAAGAGTCCGAACAGGAAGAACGTGAAAAAATCAAATCCACAATGCAACGATTGATCAATAAAAATGTGGAACAACGCAAATGGCAAATAAAACAGACAATGCTGAAAAAGGAGAAATTGGACATTCAAAAAGCACACAATGAGGGTCGACAACCGCATTATGCGACGAAAAGTAAGAAAAGCAAAATAAATATGTATGATAAACTCACGATAATAATTTGTTGTATCTCTTCATAGAGGAACGTCGCGTCCAGGAGTTGGTAACGCAATTTGAACATTTAAAAAAATCAGGTAAACTGAATAAACATTTGGAGAAGCGAAGAAAGAAGAACACAGCAAAGGATCGCAAAAAAATATCTTTAGATTAGGTTAATATTACAAGATTTTTTACAATAAATGATTCTATTTTATGATTATTAATAACATTAACCAGTACGCAACATTTTTGCTTCGCGTTTCTCTTGTAACTCTCTACGCTGTTCTTCAACGATGATGCGTCGTTGCTCCAGAAACTCTGAATATTCCGCAGGATCTATTTCACGAACAACTTTGATGCCGCAGGTGCGCGCTATGCCGATAAGCATTTCACACATTTGCTGCAATTTAAAATTAGTTTAATAGACTTAAAATAACATCTTCTTCTCTCGCTCTCAATGAACTTACTTTCATTGTGAGAAGGGCATTGCATGGATCCTGAATTTTAATGGCTGCAATTTCGTACAAATGCTTTAAAGTTATCATACCAGCGACCTCTTTGCCAGGTGTCATTGTTCCACGTTGTATACCAGCAGCTTGCTTAAGGAAAAAAGTTGCAGGTGGATGATGTATAACCAATTCATAAGTGCGGTCACTATTTACGGCAATTCTACATGGTAATGGAACTCCTTCTTTCATTTCGGAAGTTCTCATATTGAAGTCCTTACAAAAAGCAGCAATATTGATAGCACGCTAGAGATATATTTATATATAATATAATAATAATAATTATTAAGAAATCAAGGCGAGTGCGTTTACCTGTCCCAACATTGGGCCAAGTGGTGGACCGGCAGCAGCCATTCCCGCTGGTATATTTGTCTTAAGTTTAGTTGTGTGCGTGATTTTTTCCACAGTTTTTTTCATGGATTTTAATTTGCCCGCTAATTTTGACATTTTTCTTTATTTATTGATGTTGGATATTCGAAATAAATCGAGTTTAATTTAATTGGTTATGCAAAACCAGAACACACACGGTGCAATCAGCTGATCAAGTTGAATCACAAAAGTTTAGTTACAGTAGTGTGAATGGCAAAATTCGTTGTTGCTTCTTCATTCCTATCAACAATTCGGCAAAAGGTGTCCAAAACAGTTTTTAATCGAGAGCAATTAATGAAACTTAAATGGCGGACGCATGGGATTTAAAAGCTTTAAAAACAAAGCGAAATACTTTTCGTGAAAAATTGGAGAAACGTAAAAAAGAACGCAATGATATCCTTCAGTCAGAAGATTCACAATGTTCAAATAAAAAGGAATTGGGTAAGCATGCACGCATACACGCACAAACATCCATCCACTATGGTATTTTGTTGACAATTAATTAAATAATTATTGTTGTTAATTGCACAGTTGAAACCGATGATGAAGTGGAGAAAGTCGTATTGCAAACATTATCAGCCAAATCCTTAGTCCTTCCTATTGTTTCTACGCAACTTGTTGATAAAGTCGGCACATTGATGGAGAAAGCACCAACAATGGAAATGATTAATCACATTTTAGAAAAACTGGCACAACAAAGCGCAATTGATATTAAAAATGTAACAATTGGTCAAGAAATTGGCTGTGAAATCATTGCTGTGGAACCGCAATTGTTGCTTGATTTACTCAGTGAGTTCCTAAGCGATGATGATTTTGGAACTGGTGATGAAAAGCGGAAATGTAAGACTGTTTTATTTTTCTCTCTATATGCACATGTATATTTATGCAACTCGATAATTACATTGGTAGGTGATGAATTTGATGATCATAAGCTCAAAGCGCAGAAAACCGATTCAACTCGTAAAGAATCACCAAAATCTGATACATCTGATGATATTATGGTATGTGTGTAATGTTATACATATGATTCCATAGAATACAATTTGTTTTCTTAGTCCTTGCTGTCCATGCCATCGTCACGAGAAAAACAAAGTAAACAGGTTGGAGAAGAAATCCTGGAGCTTTTAACAAAACCGACAGCGAAAGAACGTTCCGTTGCGGAAAAGTTTAAATCACATGGAGGCGCTCAGGTTATGGAATTTTGTCCGCACGGTACAAAGGTAGAGTGTCTTAAAGCGCAACAAGCGACAGCTGAGATGGCAATGAAAAAGAAACGTGAAAGACTTGAAAAGAAACAGTCATCTGGTGACAATGTGGAAGAGAGAAATAAATTTGCTGCTAATTTCAATTTAACTGATTTTCAATCAACGGACTCTGGCACTGAGGATGGTGAAATCGTATCAGAAAAGACAAAGCCAAAGCCATCAGAACCTAAAGAGGTGGGAATCGCTGAAGGAGGGGAGGAGAGTTCTGTTAGCGATAAGTGTACCAAGTTGCATTTTAAAAAAATCATACAATCTCACACAGATGAATCTCTGGGAGATTGTAGTTTCTTAAATACATGTTTTCATATGGCCACCTGCAAGTAAGTGACAATTACATTACATTACTTCAACCATTTTTGACTAGCATAGATTTGTTTATTGCTCAGATATGTGCATTATGAAGTGGATACTCTGCCGAATATAAACACCAACAAACCGGTTGATGTTAAGACCAAATTGAGTCTGAAACGCAGCATTGACCCGAGTTGTACTCTTTATCCACCACAATGGATACAATGTGATCTACGTTATTTAGATATGACAGTGTTAGGTAAATTCGCAGTAGTAATGGCAGATCCTCCATGGGATATTCATATGGAACTGCCGTATGGCACAATGTCAGATGACGAAATGCGACAGCTGGGTGTGCCGGCACTACAAGATGATGGTCTGATATTCCTTTGGGTCACTGGTCGCGCCATGGAATTGGGTAGAGAGTGTTTAAAACTTTGGGGATATGAGCGAGTCGATGAACTCATCTGGGTGAAGACAAATCAATTGCAACGTATTATACGCACTGGTCGCACTGGTCATTGGCTTAATCATGGCAAGGAACACTGTTTAGTGGGCATGAAAGGTGATCCGAAAAATCTTAATCGTGGTTTGGATTGTGATGTCATTGTTGCTGAAGTTCGCGCCACCTCACATAAACCAGATGAAATATATGGTATTATAGAACGTCTTAGTCCAGGCACACGTAAAATTGAACTTTTTGGTCGTCCGCATAACATACAACCAAATTGGATAACTTTAGGTAATCAACTTGATGGTATACGCCTGGTGGATCCTGAATTGATAACACAATTTCAAAAACGCTATCCAGATGGCAATTGCATGTCACCTGCAACAGCAGCTGCATCAACGATAACCGCTGCCAAAAAATAACATTTCCAAAATGTGCTCCTCCGTTTCCTCACCCTTCTCCCAGTCTTCAGACTTAAGTTTAAGCATAAAAATCAACAACAACAAACAGGGTGCGATACTCCACACAAAACATAGAACAACATAAAAAAGTCCATTTGTTTCTTTTAATTATTCATTTTTATAATGCTAAGCATGCATGCATGATGTGCACGTGTTTTTTTTTTGTTTTTTTTCAAAAAATTTACACTTGTCAAACTATGATAAACCTTTACACAGATAAAAGATTACACTTGTTGTTTTCATCATCATCATTATAATAATGTAATTAATTAAGTGGTGGCAAAATAATGCAAAAATTTACAGCAGATCAATAGATTCCTGAATTACAACAATACGATCGTATAATAAAAAATAACATTGAATTTTTTAAATAAAAATAAAAGTATTTATATATATATAAATATATTATGATGAAATGTTGTTGTGTAGTTAATGTTGTGATGAAACTATTAAACACAAGAAATTTGGGCATTCGACATGTGTACTTCTGTATACTTAATCATCAATCCAAGCCAATCAAATTCCATCAAATCTGTGACATATTCAAATATATATATATAAGTATATATATATATATGTGTGTGTATGTAAAAGAAAGAAATCCCAATTCGATATAATCTGATTTCAATATTGCTTTATTATCATCATCCTCTAATTCAATAATATATGTGGATTATTATCGCGATTGTGGGCTCATGACATGAAATGCACGCAGCACAAAGAAACCAAGCATTGTGGCTGCAGCAACTCCTAAACCAGCCTTCCACCATATTGTCGGATCTTCGGCCATGAGTCCAAATTGTCGTAAGTGTCTGTGAAAAGTTGATTAGAATAATTAATACGGAATCTAATCAATAAACAGTACAATAAATATCAAAAATGATAAACAAAACAAAACAAAGAAATAAAGAAATTGGAAACTGCTGCTGTGGTTATGGCTATCAAAGAAAACAAAACAAAACAAAACAAAACAGCAAACACTATCACCACCACAATCAGTAATCACAAATGAAGGTAAGCTTAATTTAATGATATTTCTTTTTTTTTTTTTTTTTTAATTTGAATAACAAATAATAATGTAAGAAGGCAGCTAAGCTCTGAGTTATTTTAGGTGCTTTTTGAGGCTTTGCATTAAAGAAAGAAAGATGGTAAAGACATTTCGTTAGTAGAAGGTTAATTCAAAATTGCAAAACTTACGCTGATTCCCACAGCTGTACCAACCTGTGCTTGTAGAACAGTATCCAGGCCGCTTGGAAGCGCCTGCAATCATCCGAATCGAAGGCAATTTTCAACAAAAATATAACAAAAGAAAATTCAAAAAACAAAACCATCACAAAAAGGAGAGAAAGAAAAAAGAATAATTCATCAATCGAATAGAATTAATTATAAAGTTTATGATGATTTAATGGAGATGGAGAATTCATAATGAAGCTATATACTTATATAAAAAATGAGATTAATCAATCGATGATGATTGATGGTAAACCTAAATCAATGCAAATGCAATTACATACTATTACGATGCTGAAAAGAATAGTAGATGTAGATGATATCTGTCTCCCAGTAAACATAAAACAAGAGAAACTACAAAATATGGATGGATATGTTCTGTATTGTGTAGTGTGTGTTTATGTCACCAACACGAAATTTTGGAATACTCACGGAAAGGCAGCCATTGTTGCCAATTTTGTATACATATCCTTTTTGTTAATCTTTAAACTGAATATATGTGGTGGCAATAATTTATATTTTTCACAGAATTCATTTGGTTGCATTAAGTAATCCTGTCGGCGTTCGTCTAAATCACCTTTGGTGCCAACAATCATCACTGGAATTTTACTTTCAGCATAATATTTGATATATATGCGTGCAGCATATTCAAAAGAACGTGGATTTGATGAATCATATACGAGACAAGCGACATCGCAATTAACCTCTTGTGGTTGCAAAGGATCCAATGTATGACGCACATCAATATCACGCAGAATTAAGTATTTCTCTTGACCATACACTTGCACAGTACTAATGCAATGCATTATGTTTGTTTTGAATTCTTTGCCAATAAGTTGTTTCATATCCTCCACAAGAAATCCGCGACATAAACCAGTTTTGCCACAGCCTTTCGGACCGATTACATGGCACTTGTAGACTGAACGACTGCTTTGTCTTTTTGCCAAATCAATACGCCGTTCACGTGTTACATGTATAGCTGCCAATTGACTATCATTCTCATGGACATTAAAACCGAGGTAGGCCAGATACTCCAGGGTCTTCGGAACATCAATAAGCGTCATTAGTGTCCAACGGCAAAGCCAGCCATGTAGTGTCACCCAACCGGCATCATTAGTTGGGCATGATTTCCTTATATCGGTTGAATATGACCATGGTGGTGTGGGACATGTACTGAAGAGCATTTTATGTTCTTCAGGCGACAAAGCACCATCACCATCGCGATCATATCTTTCGAATAGGGCAATTAAGAACTGTTGACCACGATGAGAAAGCTCCGTACTACTGCCAGGTGGAATCTTTAGTGATGGCCGCAAATAATCACCGCACATCTCTAAGCGATCATTGTACCCAAAACGTCGTAACACTGCCCAAGTGGTCTCATTTCGCCCACGCTGTATGAAGAGACAATGCAGAAATAGAAAACCCTTTAGAGTGACAGCATCATTGTGTATTCCCTCTGGTACATTCTTTTGTATAACAATTTTAACTTCGTCAAGTATTTGTGGCTGGAGAGGAGTGTTGAAGCAACGCCGTTGAAACAAATTCAATTCGTAGTCATTTAAAAGATTGTCCCCATCAATATCGCAAATCTTGAAAATGCGAACCAATGATTTCTTGCATGCTTGGGTAAGCTGCAAAGTAAAACTCAAATTAATTGGATTTTAAAAGTTACAGGTAACTAATCACACTCACATCTTGCTCCTCCATTATGTAAAGTGGCGAAGTTGGATGTAGAACAGCCTTTTGTGCGTAATAGAACATTTCTGATATGTTGTGTAGTGTCTTCGCCGAACACTCAACACAACTCTCCACCTCAGGGTAATCTTCCATTATTGACAGAACACTGTCAATTGTGGAGTACTCAATCAAGTCAACTTTGTTACCAACTAGAACGATGGGTTTCCGCATCTGCTCTGGCTCACCATCCGACGTGCAAATTGAACGAACCAACGGCAGCCAATGCGATGTTATGCGATCCAATGAATCATCATTATCAACAGCATATACAATACAAACTACATGTGCTCTATTGATTTCAGCAGACAATGTTTCGTCTGTTTGCTCTAAACTGGAGTAATCAACTATATTTGTGGGCACCTGCTCGGGCGTAACATTAGCCGGTATCGTGATCTCTTCAGCTTTGGGCGGCACATCTTCAGGAAACTCTTCGCTGACCAATGACAATATTAATGATGTCTTGCCTACGCCACCGTCGCCGACTAGCAAGATCCTAACATTATTACGCTGTATTCCTGTGTATTGCACCATGTCGTTTGATCTGTTCTGTTTGCTGTTCAAATGTGTGTTTCCCTTGTCTGAGATCTGCTCAACGACAACCACCGACAAAGATGATGTCGATTTATTCAGACAGCTCCCTTTCTTGAATTATTATGCAAAACGCAGATACAGAGAATGTTCAGCTGATTGATTCGGTAAGGGTGACAAATTTGCGAGAGATCCACAAGGGATGCCAACCTTTGAAGTTGTTATTAATTTTCTAATAATTCTACTATCATCAATTTGTGATTTGGCTACCATAAAAATTTTAATACTCAGATTTTTTAAATATTTACAAACAAAAGACTTAAATTTGATTTTGATTAGTATTGTTTAAATTACGTACTACGATAATTTTGTAATCGACTTTCTCAGCGATCTGGCAACTCTGGTCATGACAATCTTTTGAACTTTAGATTTTGGCAACCCCAACAGCAAACAGATGGATGGAATTAATGGGGTTGGCTTGGAGTCGTCAGTCTAACAAAAAGACACAAAGTTCCTTCATCAACGACAGCGAATTGGTGGGGAAGTAGCAAATGAAATAAAGCATAATCTGGTTTTGATTGGAAATGTATTTATAACAAAAAAACAAAAAAAATTTATAAAATTTATCGGTTGATATTAATCGGTGAATGTTATTGTAATTGTGATATTACTTTTGAAGAGGCAATAAACTACTCTACACATATACAAATCAAACGAATCTAATCTCATTGTGCGTTCATTGCATTGTGTGCATTTAGAGTGTGTGTGTGTGCGCGCGAGTGTGTGTAGTGAAAATATCGATGGTGCGTAACAAAACCCAATCATCTAGCTCCACGGTCAGCAATAGCAGCAGCACAAAATCCCCCATAAGGCAAAATCACAATCAAAATCAAAATAATAGCAACAGTAGTAACGCGAATCGAACACATCGTAAATCATCAAGTTCGTGCAGCATAGCACTGGTCGATGAGGCTACCAAATCTTCGAATTCGGCGACAACAACAAATCGCCGTACCCCAGGTAGTTCACCCGATGACGATACTGATGCTGACGACATAACCCCAACCATCGGTATTGGGCCATCAATGAGTTCAGTGCACAAGCAAAATCTTTATGTGGTTTCATTTCCCATTATTTTTTTGTTTAACATTTTGCGTTCGCTGATTTATCAGCTTTTTTGTATTTTTCGTTATTTATACGGTGCGAGCACAAGAGTCATTTACCATCCACACAAGCGGGAGTGCAACATCGAGATAGTTGTGCAGAATTCAAAAGAACAACATCATCAGCAGCAAGTTTTGCAATCACATAAATCACAAGACGCTCGTGGTAATAATCAATTGGTAGATTTGAGTAGTGCAGAACTTACTGGCAGTTTACACACATCACAAAGGCCACGTGCTTCCGAATTGGAAATGTCATCTCATAAACGCAGTTCCAGTGGTGGCATCTATTCGCCTGGTCCTGGTGATCCATTGTTGGCAAAGCAAAAACATCACCACCGTCGTGCTTTCGAATATATCTCAAAGGCTCTAAAGATCGATGAAGAGAATGAAGGCAAGTGAAGGATTGTTATATGAGGCAAAAGCAAATTCAGAAACCAATTTTTGAAAAAGTGCAGAATGACTGGATAAGTACTCGTGTCACAACTAAGGATCTTGAAGATCTTAGATGAAATACGAGTAAAGTTGCATTGTTATTTGACCATTTTACAAGTCAAGCCATTTCTGATGTTACTTTTCCACCAATCCAATATATCATAACCTTTATTTTGCATTTGTAGGTCACAAGGACCTTGCCATTGAACTATATCGCAAGGGCATCAAAGAATTAGAGGATGGCATTGCCGTTGATTGCTGGAGTGGCCGTGGAGATGTTTGGGAACGTGCCCAGCGTCTGCATGACAAAATGCAAACAAATTTGTCAATGGCACGTGATCGATTGCATTTTCTGGGTAAATATATACATCACAATGCATGTTGAATCCTTTAATAATCACTCGCACTAGCAAGTTGATGTGATGATGACGTTTGATTTCATGTTATGCACTTTTTTTATTTTTATTTTTATTTTCTTTTTTTTTTGTATTTTTGATTTTTGCCGAATGAAGAATTGAGAGAAGAACATTTGCATTTACATAAATTAAGTTTGCAAGATAAAAATGAAGAAGTTTTAAAAGATAAGCCTAAGCCAGTGAAATCTAATGTGAAGTCAACAGCAGCTACGACGGTACCACAAAATAAACTCAAAGCCATCAACAGTTGCAGTAATGTATCAAAAGTTCGCAGCGCGATTCCCACTGTGGCAATAAGGCAAAATGTGAAATTCATTGAGCCCATGGCACCGGCATTGGTACCGGTACCGACTTGTAAGTATATGGAGATCAGCTGGGCGTTTTGGCGGCTGCTTTTTTGACCACTTCTCGACAACTTCTAAAGTTACAGCGAATTGCTTACATTACAATTTTCATTTTAATTTTCACACTTTTCCTGCTGCTTGTTGTTAACTGTTCAGTTCTGTTATTTATATATGATGTGGAATTGACTCAAAAAAGTTATCAATTTGTATTTCTATTTATTATAAAACAAAAAAGCTTCTGGCCGCAAACTAACTATCAGCACTAAGCGCCCTGGCAATCTGGCAGTCATCAATAAATCTCAAACATTACCACGTAATCTAGGCTCAAAGACATCAGTTGGACCACAAAGGCAACCAGTTAAAACAGCTGCAACTCCACCAGCAGTGCGTAAACAATTCGTAAGTAAATTTAATATTCATCAACATCAATATTATTATTATCAAATCTCTTTCCATAAGTCATCGGGTCGTAATACTCCGCCTCAGCGTTCTCGTACTCCAATCAGTGGATCTGGTCATGCAAATGGTGGTGGTGGACCCACTACACCAGTGGTTACTGTAAAGGGCGTAGAAACAAAACTTGTGCAGTTGATTCTTGATGAAATAGTTGAAGGTGGTGCAAAAGTACAATGGTCTGACATTGCAGGCCAGGATATAGCCAAGCAGGCCTTACAGGAAATGGTCATACTGCCTTCTATGCGACCAGAACTTTTTACAGGTATGCAAACATGATATTTGTTTACATATGATTACTAACTGATTTTTTACTATTGTATTTCCAGGTCTTCGTACACCAGCCAAAGGTTTATTGCTTTTTGGTCCACCAGGCAATGGCAAAACACTTTTGGCACGTGCTGTAGCCACTGAGTGTAGTGCTACATTCTTGAATATATCTGCAGCTTCCTTGACTAGTAAATATGTTGGTGATGGTGAAAAATTGGTGCGGGCACTTTTTGCTGTTGCCCGACACATGCAACCATCAATTATATTCATTGATGAAGTCGATTCTCTATTATCGGAAAGGAGCAGCAATGAACATGAAGCTTCACGTCGTCTCAAAACCGAGTTCTTAGTTGAATTTGATGGTTTACCAGGAAATCCAGAAGCTGATCGAATTGTTGTTTTGGCGGCAACTAATCGACCACAGGAGCTCGATGAGGCTGCATTACGTCGTTTTGCTAAGCGTGTTTATGTTGCTTTGCCGGATGTCGACACACGTAAGTTATTGCTAGAACGACTACTGCAAAAACACGGTAGCCCCTTGAATGCTGAAGCTTTAGGCCGCTTGGCTAAACTAACTGAAGGCTATTCGGGCTCTGATCTTACTGCCTTGGCTAAAGATGCAGCCCTTGAACCCATACGCGAGATGAATGTTGAACAAGTTAAGGTCTTGGATGTTAGCGCAATGCGTCCGATTACCGAACAAGATTTCCACAATTCATTGAAACGCATACGTCGCTCGGTTGCACCACAAAGTCTTAGCTCGTATGAGAAGTGGACACAAGAGTATGGCGATATAACAATCTAAAACGATTTGCTGCGCAATACACTCGCTTGCTCGAATAGCAACACCCACCTAATTACGAGCGAGCAACTACATATACATACACATATAATCGAGCCATCACTAGTTTTCTGCAGCACATTCTCATAATGAGAAATACACTGGTGTGGTGCTTCCTAAATTAACTATTTAAATCATCATATGGCAGGCACATAACTCTTTTATTCTCCTCACACCTCTACCACTGTGACAAGTGTTTTCTATTTTGTTTCTTTAAATATTTCTTTCCTTTAAACGTTCTTATTTTGAAACCGAATTTACAGAGAAGAAATTTACAACAAGCAGCAAAGCATACAAAATATCCAAGTCTTCATACATCCACACACAACAGAACAGAACATTTATAGCTTCATCTTACTCTCACTACCTAATAATTTAATCGAAAAAAAAAGATTTATTGGCAAAAGTTATATAATATATTGTATATAGAAACGCACACACACATATTTTGAGATTTCCTTTGAAAAGAAAAACCAAACAAACAAAAACTCACATATGCAAACAAAAACATATGTATGTCGTTGTCGGCCGATCGTGTTTGTCGTCGTCACCGTGATTATATATGTATATTTAAGTATTTTTGTACACTTTACATAAAACAACATTCCTATCCAGTCCATTAGTCCATAAGGTGCTCGGTCGATTGATCAATCGTTCGTGCGTTATAATCACGTGCGTAAGCCGCGATACTTTTTCGTTTATTAATAATAAATTATTTTCTAATATTTTGCTTAACAATAAAATACATTATCTTATATGGTATTGTTAATAAATCGTCATCGTCGTAGTCGCAGCGAAGCAAAACTCGGCTTATAAATTAGTTTAAGATTCCAAATTTTTATATTGTTTCAATGTATTTTCTTCTTCACTAAATTGCCATGTCTTTAAATAAAATTTAAAACAAAAAATTTAATCTAAAAAAATTCAACGATGATATCTGCTTAGGAGGCAACAATAACAAGATTACCTTTGGATCACTCGGAAGTTTACTTACTATTTACCTTTCACACCAAACACCGATCTTCAATCCAAGGCTCAACTATGGTGCCAAAGGTATAGGAAGGATGAAATGAAATATAGTATTGAATTGGTGCGAACTTGGTACCAATAATTTTTAGCGTTTTTTTTTCCATAAAATCCTTTTTAGATGATTTTTCACATATTCTCAATATATTCCTAAAACATGTGAATTGATCTATACTACTAAAAAAATAAACACGCCTAGTCTTCAGCATATATAAGAATAAAATTACATTTTAAACAAAATTTTCTATTGTATTTATTTGGAATATCTTTGCCATGATTGCAACTAGAACCAAATCAAATTACTGAATCTGGGATCAAAATGTTTAACTTATAACCTTTCCGACATTACTTTCATCAAAATCATCCAATCCGTTTCTAAGATATAAGCGTTTAGAGAAAATGTACGTCCGTTAAAATAAAATTCAAAAAATATTAATGACGTTGCAAATTTGTCGTCAACATTAGAACATCTTATATTTAAATATAACTTCCCTAACTTAGATCAGTGTAATATTTAAAGACAAACAATCAAAGAAATGATTGATTAAACATTGAGCCGCTCTAAGTTGCAAATCTTTGCCTTGAACGTAAGCAAATATAATATAGATCATTCAAAAGAAATGCACATTGTTTCTAACTGCACATAGGTGGCGTCTTTGAGACAAAACTTGCGCTTCAAGCGATAGGTGGCATACCGAGGCAAGGGTAACCATTTGATTTTTGTTTTCGGACAATATCTCAATAACTATAGGATTAATTCAAACGAGATGTTCTACAGTTATATAAATGAATAGTAGAGCTTTAATCTGAGTTCAACCATAATCGAATCTGAGTACTGGAAATTGGTTAAATCTTGATAAACGTATATTGAAGTCAATTTTTGACCTTTCATAAAGGTCAGGTCAAGGTCAAAGTTTATTAGCAAAAAGTGGAACTGATAACAATTTTTATGAAATTTTTTTCATCAAAATTGGCCAAGCGGTTCTCCAGATATAAGCCTATAAACATTTTTGCACATGCAATATCCACCTACTGTGTATTGTGCATTTCTGTTCGCCTGGTAGTTGGTGGAAAATTTTGTAAAAATTTTATTTTGCTTAAAATGCCTCGTCATCTACCGGCAGTTACATTTTGAATGAGATTTTTACACTTAACTTCAAATCTTTATAACTCCAAAAGGAGTAAACGAATCAGGATGAAATTTTTCCTACGGAAAAGTTTCAAAGGTAGACTTCCTGGTGCAATCTTTTAAAACTCCATTCAGGATCAGGAAGTTAGTCAAATAAGGATAAACGCAAACATGTATTTTATGACCTTTTGTAGAGAACGCACCAAGCTCTACGGAATATTGGATAATAGAGGAACTCATAAACCTTCTAGGGGTACATCCAATATTCAGATCGGTTTATCCATTCCCGAGTTATAAGGATTTGAAGTTTAGTTTAAAGGTTAATTTTGAATTCAAAATGTAACTGCAATCGTTGTCGACGTTGGACTAAAAAGCATTGCATATGCCCGGGGGCTTATTTCTGTAACACACTAATTTGCTTCTTTTAATATTATAACAACTTATGTGACAAGTAATGCCTTGTAACTTGAAGCCATTCAATACTGTTAAATATAAGAATGGGGTATGTTTCAGGTAACGCATTTTAACTTATAGCAATTTAACACGCAATTTGCCAGTCGTATGTTAGTTTTGCATATTAAATTGATCAATACTTCAATCCTTTATATCTCAAAAACTATTTACCCGATTCGAAAGATATATAAACTGTTGTATAGATAAATAGTAGGGCTTTAAAATGAGTTCTTTTCGGAACAGAGTCTTAGTATTAGAAGTGGTTTTAATCTTGATAAACGTATTTCAAAGTCAATTTTTGACCTTTCATCAAGGTCAGGTCAAGGTCTAAGTTTAATAGCAAAAAGTGGAACTGTTAACCTTTTTTTTGATATTTTTTTCATCAAAATTGGCCAAGCGGTTCTCCAGATATAAGCCTATAAACATTTTTGCACAGGCAATATCCACCTACTGTTTACTGTGCATTTCTGTTCGCCTGGTACTTGGTGGAAATTTTTATAAAAATTTTTGTTTGCCTTAAAATGCCTCGTCATCTACCGGCAGTTGCATTTTGAATGAGATTTTTACACTTAACTTCAAATCTTTATAACTCCAAAAGGAGTAAACGAATCTGGATGAAATTTTTTCTACGGAAAAGTTTAAGAGGGTGACTTCCTGGTGCAATCTTTTAAAACTCCATCCAGGATCAGGAAGTTAGTCAAATAAGGACAAACGCAAACATATATTATTTGACCTTTTGTAGAGGTCACACGAAGCTCTTACGAATTTAGAATGATAGAATAACTCATGAACTTTCTAGGGGTACTCCCATCATTCAGATCGGTTTATCCTTTCTCGAGTTATAAGGATTTAAAAATTAATGTAAAGGTTAATTTTGAATTTGCTTGTTTCAATATTATAACTACTTATGCGCCAAGCAAAGCCCTGTAACTTGAATCCATTCAATACTGTTAAATATAAGAATGGGATATGTTTCAGGTAACGCATTTTAACTTATAGCAATTTAACACGCAATTTTCCAGTCGTATGTTAGTTTTGCATATTAAATTGATCAATACTTCAATCCTTTATATCTCAAAAACTATTTACCCGATTCAAAAGATATATAAACCGTTGTATAGATAAATAGTAGGGCTTTGAAATGAGTTCATTTCGGCACAGAGTCTTAGTATTAGAAGTGGTTTTAATCTTGATAGCTTTGTAGCCTAGTGTAGAAATCAGGATAGTCTTGAACTTGTACAAAAATTAGACAACTGTAAGAATAAGCCTTATATCTAAATATGATATACTGAAATAGAAAGGATATTAATTCCGATTAAAGATGTTAGAACCAATTGTACGGACACATGATGGAAATTTGTGGAAACTAAAGTTAATTGATTTCCTTCCTTTTTTGTATTTTTTTTTTTGGTATTTTTTGTTTTATTTTATACATATTTTTGAGGTTTTTTTTTACAATTTAATAATTACATCGCCGTTGATTCTTTCGACATTTGAATGGAAAAATTTCTTTGTATTCTTTTTCTTCAAATGCCTTTTCAAACATTTTGTTTTATAAATTAATTTCCAAAATAATGAAAATTTCATTTGCATCGAGCTTTGTATTATTTTGTTTTTTTATTTTTTTGTTGGATCTTTATTTTGTTTTTTTGCTTAAATTTAAGCCATTAAATTAGTTTTAACGTAGATTAAGTTGGATTTTGTTTTACAACTAAACGACGTTCATGTTCATTCGCCTGCCTTAGTTACAACATCTCCTCGTATTGGGAACCATCTGATCGATCCTTGTTGTAGATTATTGTGGAATACAACAGCAGCAGATCGATGTCAATTAATAAAGATGAATGATGAGATGATGATGATGGATGGATGGATGCAACATCATGTTATTTATATTTCGTCTCGATGTTTCAGAATGTTGATGTGTCAATTGCTTGCTGTATGTGTTGGCATTGTCAAATGTGAATTTGTTTTGAACTTATCAAGATGATCCTCAGTTCTTTTTTAATTTATTTAGTTTTTCTTCTAAATTTTTTATATTACTATTACATTATAATTATTTAGTGGTGCACACACACATTTTATTTTATTTTTTTGTTTTTGCTTATCGTTTTCTAATATATTTTTCGTTTCATTTTTGTTAATAATTTAACGATATAATTACACTCATTTGTTTCTGTTTGTTTTACGATTCTCAGTTTCCTAGCAAATATTACAAGTGATAATAATAAAGTGTTTTAAGTTTTCCCTTGTTCGTCGTCGTCGTGTGTTTATGTCTATAACTCTCAACTTTACTTTAATCTTCATTTATTTGTTTGTTTACGATTTTTTTTTAACTTTTTTTCCTATTCAATTATAATAATCAACATTAAAAACATTTTAGACATATAATTTATCAAAAACTATTATTATAAAGGCGGCGCATTTGGGGATACGTCTTAAGATTTATACAAAACATATACCTATATGATGATGTACTCCTATATTGTAATTGTAATATATAAATATATGTATAATTCTATGGATTCCAAAATGAGCACTCGATTCATCAGTTTAATGGTTTTTTTAGCTATAACATTTCATTGATTGATTTTTTATACTTATAATATTCGCTAACAATCGAAGATAATCGTAGTATAAAGATATAATACCAAACATACAATATGTATTGTTTTCTGATTTTGTTTGTTGTTGTTAGTTTTTTATGTGCATTCATTCAAACATAGTTTTCATTCATTCATTCAATTATTCGTTGCCAGGCGAATCTGATGTGGTTGTGTGGATTGGTGATGGTGGAGTGATCAACTTAGTTGATCAAATGATCATATTGTTATTATGTATTCATAAATGGATGCAAGGTTGATCTTGTAGACATTCATATTGGTTATTTGGAATTGGTAAATGATAAAGGTGGCTTCTTTTTTGTTTTACTAATTTTTATAATTGCTTATAAATTGGGTTTTAGTTTTGCTTTTGTTTTGTATATTATGATGATTCTGCAACAACGTATTAAGAAGATTTATGATGGATGATGTCAGAGACGGCTCCGAATATGATGGCGACAACAAAGACACTTTTAACTTCACTGAGTCTGGTATTGTGGCATTTGAGCACTGTACACCATCTGAGGGGCAAGCGTTCCATTGGCAGCAGCGGCAGCAGATGCTGCTGCAGCCGAAACTCCAGGCACTACAGCACCAGGAACACCCCAAGCAACATTTGGCTGCACCATGCGATATCCCGCTGCTAAAGAAAAGAATTATTTCTTTAGTATTTCAGAACAGTTGATTGTATTTAATTTATGCTTACCGCCAGCTTGTTGTGCGCTGGTATATGCATATGGATAATATCCCTGTTGCATGTATTGGGTTTGCATTTGGGTAGCCGCCGGGAAACCCTGGAATATCATTGTCTATGAATAATTTTTATTGAAATTCATTTCAAGCTTATTTAACTCACCGTTGGTGGATACCAATAGCCCATTTGTTGATAAGCCGCCGCATAGGGATATTGTGCTGCAGCTGCGGCTGCAATCTGTTGCGGTGACATCATTTGCCCAGGTAACGCTGCTCCTGTGGCTGCTGCTATTTGCTGTTGTGTCATTAACTGACCCGGTAATGTGGCACCAATTGCCGCTGCATTTGCAGCAACAACAGCTGCACCAGCTGACGCGGCAGCAGCAATATTATTCGCTGAATTATCGCCACCATTCTCCTTACCCCAAAAGCATTTCACATGATTCCCGTGTACCTCGGAATTGTGCGTATGTTCAATAGCTCTTGCTGCCGATTCCTTTGTGACAAACTTAATGAATGCATAACCTTTGTCTTTAAACACGCGAACATCTTGTATGGGACCGAATTGCATGAAATGTTTGTGCATTACTTCCTCACTGATGACATTTGGCGGAAAACCGCCACAATAGACGGTGGTATTTGTAGGACTGGACTGATTGTAAACCTCTTCAAATGTGTGCCTTATATTATTTTTCAAACCGGTTGGATTACCGCCACCCAATGCTCCAGTACTTGATTTAAATGATTCTCTCGGTGGCGGTAATTTCCTTGTCGACCAATTAGTACGTATCGATCTTGAACCAATCCATTGACCATTCATTGCCTGTATTGCATTTTCTGCTTCGGCTTTCTTGACAAACGATACAAACGCATAACCCTTTGATTTCATTGTTTGTGGATCACGAACAATTCGACAATTGGAGATTTCACCAAATGGTGCAAAAGCTTCACGCAGAGTTTCTGTCTCAATTTCTGGACTAAGATCACCAACGAAAATATGATGATGTGAGCTAATGTCTGTTTTGGGCTGATTGCCAGGACTAGTTGCCCAATTTACCTATAAACACACAAGTAATGATTAAATGATTTTAAGTATATTATGATAGATTTATACTCTACTACTAGTACTCACCTTAATTTCTTTATCAAGAAAGACTCGTTTGTTCATTGCAGTTAATGCAGTTGTGGCCGCCTGATAGTTGGAATACTCGATAAATGCATAAGGATCATTACCCGGCTCCCTTATTATTTTACAACTTTTAACTGGACCCATTTTACCAAAGAGAGCTATCAATAGATCCTCCGATACAGATGTATCGAGATTGCCGACATATAAAGTTTTCGGTTGTGACTCATCCATGTTTTTATATATTAGATTTCTTGATTGATTGATTTCTACTACACTCACACTCAACTACTAAAAACAACACACAACTCTATATAATAAATTTTACAGAGGAGAGGACCGGCCTTTAGATGATGATGATACTCTCTTCTCTTGTTTTTTTTTTTTTTGTTTTGTTTGTGGAGACACTTGACTTTCTTTGTTCTTAGATAAATACAAAATTAACTATCACTCACAAAATTTAATTATAAAAAAGTTGCGCACATACATACAAACATGTATATCTTTTAAGCTTTAGTTAGTTTATATATATGTAGATATATGTAAACTATAGGCTTGATTTAACAAATTCTAAGTTTAATCTTTTTTTGTTTTGTTTTGTTGTTACTTCTAAATATTCTTCTTCTTGGTTATTTTGTCTTCGAGGCGGTGTTTTATCACTTTATATATGTATGTACGTCCTTTTTGATACTCCTTTAATGACGTTTATTTTATTTGTTTATATACATAAATATATGTATGTATGTTTACGATTTTATTCTTGGAAAAAATCTCTGAGGAGTTGTTACTGTTGTTTATGCTGCAGCAGCTGCTAATGATGATGATGTTTGTTTTTTTTTTTGTGTTGGCGTATTGCTTTGATTTTCTTTCTTTGTAATTTTCTTTATTACTTAAAACTCTAAATTTTGTATATGTCCTAACTATGTCCTAGTGGAGTGTTACGGAATTAATTTGCTTCTATATATATTTATGATTTATTAACTTTTTGCTTGAAGCTTCCTTGGATTTTTGACTTTTCATTCGTCTTGTTTATCCAGTTAAAGTTAAAACAACAACAAATACTTGGTATCCAAAAATATTTTAAATAATTTTTTCCTTTTTTGTTTTACATATAATATTGATGATGTTGTTGGGTTTGTTGTTGTTATTGTTGACGTTATTTGTTATTGTTGGTTATTGCTAATTTATTGAATTTAGTGCATATTACAAAATATTATTATATTATGCTAATCATTTATCCAACTGAAAGTTCGTCGTTCATTGATGCCGTTCACTAATAAACAGGAATCACTGTAATAGACAAAGAGGGAAGAGAGATATGAAGAGATGAGAAGAGTTAGAAGAAATGTTGCCAAATGAGTCAATTTCACTTGTTTATAAGAATTATACAAAAAATTACAATACAATTTTTATCTATCCATCAGGACTGGACTGGACTGGACTGTTGTTGTTTGTTTGTTAGTCAGATCGATCAGAACAGACCTTATAAAAACCCCCTCCCCCCATCAACCATATTAAATCCTGACTCACTCACTCACACTAATTACAGAGAGAAGTTAATCTTCGATAAATTCAACGTTATCGATAATTTTAATAAATAAATGCAGCGGCGGCGACGGTTGTTTCTTCACGTGTCTGTCTTTTGGTTTATTTTTTTGAAACGTATAAAAACTGATTCTGACACGTTCACCCGAAGTTCAAACTTAGCTGAAGATCAAGAATTTGCTCATGATGCACACGCACACTTGAAATAACATTGCAATGGCTGCATAAAGGCCAAGAAGAAACGCGTTTTTGGTTAAATAAACGAACGTTTAAAGTTGAACGTGAAAATGTGAAATTTGTAACCATATAATGAACGTTAATTGATCTCTTTTTCCATTTTCTGCGTATACAAAATATACCATTTAACCAAAATGAATAAGCATTATGAAATATAATATGGTGATTGTGATTGGTGGTAAATGACCGTCGGTCGGCCGGTCAGATAGACAAACAACAACAGCAGCAGCAAACAGACAGTCACTCAAGTTGACAACAACAAAAAACAGCCGCCACGGAAGCAGCAGCAGCGGTAATAATGCAAAATGAAACGAACCAAACCAAACTAAACGAACGAACGAATGAACGTACATAAGCAAGTGAAGTGAAGTATAATGATAGAAGAAACAAGACAAACAGACCAACCGCACGATTGATACAGGTAGAAAACACACACACTCGCACACCACACAGACACACACAACACATTGACACTATATTTCTTTCTTATTTTTGCATTAAAAAAAATTGCAATGTTATTTTTTTTTAAATATTTTTCCCACATATTGTGCGTATTTTAATGGAAGAGAGATGATCCCAAACTGAATTCATCTTTATTATTGTATTGTGAGGCAAACAGCCGAGCAGAAATAGTGCAAGTTCACCGATTATTCATTTTTTACAACAAAAATGGCGACATTGTTGCTGCTTTCTCATTTCACAGAGGCGTCTTCCGCGTTTTTTACCGATTTCAATTTCGATTCTCTCTTCCAGTGTTCGTTCGCTCACATGAAACGTATTAATGAATATGCTTGTTACTGCTATTGCTGTTATGTTGGAAGTTATCTTTGTGCGCCATCCAATATCAAATAATAGTATATAATTTCAAAATAATATGAAGAGTAGTAATTTTGATATTTCATCGAATTGCATTGAATCAAAATTCTGCAATTTTGTACCTTTCAACTTATATTCATTCTGCCTGCCATCTTTTATTTTCGCTGGCGTACCCCTTCCTACCCGACGAGCGAACGAACTTCGAATATGCCCACGAACGGAACACACAAAAGCCAAGATTGACTGACTGACAACAACCACCGCTCGCTCAGCGCTCACTCAGCTCACTCGCACTCGCACACACACACACATTCGTTCAATCTCAGTTGTTCCAGGGAATAAGAATTAATTTCGTCTAAAAATTTCATACGATTATGACGTGGCTACGGACTCAAGTGTTGTCCAAAACTATTACATATTTGTTATTGCAGCCGCTAAACTTGTAGCCGGCTTCAATTTGTATTCACTTTATATAAATTTGGTTAACTTCTTCAGAATCACGCACTCGAAATAGTACAATTTACCTCAGTCGTCTAAATGCGAACAAAAACTACCTACAAAAAATAATGAAACCCACTGCGGCATATGATGTTGCCAGACTGCATTAAAATTTCAAACCCTTCAAGCCTGCATATGCTAAACATTGTTTTGATTGTAATAAAACATGATAAATAGAATAGATTAAATCTTAACTATAATGTTTCATAATGATTAACTTAATATAGAGTTGATATATTTGAATAACACGAATTTGCATTGCTATTATTGGGAAGACAAAGCGATAAGGCAATGTTTATTCATTACCAGCAATGACGCATGACCGAAATAAATGGAATCAAACACATAGTGATGTGTTTTTTATTGCTTTGTTGAATTAATTAACTATTTTGTTAATAATGCTTATTTATGGCAATTAATGCATTAATATGTTAGAAAATACAACAGGGAAGATGATGTGATCTCTATAACAAACTGTCCGAACTAATTACCAATTTGTTGTTGTCCAAAAGTAAGTAGTAGTAGTACTTAGTAGTTTTCAGAGCAATTTTAGTGCTTTTCTTATTTTCTAGTCAGTGCCACTCTTCTGTAATCTTGTGTAGAAAATATAAAAAAAAGAATTATTAAAAATTTGCTTGAAACAATAAAAATATCCTTATAATTAATTAAAAAACTGCCACACAATTGGCAATAGAAGGTAATACATGGCCTACTAGTTTAATGAGGACCTCATACCTCAAATTTGACAATTAAAACAAAGGACAGCCTTCCAAAATTGTCGAACTCAAACCGAGAAGACGAGACACACTCACCGTTCGAAAGTTCTTTGATATTGTTTTATCACTCACCTTGATATCTTGTGAAAAATTCAGAAATAAAATTATCAAAATGTTGCACCTTTTCCAACACGAATTAATGGAGTTTATTAATTTAATTTACAGTGCTAATATGTCCCAGAACCAGGGCACGCCAGCAGCGGCAGCACAGGTAGTCATAGGCGTTAACTCGGCAAATAATGTCTATGTTCAACGTGATTATAGTGAGGGCACTTCGGTCAAATTCCAGACAAGGCTTCCCAGTGAACTTGAGGGCTTGGTGAGTCACATCCTGTCCTTGTATTTCCATATTTCAAATATGTAAATTTCGCTTTAATATTCATACAATCAAACAGATTGAACGTCATGTTTTTGAGGCCACTGTAAGCAGATTAAATGAATTCTATGCTGAAGCAGAAGAAGGATCATGTGGTACATACTGCGAAGGCTGCATTGGTTGTATTTCAGCATATTTGATCTACATGTGTTCTGAGACGCACTATGAGAAGGTATTAAAACATATCTGTATATCATATCAGTTGTCAACAATTTTCATTAAATTTTTATAGACGCTTCGAAAAATATCCAAATTTATAGCTTCCCAAAATGAACGCATTTATAATCCAAAAGGCTTACAAATAATTGATCCAACTTATCGTGGGCTACGCGTCATAGAGATTACGATATTTGATCGTCCGGGGAGAACGTGACTTCCGCTTTCCCATTCGACCGAAGAATTTTTTATGTGAAACATGAATTCGGCGTCTACTGTGTTTCCCCCGTTTCGCTAAAGCTTTACACATTAACGTATGTTTGTATTTTGTCTTCGCTTAAAATCGGAAAGCCAGCTTCAGCTGTTCCGGCCGCCCGGCTCAGCTGCTCGTCCCAGTGCTTCTACTCTCTGGTTGTTGATTCAGTTGTTTCTAAGCACTGTTTTTATTTGACAAGAAATTCGTTTCAAACAAATCTTATCAAACATTAACTGCAATCTCAACTTTTATTTATGATGTGTTAATGAAGAATTTGAAAGCATCATCATTATCATCATCATTACATGACAACAACAACAAATACATTCAGAGAAACGTGACTAAGTCATAAGAAGCTTAAAGTTAATGTTGATTAATAATAATAATGATAAAACGAAGATTTAAAGTGATCAAAACAAAAGTAAAAAAGAAAATAAATTTATATAATTATAATAAATAAATAGTAAAATAATAATAAATAGAAATGTTAAAACTGAAGTTTATAATCGTAATTTAGTATTAAGAAACGCGTTAATATTTTATCTATTATTGTCTATTGTAAGTAATAAGAGTTAAAGATATAAAATAGAAACGAATTAATGCATTTTATAGTAAGCAAACCCCCCCAAAAAAAAAAACAAAAAACATCTTTGTAATATTTATTTTTACAAATAAGAATCGTTACTTATTTTAATAATTTTTTTAACTGTTTTCCCCCAATTTTTATTATTTAAATTTACCGAATAACAAAAATAATAATAAAATATTCAAAGAATCATTCAGATACATACACGTACATAGAAGAAAAGACAAGAAATTGAGTAAATAATCCATTACATAATCTGAAATTATAGAAATATTGTTATACCGATCTACATGTAGAATATAATGCCTCAATGTCCAGAACATACATACATACATACTATATTACATATTCATAATAATAACAAAAATATGGTAACAAGAAATTTAAATAAATTCTAAGCTTACTTAAATGTATTAAAGAAAACAACATACTGAACCAATATTAAATATTAATAATAATAAACATTTATAAAATTTAGAAAACCAAATAGAGAATCTTTTGTCTACTCTGATATTGGAGAATTTCGAAAACACAGAACATAATGCAGAAAAACATATGGATGAAAGGCGGCGGCTGATCATCTTTTCTCTGATTATCTACATATTTAGATTCAACCGGCCTAACGTAAGATCATTGAGGTGATCCGCTACCTATTCCAAGTATTTACGAACGAATAACTTAAAAAAATTTTCCGTAAAGATGCAACTACATGGTAATTGAGCTGGATTGCTGTGTTACTCCGATTTACACTTTCATCATGGCGATCTTTTGTATCATCCAGTAATATTGATTCTATTCAGGTTTTATAATGAAAATAAGAGACTAAGGAATTGTGAATTTATTAATATTTTTTATTGTGTTTTTCTTTTTATATATTTTTTTTTTATTTAATTGCAAGTCTTAAAATTATGCAAAATAATATTCAACAAAAGAATATCTTCCAGATCTGCTTTAATAGTAGTTTAATTGTATTGTTTTATCATTCATTCATTTCTATTAATCGTTGTTTCGAAGCAGAATAAAATAGAAAAATATTGTATAACAAAATATTGTTGTTTCAAAATTATTAAATATACACATTTAGAATTATTATTATTTTAAATTAATCCTTCGTTTTCTCATTAAATTTTAAGTTGTTTTCCTTTTCGATTATAAGTTGTAAGTTATGATATTATTTTTTCATTTGTTTTAAATTGCAATTTAAAATTCTTAGTATATGTATTTTTATATTTTTAGTTTGTTTGAGAATTTTGCTATTTGATTAACAGTTTGATTAATATTTGCATTTCGCCTTAAAATTGACATTACTACTAAGTATGTTACCCCCAGACACATTTAGTGTGTCTGTAAAAATTTTCATTTATTTTTATTTATTTCGCATATATTCTCAATTAATATTATTATTTTTTATCTATTTCTAAATTTTCCTATTTTCCAATTATTTTTATTTAATTGTATCAATTTGTATTTATTTCTAATTATTTTTATTAATTTTTCACAAAATAAAGATATTATTACACAAACTTAAAAAAATGTAACATGCATCTCAGGGCACATGGCAAAAGTTGAAATTTCACTCATTTCCATTCGGCTGGTACCAGGCGAACAGAAATGCACAGCAGGTGGATATTGCATATACAAAAATGTTTAAAGGATCATATCTTGAGAATGGATAGACAGATGTTGAAGAAAGGAATGTCATTGAAAAGGTTCTTCTTATGCTTTTCAAATTTGACCTTGATCTGACCCCCCTATATATCTAAACAACTGTGGAACTCTCATTCGAATCAGTCCAATAGTTTTTGAGATATGAATATTTAAAATTATATGCAATTTGAATGGGAGTCGTTGATATTCAAAACTCAAATGCAACCGTGGACGGTCATTTGATTCTTTCAATACTATAGCTACTTATGCGCCAAGCAATGCCCTATAACTTGAAGCCATTCAATACTGTTAAATATTAGAAAAGGGTATGTTGCATACAAGGCTTTATAACTTAAAGCCATTTAACACTCAATTTGCCAGTCGTATGTTAGTTTTGCATATTAAATTGATCAATACTTCAATCCTTTATATCTCAAAAACTATTTAACCGATTCGAAAGATATATAAGCCGTTGTATAGATAAATAGTAGGGCTTTAAAAT